>CM061752.1:223242689-223810968 GCA_030979885.1 Lolium multiflorum
TTTTCAACCCTATTTGTATTGTGTATACCCAGTAGCTTTTTCTTGCAAAATAATTGCATGCATTAAACTGAACTGTGAGTATGTGTCAGTTTATAGGCACAATGGATGGTATGTGTGGCTACATAAAATTACCCGCAGGAAATTAGATTTCTGCAGACCAAAATTAGGTTATTTAGGAAGCACTTGAAAACGCCTTCACTAAACTACCTACATATGACAGTATATTCGAGGTTGGCAGTTTTTCATATGTCTTTGATTTTTTTAAAATCTTTTAATACCTACGTTGCCTCTGAAACTTTTTCTTAATGTTACTACATATATTGCCTCTGCAGCCTACAAGAATTTCGATGTGTAGTTGCTACAAAAACCATATTGTTATGTTCATTAAAAAGTTACATGTATAGTCAGGAAGCCCCAAATATTTCTGGAGCATTTGAACACATTTTTTTCTCTCCATGGTCGATGGTTTATTGCCTTGTAATGTGGGTCATAGGCAGATCTTTCTCAGTATTAGCAAATAAACAAGGATGAATTCAAGAATAGAAGCAATAATTTTCAGTAGCAATATATTAAGGATGACTAGTTTGGGGTTACAAAGATACAACCGACTTGTGAACCTAAGAAGAATCACATGTGGGAACCACAAGGATTCTAAATGGACTGAAGAACAGGCTCCTCAAGCCACCTAGTAGAGAAAATACTCTTATGACTTAGTGCTCAGGAGCACAACACCATACACTTGGGTTCTAAAAACTAAACACGCCCCCAAAAACTTTCCCTTACATATGAGGGTGCCCCTCTATTTTTATAGGAGTCACAAACTTGTACTACAAACCTACTAAATTGTGAAAACTAGTTGACAATACTGGCTGGTTCATGCTGAAAGCTACTTTTACAGCAGTACAAACAAAATATGAAATTTACTTTCTCAAACTGCAGTTCTAAGTCAGTTTTTCTCTGTAAAATTTGCAGGCAGCCACACTCGCACAGTTCTGGTTGTATGACCTTGTCTCTTCAGATCTAGTGCATTGTCAGGGGTGGTGCTCCCTTCACTGCTATCTTCCAGCGACTACAAACTCTGATTGTTCTAATTCTTGTCACTCTTGAGGGTAAGAAAATAATTTAATCAAACTGTCTATAAATTGCTTTGTGATCATTAACATTGAAGCTAAACTTATTACTCATCTAAAATTCTCAGGATCATAATGGCCTCTACTTAGTGATGTATAATTAAAATGAGGAGAAGAAGATAACTAGCAGTAGCAAGGAAGTGAAGCAGATTTTGAAGGCATCTTCAAAGTACAAGGTATTATTCAATTGCGAAATCTGTGAATATTTGTATCCTAGAGGAGCAGCAACGGTCAGTAATACAGAAAGCACAAGATCATGCAAGTATCAATAGATAGTGGTTAGTTGGTCTCTCGTTTAGGATCATTTTAATTCCTTACTTGTTATAGCTTTTGTGCTGAGGAAGGTCAATTGATTGTCACAGAAGGAACTTTGTTCCATCAACAATGAACAGGGATTGATGTAGCTAACATAAATTATTCCAACGATGTGAGTTTCATACATAAAGTGAACTATATGTAACTCAGAGTGTCTTGCTGTAGTTGTACAATATTACACAACTATGTAGCAATTGTTGCTCATCAATTTGCAATATCAACTACATAAATTTAAATGGATTTTTTTTTCTTTATTCCTTCTTTAGACGAACTGAGAACCAACAAAAAAGACCTTTACAACTTGCGTGAATCATATCAAGTCTCAGTGTACTCTCTGTTCATGCACTTCAATTGATGAAGTTAAGAGGTAAAAGTAACCGGTTTATTTACAACATCATCCCAGCTGTCCTATTCTGGGTCATCTTATGAACTACATACAGCTTACATTGTTGAAGGTCTTGTGGCAACTATAGCTATATTTTGTTCTATGCTGGAGGTCTTGAATAGCTTGGTGGTTTTTAGCTGTGAGCATCATTCAGTTCCCTGATCACCATGAAATCAAAGAAGTACATGATTGCATAGATTACATATTTGTACAATTACTTGCAAATATGAAAGGTTTTACAGAGAAGAAGTGAGCACAAAAATAACTGAAAGCAATAAAAAGTTGCTAAAACTTGGAGATGCTGAATGGGCATTACCTGAAAATTTCGTATGTGTAACACATAAGCCACATCTTTAACATTTGTTTATTCATTCATTGGCAGATAAGTGGGAGTTTTCTTTCAGAATCAGGCAACTTAACCGGCTATATGGTTCGGGCACTTACTAGTTTATTTATTATTAACCAATATGCCTTATCTAGATTTGGTTCAATTAGAGAACAGAACCATGTTGAACTCTAAAGCATGCAGTAGTAGTGACATATATGTCAACTTCTTCCTTCGATTTAAGGATATATATCAATGGTCCTATCAAACACATATATTTCTAGTTCTATCACATTTAGTTATAATGCTTGCTTGCCATAATTGGCCATTAAAATGCGTAAATAAGAGACAGTTTAGCACTTGCACGCTTGGCTTTCTTTATTCCTCTTGATCAACATTACAACATTTAATTTGCTGAAACAGAGATTAGCGACATTGAACTATTACATTCAAATAAGGCTTGAACCCTGGCTACCCGGCCCACCACCTCATGGTGCTAGTCAGTAAAACGGAGTACAGTTTTCTGTGAATTATTACATTGAAGTTGCACCAGAGCGTTCTGTTATAGCTGCAAGTAGTCTCGGCATCGGGGGCATATCAATCTCCTGTGGACCCTCAAGAACCTGGACCACTTCACGCATCGTCGGCCGATCAAACTCATTATCTTGGATGCACCAACATGCAACTTTGCAAACCCTTTCAGCCTGTTCCAAATTGAGGTCTCCGTGTAATTGTGTATCCACCAAACTCAGCACATCTCCTCCGTGAAGCTTGGTGATGGCTAACACTGGGAAATATTCCACATGATAATTGCTGCTACTGTATGATTCACGGGAGTTCCTTCTTCCTGATATGAGTTCCAACAGTACCAGGCCAAAGCTGTAAACATCAATTTTTGGAGTAATGGCAACTCCGCTAAGCCACTCTGGGGCAAGATAACCTGCAGTTCCTCTGAATGTAGTCAGGACACGGCTAAAATCCCTTCCCACAAATGCTGCCAACCCAAAGTCTGCAACTTTAGGAACAAATGATGCATCGAGAAGTATGTTTTCTGGCTTAATATCACAGTGTATGATACACTTTTGGCAACTCTGATGCAAGTAGGACAATCCTCTAGCAACTCCTAGGGCTATTTGATACCTGGTGTTCCAATTCAGGACAACAGCATTGCTCTCAAATAGATGAGCATCAAGAGATCCATTTAACATGTGTTGATACACAAGCAGCCTTTTATCACCTTCACAGCAGAAACCAATCAATTTGACTAGGTTGATATGTTGGATGAGTCCAATTGAGCTCACCTCTGCCCTGAATTGCTTCTCTCCCTGACGGGCACCATCAAGCCTTTTCACTGCTATAGTAGTCGAGTCACTTAACACTCCCTTGTATACAGAACCAAAACCACCTGCTCCCAGCTTTTCTGAGAAGTTTTTAGTAGCATGAACTAAATCAGTGTATCTAAAGGCTATAATCCCACCACTCTCTTGATTGTTGTATGATGGTGAACCACAGCACTTGATTTTGTTCCTCCAAATCACTAACAACAGCATGAGCATCATTATTAATCCAAAACTGATAGTGCTTGCAGCAATAACAAATCCAGTGTTTGGTGTTCTTGTGTTTTTTCTCAGATTTGGAAAATCTTTGGCAGCAAGGCGAAGGTAAAGAACATCTTCTGAAGTATTATCAATGCCATTATTTAGATTTACACTAAGCAATTCCCCATGCCAGACAGAGCATATGCTATTGTTATAGGAATAAGCAGTGCACGAGCAGGAGCTGAGACAAGCTTCCTCACATTTGCTCTGAGTGGTGGCAACGTCTATGCTTTGTGGGCTGATGGGCAATTGAACCTTAGCAATGGGGTGGAACATGTCTGTTGAACTTGTGGTGTTTTCTTTACCGGTGCAATGTAAGGGAGTATCTCTGATGCACCCTCCTGTTCGGTCATCAAATTCCCAATCATGTGGCGACCTCTGAGAAAAGCTCTCCATACAGTCACAGGATGGAGTTGCTCTGTTGTTGCAGACCGTGAAAGGTCCGCAAGCAGCAGGCGGACTGCAGGGATCGACAGGCTCAGTATATAAGTTTTGCCAGGACTGTTTGGCTTGCGACCAAATATTGAGCTGTATCCGACCAGAGATGTCTAGCGAGGCAAATACGGAATATGTGTCATCCGGTAAAGTGTACATGTAGTACTCCTCTACACTGTCATCAACATATGTCAGGTTAAACAAACCTTTGGTCCGTGGATCCATTTCCAAAATGGAGTTGAGTATTGGTATAAGCTTGGATGTAGATGATCCGGATGCCCAAGACCAGTACACTATGGAGGGGTTGCTGCGCTGGAGGACCATCCCACTAGTGCCTACTCCAATGCTGTACGGGCCAAGGCCCGGATCAATGAGGCTCTTCTTGAGATGGGCTGGCGATTTAAACCGGTGACCTTGTTCCGGCCAAACTTGGCACCAGGAAGCACAACATCTGTTGGGTAGTCGAAGCTCTGCCATAAGATTTCTGATGAGTTTGAAGAACTCTGCAGGATGAGGTTCCCGCTGTTCAAGAGGACAGCAATGGTGTCAGTGGTTGTGATTGTTGCCTGAGATGACCAGATTATGGTGTTGACAGGCCGGTCCAAGATGACAAGGTTGCCATCATGAGATTTTTAGCTGTGTTAGGTTGTGCTTGGAGTCAGTAATTGGCTCGTCTCTGTTAGCTACCCACACAGTAGTGAAAACTAGGATCTTGTTGAACCATATGCCAAGGTACCAGTTGGAGTTGGGGGAGATGGTGTTGTCGGACTTACTGGTGATGGTTGCAGCTGGCTGGAAGAACCCGAGCATTCAGGTATCAAGCAGCTCCAAGATGACAAACCAGGTATTATGTTAGTCAATTAAACAAGTTACAAGTACATTCAGTATATGAGCAGGCATAACAATTTCGAAATTGGAGATCAATCATCGCGGAAGCGAATCTTCCAGAAAATAGATAGTTTACAAAGAAACTATGTAGAACCGATGAGTTTTGACCCTTTTCTATTTTAGGAAGGAAAAAAATAAAATGTTGTAACAATGGTCCATCCATTATCCATAAGACCAAACAACCATTGAGTCAGATATATCATTCATAAAACTTGACCAAAAAAAGTAATGATGGTCCATCCATTATCCATAAGACCAAACAACCGTTGAGTCAGATATATCATTCATAAAAGAGGTCTACTAAGATTAACTATAGTTCTAACATAAACCATTAGGAGTTAGTAGTATAACTGAAGTTCCTCACCTGCCAGAGGATACAAAGGAGCGACTCCATCTGATTTCGAGCAACTGAATCCCCAACAAAGGCAAGTGTCTTGCCTCTCATCAACTCCAAGAACTTCCTCGCATCAAAGCGTGGGAGAATGCATTTTTCAGGTTTCCATCTCCAATTCTCATATCCCTTGTCGGGTCGCCCATTTGCCTGGCAATTCTGAGTCTTTGTAATCAAAGGACAAGAGTTGTTTGTGTAGAGTGGCCCTGAAGAATCAAAGAACCATTCCCCACGATATAGATCACAGGTACCTGTACAAAAATAACGTTAATTTGTCTTATCCAAGTAATTATGAAAAAAAAGTACAGTGACAAGTATATTCATTCTTGTTTGTAAGATGTTGTGCAGAAAAACCAGTGGAACATACTAACACCTCAACTCGAACAGCCCCTTGAAAATCACTTGATGATTTCGACGAGTCAAGTGTAGTTCCCTCATCAAGTTTTGGTGTGGTATCAGTATCACCTGTAGCAACTGGTACCGGCATATTGCGATCATCCTCTCTTGTACGCAAAGACGCTTCACTTGAATTCACGGTACCAGGCAAGGGTTCCTGGTCACCCTGAAAGACCCGCGTTGATAACAGAAAATCAGCGGTAGCATCATTCTCGCTCCCACCGCGAGCCCCGGTAGTGAGGTATGCACGTAGCGATGCCCCAGGAAGGGACGAGCCCACAGACAGTGATATCACCACCAGGGCGAGCACCAATGCCACAGCAGACACAATGACCTTCAAGAGCAATTGCCGAATTCCACCAGCCCCAGCTGGAGCCTGCATTTCCGGCAAAATCATGGCCGCACCCACAAACCCAAATGCAATAACCTCAGAACAGCTGTACTCTTTGATTTGCCCCGTGTATTAGATAAAACCTGTAGCCTGATTCTTCAAACCTGCGGTATACGGCCAGAAATTGAAATAAATAACTAGTGCTGGCTACATAAGGTTGGACTAAGAGCAATGGCTTGATAGCTAGTACATGTCAAGTTTAATACTCACCAACAGCTAACAGCAGCATGTTTGACCAATGACTAATGGAAGACCATAAAAAATACAGTATTTATTTTGACAGGTTATCACTGGAGCATTCACAAATGTAATGATTCATCACTTAACAAGCAGGACCATTTCGCGACAGCTCAACAAGAGATTTATCTACGGACTGCAAAGATAACAACGAAACTGACCACTTCAACCAAACTATGCCGTTGTCAGCATTACAGATAAAGGGATATCAGATACGCTACAGTACTTACTTTCATCACTCCGCGTATATCTAACGTCAATTGGCAAGACCATCTGAACTTCAAAATACCACTGAGGGTCTCAATCACCATCAATGCCCAAGAAAATTTGACAGAGCTGAACAGATCTAAGTTTCAGACCTCACCTCTGTGGAGTGCCTGGTCACCGAAGGAATGGACGCGGAGCTGCTCGCCCGTCGTCGCTCTGCTTGGAAGGGGAGGGGCGACGAGGAGAAAGGGGCCGTTGGACCGTCGCCGGTGGCCGAGGTGCGGCGACCCAATCGCGAGATGTGAGATGTGAAGAATGAAGCAAATATCCCTTGTCGGTGGAGTGGTGGATTGCTGGTATATTTCTAAATTTTAACCGCATTCTAGTGTAGCGATCTGGCCGAGTGCCCGTCGCTGGCCGAGTGGCCGTTGCTCGCCTCCATGGAGTCGCGATGTGCGTTGATGTGACATTTTGTTTTGATGAACTGCTCTCAAATAATGTGAAACGTCAACCTGTGTTTACAATGTGGAAAAAATAGCGTCCTGTAACAAGATAGCATCCGCCTTAAAATACGTTATTACTATATCACGCCATAGCAGTGGTGAAGGACGAAAAAAAAATTAAGCTTGTGCCACTTCGTAATTGTTTTAACATATTAATATTAGCAAAGAATTGTGCACTGCTTAATTTAGCGGGAGCTCTCTAGATATCTTACAAGCAAACCAATACATTTTGCGGAACACGAATTAGGAACTGTCGTACATGCGCAGGATTGTTTTTATGGAAAACCTGCCACGACCAGCAGACTATGGAGTTACGTCTAGACTGATTTTCTTTTTCATGCTACAATTGCTTTGTATCAAAAATCTTAACTAATAGAAACAACTGAAAGCGATATTTCACACATCTCATCTGTTCTGTGATGATGGTTTTCTTTACACCACTTGAATAAAAAAATTGGAACCAAAATTACAGACTTTGTGCTAACAGGGCGGATTTTCTAGATTCGTGTGTATCTAAAACATGTGTAGGTAATATGAATGTGGACAAACCGAGCCACTTATTTACGGATGGAAAGAATAGAAAGAAAATACACTTGCACCTTGCCCCTAAAAGCTGAAGAAGGTACACCCTGGTTTCTAACAGAATAAAAATGCACTATAAACGATAACCTTAATAGACGAAATGGTTGCACCTGACATGGTCATATTAAAAATAATTAATATTTTTGGTCTTTATATTTTTAAATTGTTTGTCTGGTCACTTATCTCTTATTTAGAACTCACTTTAAACAAGAATCAAATTCGGCAAAAAGTTAGTACACTAAAAATAGACCCCAAATATTTCTCAACATCTCTTGGTATACTTCACATGAAATTGACTGTACGATCCAAAAAAATGATCTCATTTTATCATTTCCTCGTAGCACCATAAGTCATTATCAAGTCACCTTTTAGGAAAACAAGTCATCTAAACTTCTTTAAAATTGGTCTAGATGAGATAAACAAATAGGCACATACGTATATGTTTACCCTGACGTGATCAAATAGGACTCTTCCAGTTTTAAAAAGCAACACCCTTTACTCTGCATAGGAAAGGGACTCAGGTTTCCATGTTTTTTCCTTTTTTAAAATAAAATTTTGAGGTGCCTGACTTCCCGTGTCAAATATAAAAAAATGGTACTGTTTTTTTTCTTAAAATCCCAGCCATCATCAGAAAGAGGCTTCCGTCTCAGCCCCATTAGTTCGAAAGTATAGAAACCACGACTAATGGAGTTCTTAGTCGCGGTTCGCCTCCCGAACCGCGACTAAAGGCCCGGCCACGGGCGCTCGGTGGCCAGCCGGTGCACGTGAGGTGCTTAGTCGCGGCGTTATGTGCCAACCACGACTGAGCTCGAGTGGTCGCGTTGGCTGTGCCAACCGCGACTAAAGTTTCACCCCTACATATACCATTCAGCCCACAACACTTAGTCATTTGGTGCCACTTCTCTCACAAACTTCACAAGGGGGTGTAGGTTTGCTTTTGGCTCCTCTTATGCACACACGGTGTTGCCTGATGAAATGCCCGAAGAGCATGAAACAAACATGATATGAAGTGTTGGAGCAACACTTGAGCTTCCTCATTTATTTTTTCCTCCTCGATCGCGGTTAGCAACTTGAACCTTTCATATATATGTGTCATTGATAAAATATGCATGTGTGTAGTTCATTTTTTAATTTCTATTGTTTGTAGCTAGTTAGTTTAACAAATGCATGATGGTTAATTATATATTTTATATTATAATAATGCGAATGAATCGGCAATGGAGTAACCGACTCTCCGGCGAGTTCACTACGGGTTTGAAAGATTTCCTCGTAGTGGCTAATGCGAACAAACAGGGGGGTTTTATCTGTCCATGTGTTGACTGTAAGAATCCGAAGGGTTACTCTTCCTCAAGAGAAGTTCACCTGCACCTGCTTCGGCACGGTTTCATGCTAAGCTATAAGTAAGAATATCGATCCCAACGAGGAGCAGAAGGTGTTGACAAAGCAGTTTCGATGAAGGATTCCCTGTAAATGCTCACAGACAAGTATTCGGGGGGGTTTTGATGTAACAGTTGAATAAAGTACAAGTAAGTAAAAGGCGAGAGTAATAATTGCAGCGAGTGGCCCAATCCTTTTTAGCACAAAGGACAAGCCTAGCTTTGTTTACTTATAATGACCACACGGGATTTTAGTCTAGTGCTTTCGCTCCATACGGCTAATTAATCTTCATTGTTTTGATAAGTGTTGTGTGGTAACCTATGCTAATGTACCGCCCTTCCTAGGACTAATACATACTGGTGATTATACCTGCAAGCATCCCCAACTACAAGAAAGTAATTATGATAAATCTAACCACAGCCTTAAACTCGAGATCCCGCGACTCCTCCCGCATCGTATATACCAATGGGGGCTCAAGCTTCATTAATTCAACCCCCGCAATTGGCAAACGAGTACAAGATGCATTCCCCAGGCCCATAAAGGTGAAGTGTCGTGTAGTCACGTTCACACGACACCACTAGAAGAATAACACCACAACTTAAATATCATAACATTGAATATTACTCAACCATACTTCACTACTAACATTTAGACTTCACCCATGTCCTCAAGAACTAAACGAACTACTCACGAGACATCATATGGAACATGATCGGAGGTATATGATAATGAATAACAATCTGAACATAAACCTTGGTTCAACGGTTTCACTCAATAGCATCACAAGTAGAAATCAACACCGGGAGAGTTTCCCCTATCAATCAAGATCGAACCCAAATTGTTACAGCGGTGACGAGGCAGCGGTGGAGAGGGCGGTGATGATGATGAAGATGATGGTGATGGTGATGGAGATGATGTCCGGCTCGATGACGATGACGGCGTCGATTTCCCCCTCCGGAGGGAATTTCCCCGGCGGCTCACCGCCCGAGAGCTCTTTTCTCTCTGGTGTTCTCCGCTCCGCAGAGGCGGCTATGACTCTTCGCGACGTACCCCCTAGAGCTAGGGTTTTCTGGGACGAAGGAGTACGCGAAGAAAAGGAGGCGAGAGGGTCTGTGGGCCCCTCCTCATAGGGCGGTGCGGCCAGGCTGGGGCCGCGCCGGCCTGTGAGGGGGCCCATGGCGGCCCTCCTCGCCTCCCCCTTCGGCTCCCCTTCGTCATCCGGAAGAACAGGAGTTTTCGGTGCACTCCCGTCAATTGCTGATCTTCCGAAATATTGCGTTCCGACGGTGCTTTTTCCAGTAGAACTGACTCCGGTGGATAATCCTCCAATAATCATGAAACATGCAAAATAGATGAAATAACATAAGTATTATCTCCAAATATGAAATATATCAATGAATAACAACAAAATTATGATATAAAATAGTGATGCAAATTGGACGTATCAACTCCCCAAGCTTAGACTTCGCTTGTCCCAAGCGAAACTGAACTCGATAAACAAGACCACATGTTTATGGAGTGAAGAGTCGATAAATCAAATACGGACAAGAAGCATCATATTCATTCACACAAGACATTCTAGTAAAACAACTTCCTCATATAACTCAACTGGAAAACAAGTATAAGGTAATCACAAATAAAGGCGTAGAAATCATAGTTGGTGATGGCAAACTTTGTTCCTGGTCAGAGAACAACAGTTAACATATTATACTTATCTATTGAGCAGCGCTTTCACTCATGTTAAAGTTTATATGGCTTATCTTGCATACTCAATCATAAAGATTGATAACTTTCAAAGCTATATTCATTCGTATAAAACTTGTACTAAACAAGGAAGAATAAAAGACATGATGAAGCAAATCACAATATAATAGTTTGCTCACAACAACTCAAATGCTTGCTTGAGATGGAGGGAAATAGGTATACCGACTCAACATAAAGTAAAAGACAAACCCTTCGCAGAGGGGAGGGATTAAATCATGTGCTAGAGCTTTTTCAGTTTTGAAATCATATAAAGAGAATAAAAGTAATATTTTAAGAGGTGTTTGTCGTTGTCAACGACTGGTAGCGGGTACTCTAACCCCCTTGCCAAACAGACCTCCAAAGAGCGGCTCCCATGAAGGACGTTATCTCTACCAGCAAGGTAGATCATCCCTCTTTTCTTTTGTTTACACATGTACTTTAGTTTATTTAAGGATGACACTCCCCCCAACCTTTGCTTACACAAGCCATGGCTAACCGAATCCGCGGGTGCCTTCCAACAATCTCATACCATGGAGGAGTGTATATTGCAAAATTAAGTTGCTTATTGATGAATCAGAGCAAAACATGTGAAGAGAATTATTAATGAAAGTTGATTAATTGGGGCTGGGAACCCCGTTGCCCGCTCTTATTGCAAAATTATAGGATAAGTGGATGAAGCCACTAGTCCATTAGTGGAGGCTGCCTAACAAGACTGAAAGATAAAACACCACATACTTCCTCATGAACTATAAAACATTGACACAAATAAGAAGTAATAAATTTTGAATTGTTTAAAGGTAGCACATGAAGTATTTACTTGGAATGGCAGGAAATACCATGTAGTAGGTAGATATGGTGGACACAAATGGCATAGGTTTGGGTTCAGGATTGGATGCACGAGAAGCATTCCCTCTCAGTACAGGTCTTTGGCTAGCAAGGTTAATTAGCAAGCATAAGAGTTGAGGGAAACAAGCAAATATACATGTGATAGACATAATCATGCATCTTTCTTGCAAGCACAAACAATTTTAACTTCAGAATAATAAGCTATGAGCTAACAAGAAAAGAAGACAATGAAACAACTATATGTATTTCTCTTTCTACTTAAACCTCAAGGTGTTGTTGCTATTGACCAATGCTAAGTTTGCCAAACCAAATAGATTTACTCAATGCTCCCAAAGTGGTACCAATACTAAAATCAAGATCAATCATATAATAGAGATTGCAAACTAAAATAAGGTGTGCAATATGTAAATGATAAGACTTCTCATTAATATTTCATATCGATAACTCACACCAAGGGATACATAGACAACCAACTAAAGGAGAGATACTTCACACCGCAACCCATCTTATATGATAACTTCCCTACTCATGATATGACACTACTTGATAGTAAAAAGTAAAAGGTAGTGATGATGTGATACCGCGCACTCCCAAGCTTGAACAAACCAAGGGGATGCCAATACCGATGATGAATTACTCCTTTGGCGATGGTGGTGATGAATTTCTCCCGCGCTTCTTACGATCTCCTTCGCCTTCTCTTTTCAGTTTGGCACTCTGCACTAAGACTCGAAGAGATTCATTGTTATCTGAAGTTGGCGGTGGCGACCTTGTGATGGGTATCGAGTAATATTCCAGCATTCTACGGAGTCGGTAATTCTCCTCCCGGAGTATCTCCACTTCTCTTCTGCCCGATATTGATCACAAAACTCATCGAGTCCGTAGAGCTTCTTCCAACACAGGGAAAGAGTCGAGGCCAAGAGCAGGTGGTAAGGGTCCCTGCAAGTTATGAGAGAAAGAACATCGAGCGTCAACAGATCCCACCAAAATTTGCTTACTCCCAACAGCTTGTTGCTCTTGTTTTGATGACACCCTTTTCACTTCTTCCTTCGAAAGCCCTTTGCCCTTGTTGTCGGAGGCCATGGTGCTCTAGATCAAAGACAGATCCTGGCAGAAACAGCTCAAAACAAAACACGTCGAGAAACGATATACGGACCTCCAGGGTCCGGGGGATTATATAGCAAAATTTTCACAACAAACGGAGTACCAGGTCGAACCGAGCCTGAGAGGGACAACGAGGCGGCCAGCTCACATGGCGGCGCGCTGTGCCGGCCCGCGTCCCAGGGGGCACGCTCGTAAGTCTCCTCCACTCCGTTTCGATCTCGTAATTTTTCATATTTTCCAAAAACAACAAAAACAATGTTCGGAAAGTAAATCGCGAACTTTTTATTACCTGTACTGTTACCTATTCAAAGTCGAGCTCGCGGACCGTCAATTTGACCTTTGATGAAAGCCTCCGTGTTTCCACTCGAATAACATCAACATCTACATTATAAGAATCACCGAGATATAATGCTTGAGTCTTTGTCCATTCACTACTTGTGTGGCATTGCCTTGGAGAGAACTAATTTTAATTGCTCCTAACGATACACCTCCTCAACAACATATGGTCCTTCCCATTTCGAGAGTAATTTCCCCGCAAAGAATCTGAGACGAGACGATACAATAAGACTTTATCCCCAATATTAAACTCTCTTTGATAATCCTTCTATCATGCCATTTATCTTTCTTTAAAGAGTTTAGCATTTATAAGCTTCACTTCTCCATTCATCTAGAGAATTTAATTGCAACAACCTCTTTACCGGCTAGTTTCAGATCTTTATTTAATTCTCTAACAGCCCAATAAGCCTTGTGCTCTAGTTCTTAAAGGTAAATGACAAGCTTTTCCATAAACCATTTTATAAGGTGACATTTCCATGGGGTTTTTATAACAGTTGTATAAGCCCATAGTGCTTCCTTCAATTTACTAGCCCAATTTTTCTAGTTTTTTAACAGCCTTTTGCAAGATAGATTTAATTTCATTTGATAGTTCTACTTGCCCATTAGTTTGAGGATAAGCAGTAGCAATTCTATGATTAATACCATATTTAGCAAGAGTTTTCTAAACCACCATGAATAAAATGAGAACCTACATCAGTGAATATAGTCTAGAACTCCAAATCTAGGAAAATAATGTCTAAAAGCATTCTAAAGAGGTCTCACCATCAGACTCTTTGTAGGTATGGCTTCCACCCATTTAGTAACATAATCAACAAAGAACAAGTATATGAGTGTTACCTCTCAAGAGGGAAAAGGTCCCATGAAGTCAAATCCCCCAACAATCAAATGTTGGCTCAATAACAAGAGTATAATTCATAGGCATTTGATTGCGTCTGGAGATAACCAACCCTTTGACATCCATCACAAGATAAAATAAACCTCCTGCATCTTTGAAGAGAGTTGGCCAATAAAAACCCGATTGTAGAACCTTTTGCGGTTCTATCTCCCGCGTGATGTCCTCCATAAGCACTGTCACATTTACTCAATATCTCTTGCTGTTCATATTCGGGAACACACCTTCGCATACTACCATCCACTCCTTCTTTACAAAGTGTGGGTCATCCCAAAAATGCCTCAAGTCATAAAAGAATTTCCTTCTCTGCTGAGCGCTGAGCTGAAAGGTTGGAGGCAAGTACTTGGAAACAATAAAGTTAGCATAATCAACATACCAAGGACTGTCTCTCGAGCTCACCTTTATTACAGCCAATTGTTCATTTGAAAACTATCATTAACAGGATCAGGATCATAAGCATTTTTCAATCTAGACAAATTATCAGCAACAGGATTATCAGCACCTTTCCTATCTACAATATGTAAATCAAATTCTTGCAAAAGAAGTACCCATCTAATAAGCCTTGGCTTAGCATCTTTCTTTGTCATAAGGTATCTAATTGAACATGATCATCCTTTTGAATCAACAATATAGGATCTAAATTTATCACAAGCAAAACTACAGCTAACAATTCTTTTTCAATAGTAGCATAATTTCTTTGAGCAGCATCAAGAGTTTTACTAGCATAATGAATAACATTCAATTTCTTATCTACCCGCTGTCCAAGAACAGCACCTACAGCAAAATCACTAGCATCACACATAATTTCAAATGGTAAGTTCCAATCGTTCAACTATAGGAGCTTGTTAAGGCTTTCTTTAGAGTTTCAAAAGCTTCCTTACAAATCATCATAAAAAACAAAAGGTACATCTTTTTGAAGAAGATTAGTAAGCGGCTTTGAAATCTTGGAGAAGTCTTTAACAAATCTCCTATAAAACCCATGACCAAGAACACTACGAATACCTTTAACATCCCTTGATAGGGCATCTTCTCAATGGCTTCAACTTTAGCTCTATCAATTCAATACCTCTCTCGGAAATTTTATGTCCCAATACAATTTTCATTAACCATAAAGTGGCATTTCAATTAAGAACAAGGTTAGTTTTTCACATCTCCGCAAAACTTTATCAAGGTTTCGCAAGCAACTATCAAAAGAATTCCCATAGACAGAAAAATCATCCATGAATACCTCCACAATACTCTCACAAAAGCCATGAAAAGTAGCAGATATGCATCTTTGAAAAGTAGCAGGAGCATTACATAAACCAAAAGGCATACGCCTATAAGCATAAGTTCCATAGGGACAAGTGAAAGTGGTTTTCTCTGGATCTTTAGTTTTAACAACAATTTGTGAGAACCCATAATAACCATCAAGAAAGCAAAAATGAGTATTTTTAGATAACCTTTCTAACATTTGATCAATAAAAGGCAAAGGGTAATGATCTTTCTTAGTAACCTTATTAACTTTTCGATAATCAATGCACATTCTATAACCTACAACTACTCTTTGAGGTATGAGCTCATCATTATCATTAGGCACAACAGTCATTCCTCCTTTTAGGAACACAATGCACATGACTAACCCATCTACTATCAGCAATAGGATATATAATACCAGCTTCAAGAAGTTCTAATACCTCATTTCTTACCACATCCTTCATCTTAGGAATTAGACGACGCTGAACAACAGGCTTCGCATCATCTTCCATATTAATGGCGTGTTGGCAAATAGAGGGAGAAATCCTCTTCAAGTCATCAAGAGTGTAGCCAATAGCACCTGTTTCTTCAATATCTCCAATAACCTTTCTTCTTCAATCTCTGAAAGCTTAGAACTAATAATAACAGAATATATTTTCTTATCATCAATATGAGCATATTTAAGATTATCGCAATGGTTTTAAATCAAAGACAGGATCTTCCTTTGGTGGTGGTGTTGTACCCAAGTCTTCCACCGGTGAATCATGCTTAAGAATAGGTTGGCAAGGAAAATTTCATCAAGCTCTCCTCTTTCTTCCCTAAAAACTTCACTCTCACTATTCTCCAAATGTTGCTGCAAAGAATTACTAGGAGCAAGAGCAATAGATGCTCACTGTTCAACTTTAAAATCACTATTAGGCGAATCAATTTTATAAGGAGTTTTGGTAAATTTAGAGAAGTTAAACTCATAAGATTCACCAGCAAATTTAGTCAAAATTTTCTCTTTCTTGCAATCTATAATAGCTCCACAAGTATTTAGAAAAGGTCTACCAAAAATGATAGGACAATATTTACTAGCAGCAGAACCAAGTACCAAAAAGTCAGCAGGATATTTAATCTTACCACATAGAACTTCCACATCTCGAATAATACCAATTGGAGAGATAGTTTCTCTATTAGCCAGCCGAATAACCACATCAATATCTTCAAGTTCACAAGAACCAATTTCGTGCATAATCTCCGTGTAAAGCTCATAAGGAATAGCACTAATACTTGCACCAATATCACATAAACCATAATAACAATGATCACCAATTCTAATAGAGCATAGGAACACTAGCTTTCCTAGACTTATTAGGATGTGAAACAATATTAGAAGCATCTTCACATAAAATAATATGACCATCTTCTACATTTTCACTACAAGACTTAACAATTGCAATAGCAGGTTCAACTTTTATTTGTTCTTCATGTTCTATAGGTTTCTTTTCACTTTTATGAACCGCACTATTTATAACAGTACTCCTTCATTTTAGCAGGGAAAGGAGTTTTTTCAATATAAGCTTCAGGAATAACATGATCAAGTTTCAACTACTACACATTTATTTATAGATGAATCAATTTTATCTTTATACGGTTCATGATACTTATCAAAGGTCTTCTTAGGCAATTCATAATGAGAAGCAAAAGCTTTATAAAGATTTGCAACAACTTGAGAATCAAGACCATAAGTAGCACTCATATTACGAAATTTATCAGTATCCATAAAAGCTTCAATGCATTTATAATCATAATTTATACCCGATTCTCTATCCTTGTCGTTCTCCCATCCTTCAGTATTTTCTTGGATCCGATTAAGAAGGTCCCTTTTAAACTCTTCCTTGTTGCGTGTAAATGATCCAGCAAGAAGTATCCAGCAAAATCTTGTCTTGAAAAGAAAGTCTTGCATAGAAATTATCGATAATAATATTACCAAGGAAGCTCATGAATGGGGCATTTGAGCATTAAAGACTTCAATCTCCCCACGCTTGGGCAATACTCTCCTTCATGAGGCCAAAAATTATATGTGCGATTCCGATCTTTGTGAATGTCACTTGGAGGATAGAACTTAGAATAAAACCGGCACAATATCATTCCATTCAAGAGAATCCCCATTATCAAGTAATTTATACCAATGCGCCGCTATACCAGACATAGAGAATAGTTTCTTCCTCACTTCATCCATAGCAATACCTCCACACTTGAATAAACCGCATAATTCATGTAAGAACAAGAAATGATCTTGGGTGGACAGTCCATCCCCTGTATAACGGTTACCCACTACACGTTCAATAATTTTCATAGGTATTTTGTATGGTATTTCTTCCTTACCTGGCGCCTCATCCACTTTGCAGTAGTAGTAGATTTCCCAAATAAACACTCAAGAGAAGATCTCTCCATAATGAGTTATAGCAGCAGGCAGAAATAAAATCAGCACAAACAGAGAAATTTCCCTTACCAACTCCACTTACCAATAGCGCTTCACTCCCTGGCGCAACGGCGCAGAAATAGTCTTGATGACCCACAAGTATAGGGGTGTATCGTAGTATCTTCGATAAGTAAGAATATCGATCCCAACGAGGAGCAGAAGAGGACAAGCGCTTCGATGAAGGATTCACTGTAAATGCTCACAGACAAGTATTCAGGTTTTGATGTAACAGATGAACAAAGTACGAGTAAGTAAAGTGCGAGAGTAATAATTGCAGCGAGTGGCTCCAATCCTTTTTAGCACAAAGGACAAGCCGGTTTGTTTACTTATAATGACCAAACGTTCGAGGACACACGGGATTTTAGTCTAGTGCTTTCGCCACATACGGCTAATTAATCTTCATTGTTTTGATAAGTGTTGTGTGGTGAACCTATGCTAATGTACCGCCCTTCCTAGGACTAATACATACTTGTGATTATACCCTTGCAAGCATCCGCAACTACAAGAAAGTAATTAAGACAAATCAACCACAAACTTAAACTCGAGATCCTCCGATCCTCCCCGCATCGATATACCAATGGGGGCTTGGTTTCGTCACTCCTAACCCCAATTGGAAACGAGTACAAGATGCATTCCCTAGGCCCATAAAGGTGAAGTGTCGTGTAGTCGACGTTCACACGACACCACTAGAAGAATAACAACACAACTTAAATATCATAACATTGAATATTACTCAACCATACTTCACTACTAACATTTAGACTTCACCCATGTCCTCAAGAACTAAACGAACTACTCACGCGACATCATATGGAACATGATCAGAGGTGATATGATAATGAATAACAATCTGAACATAAACCTTGGTTCAACGGTTTCACTCAATAGCATCAATAACAAGTAGAAATCAACACCGGGAGAGTTTCCCCTATCAAACAATCAAGATCGAACCCAAATTGTTACAGCGGTGACGAGGTGCAGCGGTGGAGACGGCGGTGATGATGATGAAGATGATGGTGATGGTGATGGAGATGATGTCCAGCTCAAGGACGATGACGATGGCGTCGAGCCTCCCTCCGGAGGGGAATTTCCGCATCTCGCCTGCCTGAGAGCTCTTTTCTCTCTCGGGTTCTCCGCCCGCGAGAGGCGGCCGTGGCTCTTCGCGACGCACCCCCGGAGCTAGGTTTTCGGGATGAAGGAGTACGCGAAGAAAAGGAGGCGAGAGGGGGTCGGCCCTCCTCATAGGGCGGCGCGGCGAGGCTGGGGCCGCGCCGGCCTGTGAGGGGGGCCCATGGCGCTCCTCCTCCCCCTTCCTCCCTTCACATCCGGAAGAATAGAGTTTTCGTACCCGTCAATTGTTGATCTTCCGAAATATTGCGTTCTCACGATGCTTTTTCCAATCCTGGCTCCGGTGCGCAATCCTCCAATAATCATGAAACATGCAAAATAGATGAAATAACATAAGTATTATCTCCAAATATGAAATATATCAATGAATAACAGCAATTATGATATAAAAATAGGGCATGCAAAGGACGTATCAACTCCCCCTGCTTAGACTTCGCTTGTCCCCAAGCGAAACCGAACTCGGTAAACAGGACCACATGTTTATGGAGTGAAGAGTCGATAAATCAAATACGGACAAGAAGCATCATATTCATTCACACAAGACATTCGAGTAAACAACTTCCTCATATAACTCAACTTGAAACAAGTATAAGGTAATCACAAATAAAGGTGCATAAGAAATCATAGTTGGTGATGGCAAACTTTGTTCCTGGTCAGAGAACAGTTAACAGATTATACTTATCTATTGAGCAGCGCTCTCATGTTAAAGTTTATATGGCTTATCTTGCATACTCAATCATAAAGATCATTGATAACTTTCAAAGCTATATTCATTCAGATAAAACTTGTACTAAACAAGGAAGAATAAAAGACATGATGAAGCAAATCACAATATAAAAGTTTGATCACAACAACTCAAATGCTTGCTTGAGATGGAGGGAAATAGGTATACACTCAACATAAAGTAAAAGACAGGCCCTTCGCAGAGGGAAGCAGGATTAAATCATGTGCTAGAGCTTTTTCAGTTTTGAAATCATATAAAGAGAATAAAAGTAATATTTTAAGAGGTGTTTGTCGTTGTCAACGATGGTAGCGGGTACTCTAACCCCTTGCCAAACACCTCCAAAGAGCGGCTCCCATGAAGGACGTTATCTCTACCAGCAAGGTAGATCATCCCTCTTCTCTTTGTTTACACATGTACTTTAGTTTATTTAAGGATGACACTCCCCCAACCTTTGCTTACACAAGCTGGCTAACCGAATCCTCGGGTGCCTTCCAACAATCTCATACCATGGAGGATTGTATATTGCAAAATTAAGTTGCTTATTGATGAATCATAGCAAAACATGTGAAGAGAATTATTAATGAAAGTTGATTAATTGGGGCTGGAACCTGCCAGCTCTTATTGCAAAATTATGGATAAGTGGATGAAGCCACTAGTCCACTAATGGAAGCTCCTAACAAGATCGAAAGATAAACACCACATACTTCCTCATGAGCTATAAAACATTGACACAAATAAGAAGTAATAAATTTTGAATTGTTTAAAGGTAGCACATGAAGTATTTACTTGGAATGGCGGGAAATACCATGTAGTAGGTAGATATGGTGGACACAAATGGCATAGGTTTGGGTTAAGGTTTGGATGCACGAGAAGCATTCCTCTCATACAGGTCCTTGGCTAGCAAGGTTAATTAGCAAGCATAAGAGTTGAGGGAAACAAGCAAATATACATGTGATAGACATAATCATGCATCTTTCTTGCAAGCACAAACAATTTTAACTTCAGATAATAAGCTATGAGCTAACAAGAAAAGAAGACAATGAAACAACTATATGTATTTCTCTTTTCTACTTAAACCTCAAGGTGTTGTTGCTATTGACCAATGCTAAGTTTGCCAAAACCAAATAGATTTACTCAATGCTCCCAAAGTGGTACCAATACTAAAATCAAGATCAATCATATAATAGAGATTGCAAACTAAAATAAGATGTGCAATATGTAAATGATAAGACTTCTCATTAATATTTCATATCGATAACTCACACCAAGGGATACATAGACAACCAACTAAAGGAGAGATACTTCCACACCGCAACCCATCTTATATGATAACTTCCCTACTCATGATATGACACTACTTGATAGTAAAAAGTAAAAAGGTAGTGATGATGTGATACCGCGGCATCCCCCAAGCTTGGAACAAACCAAGGGGATGCCAATACCATGATGAATTACTCCTTGGCGATGGTGGTGATGAATTTCTCCAAGCTCTTCAGATCTCCTTCACTTCAGCTTCTCAGCTTGGCAATTCTGCACAAGACTCGAAGAGATTCATTGTTATCTGAAGTTGCAATGATGACCTTGTGATGGGTATCGAGTAATATTCCAGCATTCTACGGAGTCGGTAATTCTCCTCCTGGAGTATCTCCACTTCTCTTCTTAGTGCCCGATATTGACCACAAAACTCATCAGTAGTCCGTAGAGCTTCTTCCAGCACAGGGAAAGAGTCGAGGCCAAGAGCAGGTGGTAAGGGTCCCTGCAAGTTATGAGAGAAAGAACGTCGAGCGTCAACAGATCCCACCAAAATTTGCTTACTCCCAACAGCTTGTTGCTCTTGTTTTGATGACACCCTTTTCACTTCTTCCTTCGCCCTTGTTGTCGGAGGCCATGGTGCTCTAGATAAAGATAGATCCTAGAAACAACTCAAAACAAAACACGTCGAGAAACCGATATACGGACCTCCAGGGGTCCGGGGATTATATAGCAAAAATTTTCACAACAAACGGAAAGTACCAGGTCGAACCAGATGGAGAGGGACAACGAGAGCTGACAGAAACCTTGTCCTAATGCCCGCGCCGGCCTGTGGGGCACGCCATGCTCCACTCCGCTTCGATCTCGTAATTTTTCATATTTTCCAAAAACAACAAAAACAATGTTCGGAAAGTAATCGAACTTTTTATTACTTGCACTGCTACCTATTCAAAGTCGAGTTCGGGCGGACGTCAATTTGACCTTTGATGAAAGCCTCTGTTTCCACTCGAATAACATCAACATCTACATTATAAGAATCACCTGAGATATAATGCTTGAGTCTTTGTCCATTCACTCACTTGCGTGGCATTGCCTTGGAGAGAACTAATTTTAATTGCTCCTGAACGATACACCTCCTCAACAACATATGGTCCTTCCCATTTCGAGAGTAATTTCCCTGCAAAGAATCTGAGACGAGACCGATACAATAGGACTTTATCCCCAATATTAAACTCTCTTTTGATAATCCTTCTATCATGCCATTTCTTAACTTTCTCTTTAAAGAGTTTAGCATTTTCATAAGCTTCACTTCTCCATTCATCTAGAGAACTTAATTGCAACAACCTCTTATCACCAGCTTTTAGGATCTTTATTTAATTCTCTAACAGCCCAATAAGCCTTGTGCTCTAGTTCTAAAGGTAAATGACAAGCTTTTCCATAAACCATTTTATAAGGTGACATTTCCATGGGGTTTTTATAAGCAGTTCTATAAGCCCATAGTGCTTCCTTCAATTTACTAGCCCAATTCTTCCTAGTTTTATTAACAGTCTTTTGCAAGATAGATTTAATTTCTCTATTTGATAGTTCTACTTGCCCACTAGTTTGAGGATGATAAGCGGAAGCAATTCTATGATTAATACCATATTTAGTAAGACCCACAAGTATAGGGGGTGTATCGTGTATCTTCGATAAGTAAGAATGTCGATCCCAACGAGGAGTGAAGGTGACAAGCGATGAAGGTTTCACTGTAAATGCTCACAGACAAGTATTCAGGGGGTTTTGATGTAACAGATGAAATAAATACGAGTAAGTAAATGCGAGAGAAATAATTGCAGCGAGTGGCCCAATCCTTTTTAGCACAAAGGACAAGCGGGTTTGTTTACTTATAATGACCAAACGCTCTAGGACACACGGGATTTTAGTCTAGTGCTTTCGCTACATACGGCTAAATAATCTTCATTGTTATGATAAGTGTTGTGTGGGTGAACCTATGCTAATGTACCGCCCTTCCTAGGACTAAATACATACTTGTGATTATACCCTTGCAAGCATCCGCAACTACAAGAAAGTAATTAAGAATAAATCTAACCACAACCTTAAACTCTGAGATCCCGCGATCCCTCCCTGCATCGATATACCAACGGGGTTTAGGTTTCACACCCCGGCAACCCCGCAATTAGCAAACGAATACAAGATGCATCCCCCTAGGCCCATAAATGGTGAAGTGTCATGTGTCGACGTTCACATGACACCACTAGAAGAATAACACCACAACTTAAATATCACACCATTGAATATTACTCAACCATAGTTCACTACTAACATTTAGACTTCACCCATGTCCTCAAGAACTAAACGAACTACTCACGAGACATCATATGGAACATGATCGAGGTGATATGATGATAACAATCTGAACATGAACTTGGTTCAATGGTTTCACTCAATAGCATCAACAACAAGTATGAATAGATACCGGGAGAGTTTCCTATCAAACAATCAAGATCAAACCCAAATTGCTACGTCGGTGACGAGGTGCTGCAGAGGAGATGGCGGTGATGATGGAGATGATGGTGATGGCGATGGAGATGATGTCCAGCTCATGACGATGACGATGGCGTCGATTTCTCCGAGGAATTTCCTACGGATTCCCGCACGGGAGAGCTCTTTTCTCCTGGTGTTCTCCGCCCCGCAGAGGCGGCTGTAACTCTTCGTGAGGTACCCCTGTGGTTTTCGATGAAGGATTTCGCGAAGAAAAGAGGCGAAAGGGGTCGTGGGGCCCCCACACCACGGTGGGCCATGCCTCGGGCCGCGCCGCCCTAGGGTGTGGGCCCACCCTGGCTCCTCCTCGCCCTCCTTCGCTTCCTTCGTCATCTTGAAAAATAGGATTTTTGGTATAATTTCCTTCCGTAGTTGATCTTCCGAAATATTGCTTCGATCGTGCTTTTCCAGCAGAATCCTGGCTCCGGTGCTTGATCCTCCAATAATGATGAAACATGCAAAATAGATGAAATAACATAAGTATTGTGTCCCAATATGAAATATATCGATGAATAACAGCAATTTATGATATAAAATAGTGATGCAATTTGGACGTATCAACTCCCCCCAAGCTTAGACTTCGCTTGTCCCCAAGCGAAACTGAACTCGATAGACATGACCACATGTTTATGGAGTGAAGAGTCGATAAATAAAATACGGACAAGAGGCATCATATTCATTCACACAGACATTATAGTAAACAATCTCTTATAACTCATATTGAAACAAGTATAAGGTAATCACAAGTAAAGGTGCATAAGAAATCATCATTGGTGATGGCAAACTTCGTTCTTGGTCAGAGAACAATTAACAGATTATATTTATCTCATTGAGCAGCGCTCTCATACTAAAGTTTATAAGGCACAACTTGCATACTCAATCATAATGGTCTCTTCATAATCATTGATAACTTGCAAAGCTATATTCATTCAGATAAAACTTGTACTAAACAAGGAAGAATAAAAGACATGATGTAGCAAATCACAATATAATGGTTTGATCACAACTACTCAAATGCTTGCTTGAGATGGAGAGAAATAGGTTTACTGACTCAACATAAAGTAAAAGACAGGCCCTTCGCAGAGGGAAGCAGAGATTAAATCATGTGCTAGAGCTTTTTCAGTTTTGAAATCATATAAAGATAATAAAAGTAACATTTTGAGAGGTGTTTGTTGTTGTCAACGACTGGTAGCGGGTACTCTAACCCCCTTGCCAAACAACCTCCTAAGAGCGGCTCCCATATTATTTTCATTTTGTGTGGCACTCCTTCCAACCTTTCTTTCACAAACCATGGCTAACCGAATCCTCGGGTGCCTGCCATCAATCTCATACCATGAAGGAGTGCCTTTTTATTTTAGCTTTATGATGATGATGACACTCCCCCCAACCTTTGCTTACACAATCCATGGCTAACCGAATCCTTCGGGTGCCGTCCATCAATCACATACCATGGAGGAGTGTCTATTTAGTTTAATTAATTTGGGACTGGGAATCCCATTGCCATTTTTTTGCAAAATTATTGATAAGCTGGATGAAGCCACTAGTCCATTAGTGGAGGCTGCCTAACAAGACTGAAAGATAAAACACCACATACTTCCTCATGAGCTATAAAACATTGACACAAATAAGAAGTAATAAGTTTTGAATTGTTTAAAGGTAGCACATGAAGTATTTACTTGGAATGGCAAAAAATACCACAGTAGGTAGGTATGGTGGACACAAATGGCATAGGTTTGGGTTAAGGTTTGGATGCACGAGAAGTATTCCCTCTCAGTACAGGTCTTTGGCTAGCAAGGTTAATTAGCAAGCATAAGAGTCGAGGGAAACAAACAAATATACATATGATAGAAACAATCATGCATCTTCCTTGTAAGCACAAACAATTTTAACTTCAAATGAACTATGAGCTAACAAGAAAGACAATGAAACATCTACATGTATTTCTCTTTTCTATTTAAACCTCAAAGTGTTGTTGCTATTGACCAATGCTAAGTTTGCCAAAACCAAATAGATTTATTCAATGCTCCCAAAGTGATACCTATACTAACAACAAGACGAATCATATAGTAGAGATTGCAAACTAAAATAAGATGTGCAATATGTAAATGATAAGACTTCTCATTAATATTCCATATCGATAACTCACACCAAGGGATACATAGACAACTAAAGGAGAGATACTTCCAAACGCAACCCATCTCATATGATAACTTCCCTATTCATGATATGACACTACTTGACATTAAAAGTAAAAGATAGTGATAATGTGATACCGCGGCACTCCCCCAAGCTTGAACAAACCAAGGGGATGCCAATACCGATGATGAATTACTCCTGCGGCGATGGTGGTGATGAATTCCCGTCATCAGACTTCCAAGGAAGAGGCTCTCCATCAAGAAACGACATCTTGGTCTCGGGAATCCTGAAACTAGCAGCACGGCTTATGTATTTAAACCTGTTTTCATACTCACAGTTCTGATTCTGAACGTCATAGAGTTGTGCTTGGAGCTTGTTGGTGGTGTCGTGAAGTGAGAGGATGTCGCTCCAAAGCTTTGCAGTTTCCTTCTCATGTTCAGCAATGAGTTCAGACACAATCTTGTGGAAGATATCCACCTCACGCTCAGCCATCTTCTTGTACTTGAAAACCTCTTGTTCTAGCTTCTCCATCCTGTCTTCCAGGCTTCCTTCTCCTTTAGGACCCTGGACATCCTTGACCTGCAGTTCTCCTTCAACGAGCAGCAACTCCTTGGGGTGCATCTTCAGCTCCTCCATGTACAAGTTGCCAACATCCTTGCTGGAGCTGTCCTTCGGAGCTTCCGACGAAGACATGATGGCTCTAGATCCGAAGCAAATCCTGGCAGAAACAACTCGAAACAAAACACGTCGAGAAAACGATATACGGACCTCCAGAGTCCGGGGGATTATATAGCAAAAATTTTCAGAACAAACGGAAAGTACCGATCGAACCGTAGTCGGAAGGGGCGACGGGCGCTGCACCCTAGGTCGGCGCGGCTCCCGCTAGGCCGCGCCGCCTATGGTGGCGCCCCCTCGTGCGTCCTTTCCACTCCGTTTCGAACTCGTAATTTCATATTTTCCAAAAACAGCGAAAATATTGTTCGGAAAGTAAATTGCGTACTTTTCATTACCAGTACTGTTACCTATTCAAAGTCGAGTTCTGGCGGACTGTCAATTTGTCCTTTGATGAAAGCTTCCGGTGTTTCCACTTGAATAATATCAACATCAACATTATAAGAATCACCCGAGATATAATGCTTGAGTCTTTGTCCATTCACCACTTGCGTAGCATTGCCTTGGAGAGAGCTAATTTTGATTGCTCCTGAACGATACACCTCCTCGACAACATATGGTCCTTCCCATTTCGAGAGTAATTTCCCTGCAAAGAATCTGAGACGAGACCGATACAATAGGACCTTATCCCCAATATTAAACTCTCTTTTGATGATCCTTCTATCATGCCATTTTTTAACTTTCTCTTTAAAGAGTTTAGCATTTTCATAAGCTTCACTTCTCCATTCATCTAGAGAACTTAATTGTAACAACCTCTTATCACCGGCAAGTTTAGGATCTTTATTTAATTCTCTAACAGCCCTATAAGCTTTGTGTTCTAGCTCTAAAGGTAAATGACAAGCTTTTCCGTAAACCATTTTATAAGGTGACATTCCCATGGGGTTTTTATAAGCAGTTCTATAAGCCCATAGTGCATCTCTCAATTTACTAGTCCAATTCTTTCTAGATTTATTAACAGTCTTTCCCAAAATAGATTTAATTTCTCTATTTGATAATTCTACTTGACCACTACTTTGAGGGTGATAAGCAAGCAATTCTATGATTAATACCATACCTAGCAAGAGTCTTTCTAAAACCTCCATGAATAAAATGAGAACCTCCATCAGTCATAATATATCTAGGAACTCCAAATCTAGGAAAATAATATCTAAAAGCATTCTTAAAGAGGTCTCACCATCAGCACTTTTTGTAGGTATAGCTTCCACCCATTTAGTAACATAATCAACAGCAACAAGTATATGAGTGTTACCTTCCGAAGAGGGAAAAGGTCCCATGAAGTCAAATCCCCAACAATCAAACTGTTCAATAACAAGAGTATAATTCATAGGCATTTCATTGCGTCTGGAGATATTACCAACCCTTTGACATTCATCACAGATAAAATAAACTTCCTTGCATCTTTGAAGAGAGTTGGCCAATAAAAACCTGATTGTAGAACTTTTTGTTTTTTTTTTCTCCGGCGTGATGTCCTCCATAAGCACTGCCATGACATTTACTCAATATCTCTTGTTGTTCATATTCGGGGACACATCTTCGCATAATACCATCCACTCCTTCTTTATATAAGTGTGGGTCATCCCAAAAATAATGCCTCAAATCATAAAAGAATTTCCTCCTTTGCTGAGCTGAAAAGGTTGGAGGCAAGTACTTGGAAACAATAAAGTTAGCATAATCAGCATACCAAGGACTGTCTCGCGAGCTCACCTTTATTACAGCCAATTGTTCATTTGGAAAACTATCATTAACAGGAACAGGATCATAAGCAATATTTTCCAATCTAGACAAATTATCAACAACAGGATTATCAGCACCTTTCCTATCTACAATATGTAAATCAAATTCTTGCAAAAGAAGTACCCATCTAATAAGCCTTGGCTTAGCATCTTTCTTTGTCATTAGGTATCTAATTGCAGCATGATCAGTATGAATAGTAACTTTTGAATCAACAATATAAGATCTAAATTTATCACAAGCAAAGACTACAGCTAATAATTCCTTTTCAGTTGTAGCATAATTTCTTTGAGCAGCATCAAGAGTTTTACTAGCATAATGAATAACATTCAGCTTTTTATCTACTCGCTGTCCAAGAACAGCACAACAGCAAAATCACTAGCATCACACATAATTTCAAATGGTAAATTCCAATGGGGTTCAACTATAGGAGCAGTTGTTAAGGCTTTCTTAAGAGTTTCAAAAGCTTCCTTACAATCATCATCAAAAACAAATGGTACATCTTTTTGAAGAAGATTAGTAAGAGGCTTTGAAATCTTGGAGAAATCTTTAATAAATCTCCTATAAAACCCAGCATGACCAAGAACACTACGAATACCTTTAACATCCCTTGGATAGGGCATCTTCTCAATTGCTTCAACTTTAGCTCTATCAACTTCAATACCTCTCTCAGAAATTTTATGTCCCAATACAATTCCTTCATTAACCATAAAGTGGCATTTCTCCCAATTAAGAACAAGGTTAGTCTCTTCACATCTCTGCAAAACTTTATCAAGGTTTCGCAAGCAACTATCAAAAGAATTCCCATAAACGGAAAAATCATCCATGAATACCTCTACAATACTTTCACAAAAACCATGAAAAATAGCAGACATGCATCTTTGAAAGGTAGCAGGAGCATTACATAAACCAAAAGGCATACGCCTATAAGCATAAGTTCCATAGGGACAAGTAAAGGTGGTTTTCTCTTGATCTTTAGCTTTAACAGCAATTTGTGAAAACCCAGAATATCCATCAAGAAAGCAAAAATGAGTATTTTTAGACAATCTTTCTAGCATTTGATCAATAAATGGTAAAGGGTAATGATCTTTCTTAGTAACTTTATTAACTTTTCGAAAATCAATGCACATTCTATACCCTACAACTACTCTTTGAGGAATGAGCTCATCATTATCATTAGGCACAACAGTCATACCTCCTTTCTTGGGAACGCAATGCACAGGACTAACCCATCTACTATCAGCAATAGGATATATAATACCAGCTTCAAGAAGTCGTAATACCTCATTCCTTACCACTTCCTTCATCTTCGGAATTAGACGACGCTGAGGTTCAACAACAGGCTTTGCATCATCTTCCATATTAATAGCATGTTGGCAAATAGATGGAGAAATCCCCTTCAAATCATCAAGAGTGTAGCCAATAGCTCCTCGGTTCTTCAATATTTCCAATAACCTTTCTTCTTCAAACTCTGAAAGCTTAGAACTAATAATAACAGGATATATTTTCTTATCATCAATATGAGCATATTTAAGATTATCAGGTAAAGGCTTTAAATCAAAAACAGGATCTTCCTTTGGTGGCGGTGTTGTACCCAAATCTTCCACCGGTAAATCATGCTTGAGAATAGGTTGGCGAAGAAAAATTTCCTCAAGTTCATCTCTTTCTTTCCTAAAAATTTCACTCTCGCTATCCTCCAAATGTTGCTGCAAAGGATTGTTAGGAACAAGAACAATAGATGCACACTGCTCCATTTTAAAATCATTACTAGGCAAATCAGCTTTATAAGGAGTTTTAGTAAATTTAGAGAAGTTAAACTCATAAGATTCACCAGCAAATTTAGTCAAAATTTTCTCTTTCTTGCAATCTATAATAGCTCCACAAGTATTTAGAAAAGGTCTACCAAAAATAATAGGACAATAATCACTAGCAGCAGAACCAAGTACCAAAAAGTCAGCAGGATATTTAATCTTACCACATCTCGAACAATACCAATTGGTGAAATAGTTTCTCTATTAGCCAGCTGAATAACCACATCAATATCTTCAAGTTCACAAGAATCAATTTCGTGCATAATCTCCGTGTAAAGCTCATACGGAATAGCACTAACACTTGCACCAATATCACATAATCCATAATAGCAATGATCACCAATTTTAACAGACATCATAGGAACACTAGCTTGTTTGGGTTTATTAGGATGTGAAACAATATTAGAAGCATCTTCACAGAAAATAATATGACCATCCTCCACATTTTCAGTCACAAGATCTTTAACTATTGCAACAGCAGGTTCAACTTTTATTTGTTCTTCAGGTTCTACAGGTTTCTTTTCACTTTTATGAACCGCACTATTTATAACAGAGTACTCTTTCATTTTAGCAGGAAAAGGAGTTTTTTCAATATAAGCTTCAGGAATAACAGATCAGTTTCAATTACAACACACTTATTAATAGATGAATCAATTTTATCTTTATACGGTTCATGATACTTATCAAAATTCTTCTTTGGCAATTCATAATGAGAGGCAAAAGCTTTATAAAGATTTACAGCAACTTGAGAATCAAGACCATATGTAGCACTCATATTACGAAATTTATCAGTATCCATAAAAGCTTCAATGCATTTATAATCATAAATTATACCTGATTCTCTATCTTTGTCGTTCTCCCAACCTTCAGTATTTTCTTGGATTCGATCAAGAAGGTCCCTTTTAAACTCTTCTTTGTTGCGTGTAAATGATCCAGAACAAGAAGTATCCAGCAAGGTCTTGTCTTGAAAAGAAAGTCTTGCATAGAAATTATCAATAATAACATTACCAGGAAGCTCATGAATGGGGCATTTGAGCATCAAAGACTTCAATCTCCCCCACGCTTGGGCAATACTCTCTCCATCATGAGGCCAAAAATTATATATGCGATTCCGATCCTTATGAATTTCACTTGGAGGATAGAACTTAGAATAAAACCGGGGCACAATATCATTCCATTCAAGAGAATCCCCATTATCCAGTAATTTATACCAATGCGCCGCCTTACCGGACAGCGATAAGGAGAATAATTTCTTCCTCACTTCATCCATAGCAATACCTGCACATTTGAATAACCCGCATAATTCATGCAAAAACAGTAAATGATCACCAGGATGGACAGTTCCATCCCCTTCATAGCGGTTATCCATAACATGTTCAATAATTTTCGTAGGTATTTTATATGGTATTACTTCCTCACCTGGCGCCTCATCCACTACCGTTGCAGTAGTAGTAGATTTCCCAAATAGAAAATGAAGAGAAGATCTCTCCATAATGACTTATAGCAGCAGGCAGAAATAAAATCAGCACAACAGTAAAGGTTTTCCTTACCAATCCCACTTACCAATAGCGCTTCACTCCCCGGCAACGGCGCCAGAAAATAGTCTTGATGACCCACAAGTATAGGGGGTGTATCGTAGTATCTTCGATAAGTAAGAATGTCGATCCCAACGAGGAGCAGAAGGTGTTGACAAGCAGTTTCGATGAAGGATTCACTGTAAATGCTCACAGACAAGTATTCAGGGGGTTTTGATGTAACAGATAAATAAATACGAGTAAGTAAAATGCGAGAGAAATAATTGCAGCGAGTGGCCCAATCCTTTTTAGCACAAAGGACAAGCCGGTTTGTTTACTTATAATGACCAAACGTTCTCGAGGACACACGGGATTTTAGTCTAGTGCTTTCGCTACATACGGCTAAATAATCTTCATTGTTATGATAAGTGTTGTGTGGGTGAACCTATGCTAATGTACCGCCCTTCCTAGGACTAAATACATACTTGTGATTATACCCCTTGCAAGCATCCGCAACTACAAGAAAGTAATTAAGAATAAATCTAACCACAGCCTTAAACTCTGAGATCCTGCGATCCCTCCTGCATCGATATACCAACGGGGGTTTAGGTTTCTGTCACTCCGGCAACCCCGCAATTAGCAAACGAATACAAGATGCATTCCCCTAGGCCCATAAATGGTGAAGTGTCATGTAGTCGACGTTCACATGACACCACTAGAAGAATAACACCACAACTTAAATATCACACCATTGAATATTACTCAACCATAGTTCACTACTAACATTTAGACTTCACCCATGTCCTCAAGAACTAAACGAACTACTCACGAGACATCATATGGAACATGATCAGAGGTGATATGATGATGAATAACAATCTGAACATGAACTTGGTTCAATGGTTTCACTCAATAGCATCAACAACAAGTATGAATAGATACCGGGAGAGTTTCCCCTATCAAACAATCAAGATCAAACCCAAATTGCTACGGCGGTGACGAGGTGCTGCGGAGGAGATGGCGGTGATGATGGTGGAGATGATGGTGATGGCGATGGAGATGATGTCCAGCTCGATGACGGTGACGATGGCGTCGATTTCCCTCCCGAGGGAATTTCCGGCGGATTCCTGCCCGCGGAGAGCTCTTTCTCTCTGGTGTTCTCCGCCCCGCAGAGGCGGCTGTAACTCTTCGTGAGGTACCCCTTGGCTTAGGTTTTCGGGACGAAGGATTTCGCGAAGAAAAGGAGGCGAAAGGGGTCGTGGGCCCTCCACACCACGTGGCGGCGCTGCCAGGGCCTGGGCCGCGCCGCCCTAGGGTGTGGGCCCACCCTGGCTCCTCCTGGCCCCTCCTTCTGCTTCCTTCGTCATCTTGAAAAATAGGATTTTTGGTATAATTTCCTTCCAGAGTTGATCTTCCGAAATATTGCGTTCTGACGGTGCTTTTTCCAGCAGAATCCTGGCTCCGGCTCGATCCTCCAATAATGATGAAACATGCAAAATAGATGAAATAACATAAGTATTGTGTCCCAATATGAAATATATCGATGAATAACAGCAATTTATGATATAAAATAGTATGATTAATACCATATTTAGCAAGAGTTTTTCTAAAACCACCATGAATAAAATGAGAACCTCCATCTGTCATAATATATCTAGGAACTCCAAATCTAGGAAAAATAATGTCTAAAAGCATTCTTAAAGAGGTCTCACCATCAGCACTTTTTGTAGGTATGGCTTCCACCCATTTAGTAACATAATCAACAGCAACAAGTATATGAGTGTTACCTTCTGAAGAGGGAAAAGGTCCCATGAAGTCAAATCCCCAACAATCAAACGGTTCAATAACAAGAGTATAATTCATAGGCATTTCATTGCGTCTGGAGATATTACCAACCCTTTGACATTCATCACAAGATAAAATAAACTTCCTTGCATCTTTGAAGAGAGTTGGCCAATAAAAACCTGATTGTAGAACCTTTTGCGCGGTTCTATCTCCGGCGTGATGTCCTCCATAAGCACTACCATGACATTTACTCAATATCTCTTGTTGTTCATATTCGGGAACACACCTTCGCAGAATACCATCCACTCCTTCTTTATATAAGTGTGGGTCATCCCAAAAATAATGCCTCAAGTCATAAAAGAATTTCCTCCTTTGCTGAGCTGAAAAGGTTGGAGGCAAGTACTTGGAAACAATAAAGTTAGCATAATCAGCATACCAAGGACTGTCTCGCGAGCTCACCTTTATTACAGCCAATTGTTCATTTGGAAAACTATCATTAACAGGAACAGGATCATAAGCAATATTTTCTAATCTAGACAAATTATCAGCAACAGGATTATCAGCACCTTTCCTATCTACAATATGTAAATCAAATTCTTGCAAAAGAAGTACCCATCTAATAAGCCTTGGCTTAGCATCTTTCTTTGTCATAAGGTATCTAATTGCAGCATGATCAGTATGAATCGTAACTTTTGAATCAACAATATAAGATCTAAATTTATCACAAGCAAAAACTACAGCTAACAATTCTTTTTCAGTAGTAGCATAATTTCTTTGAGCAGCATCAAGAGTTTTACTAGCATAATGAATAACATTCAATTTCTTATCTACCCGCTGTCCAAGAACAGCGCCTACAGCAAAATCACTAGCATCACACATAATTTCAAATGGTAAGTTCCAATCAGGAGGTTCAACTATAGGGGCAGTTGTTAAGGCTTTCTTTAGAGTTTCAAAAGCTTCCTTACAATCATCATAAAAAACAAAAGGTACATCTTTTTGAAGAAGATTAGTAAGAGGCTTTGAAATCTTGGAGAAGTCTTTAATAAATCTCCTATAAAACCCAGCATGACCAAGAACACTACGAATACCTTTAACATCCCTTGGATAGGGCATCTTCTCAATGGCTTCAACTTTAGCTCTATCAACTTCAATACCTCTCTCGGAAATTTTATGTCCCAATACAATTCCTTCATTAACCATAAAGTGGCATTTCTCCCAATTAAGAACAAGGTTAGTTTCTTCACATCTCTGCAAAACTTTATCAAGGTTTCGCAAGCAACTATCAAAAGAATTCCCGTAGACAGAAAAATCATCCATGAATACCTCCACAATACTCTCACAAAAGCCATGAAAAATAGCAGACATGCATCTTTGAAAAGTAGCAGGAGCATTACATAAACCAAAAGGCATACGCCTATAAGCATAAGTTCCATAGGGACAAGTGAAAGTGGTTTTCTCTTGATCTTTAGTTTTAACAGCAATTTGTGAAAACCCAGAATAACCATCAAGAAAGCAAAAATGAGTATTTTTAGATAACCTTTCTAACATTTGATCAATAAAAGGCAAAGGGTAATGATCTTTCTTAGTAACCTTATTAACTTTTCGATAATCAATGCACATTCTATAACCTACAACTACTCTTTGAGGTATGAGCTCATCATTATCATTAGGCACAACAGTCATTCCTCCTTTTTAGGAACACAATGCACATGACTAACCCATCTACTATCAGCAATAGGATATATAATACCAGCTTCAAGGAGTCTTAATACCTCATTTCTTACCACATCCTTCATCTTAGGAATTAGACGACGCTGAGGTTCAACAACAGGCTTCGCATCATCTTCCATATTAATGGCGTGTTGGCAAATAGAGGGAGAAATCCCCTTCAAGTCATCAAGAGTGTAGCCAATAGCACCTCGGTGTTTCTTCAATATCTCCAATAACCTTTCTTCTTCAAACTCTGAAAGCTTAGAACTAATAATAACAGGATATATTTTCTTATCATCAATATGAGCATATTTAAGATTATCAGGCAATGGTTTTAAATCAAAGACAGGATCTTCCTTTGGTGGTGGTGTTGTACCCAAGTCTTCCACCGGTAAATCATGCTTAAGAATAGGTTGGCGAAGGAAAATTTCATCAAGCTCATCTCTTTCTTCCCTAAAAACTTCACTCTCACTATTCTCCAAATGTTGCTGCAAAGGATTACTAGGAGCAAGAGCAATAGATGCACACTGTTCAACTTTAAAATCACTATTAGGCGAATCAATTTTATAAGGAGTTTTGGTAAATTTAGAGAAGTTAAACTCATAAGATTCACCAGCAAATTTAGTCAAAATTTTCTCTTTCTTGCAATCTATAATAGCTCCACAAGTATTTAGAAAAGGTCTACCAAAAATGATAGGACAATATTTACTAGCAGCAGAACCAAGTACCAAAAAGTCAGCAGGATATTTAATCTTACCACATAGAACTTCCACATCTCGAATAATACCAATTGGAGAGATAGTTTCTCTATTAGCCAGCCGAATAACCACATCAATATCTTCAAGTTCACAAGAACCAATTTCGTGCATAATCTCCGTGTAAAGCTCATAAGGAATAGCACTAATACTTGCACCAATATCACATAAACCATAATAACAATGATCACCAATTCTAACAGATAGCATAGGAACACTAGCTTTCCTAGACTTATTAGGATGCGAAACAATATTAGAAGCATCTTCACAGAAAATAATATGACCATCTTCTACATTTTCAGTCACAAGATCTTTAACAATTGCAATAGCAGGTTCAACTTTTATTTGTTCTTCGGTTCTATAGGTTTCTTTTCACTTTTATGAACCGCACTATTTATAACAGAAGTACTCCTTCATTTTAACAGGGAAAGGAGTTTTTCAATATAAGCTTCAGGAATAACATGATCAACAGTTTCAACTACAACACATTTATTTATAGATGAATCAATTTTATCTTTATACGGTTCATGATACTTATCAAAGTTCTTCTTAGGCAATTCATAATGAGAAGCAAAAGCTTTATAAAGATTTGCAGCAACTTGAGAATCAAGACCATAAGTAGCACTCATATTACGAAATTTATCAGTATCCATAAAAGCTTCAATGCATTTATAATCATAATTTATACCTGATTCTCTATCCTTGTCGTTCTCCCATCCTTCAGTATTTTCTTGGATCCGATTAAGAAGGTCCCTTTTAAACTCTTCCTTGTTGCGTGTAAATGATCCGAACAAGAAGTATCCAGCAAATCTTGTCTTGAAAAGAAAGTCTTGCATAGAAATTATCGATAATAATATTACCAGGAAGCTCATGAATGGGGCATTTGAGCATTAAAGACTTCAATCTCCCCACGCTTGGGCAATACTCTCTCCTTCATGAGGCCAAAAATTATATATGCGATTCCGATCTTTGTGAATGTCACTTGGAGGATAGAACTTAGAATAAAACCGGGCACAATATCATTCCATTCAAGAGAATCCCCATTATCCAATAATTTATACCAATGCGCCGCTTACCAGACATACAGAGAATAGTTTCTTCCTCACTTCATCCATAGCAATACCTGCACACTTGAATAAACCGCATAATTCATGTAAGAACAATAAATGATCTCCAGGGTGGACAGTTCCATCCCCTATAGCGGTTATCCACACGTTCAATAATTTTCATAGGTATTTTGTATGGTATTTCTTCCTTACATGGCGCCTCATCCACTACCTTTGCAGTAGTAGTAGATTTCCCAAAAAAACACTCAAGAGAAGATCTCTCCATAATGAGTTATAGCAGCAGGCAGAAATAACAAACAAACAGTAGAAATTTCCCTTACCAATTCCACTTACCAATAGCGCTTCACTCCCCGGCAACGGCGCCAGAAAATAGTCTTGATGACCCACACGTATAGGGGTGTATCGTAATATCTTCGATAAGTAAGAATGTCGATCCCAACGAGGAGCAGAAGGTGTTGCAGTTTGATGAAGGATTCACCGTAAATGCTCACAGACAAGTATTCAGGGGGTTTTGATGTAACAGATGAACAAAGTACGAGTAAGTAAAATGCGAGAGTAATAATTGCAGTGAGTGGCCCAATCCTTTTTAGCACAAAGGACAAGCCGGTTTGTTTACTTATAATGACCAAACGTTCTCGAGGACACGGATTTTAGTCTAGTGCTTTCGCTACATACGGCTAATTAATCTTCATTGTTTTGATAAGTGTTGTGTGGGTGAACCTATGCTAATGTACCGCCCTTCCTAGGACTAATACATACTTGTGATTATACCCCTTGCAAGCATCCGCAACTACAAGAAAGTAATTAAGATAAATCTAACCACAACCTTAAACTCTGAGATCCTGCGATCCCTCCTGCATCGATATACCAACGGGGGTTTCTGTCACTCCGCAACCCCGCAATTGGCAAACGAGTACAAGATGCATTCCCTAGGCCCATAAAGGTGAAGTGTCGTGTAGTCGACGTTCACACGACACCACTAGAAGAATAACACCACAACTTAAATATCATAACATTGAATATTATTCAACCATACTTCACTACTAACATTTAGACTTCACCCATGTCCTCAAGAACTAAACGAACTACTCACGAGACATCATATGGAACATGATCAGAGGTGATATGATAATGAATAACAATCTGAACATAAACCTTGGTTCAACGGTTTCACTCAATAGCATCAATAACAAGTAGAAATCAACACCGGGAGAGTTTCCCCTATCAAACAATCAAGATCGAACCCAAATTGTTACAGCGGTGACGAGGTGCAGCGGTGGAGACGGCGGTGATGATGATGAAGATGATGGTGATGGTGATGGATATGATGTCCAGCTCGATGACGTGATGGCGTCGATTTCCCCCTCCGGGAGGGAATTTCCCCAGATCTCACCGCCGGAGAGCTCTTTTCTCTCGGTGTTCTCCGCCCCCAGAGGCGGCCGTGGCTCTTCGCGACGACTGGAGCTTAGGTTTTCGGACGAAGGAGTACGCGAAGAAAGGAGGCGAGAGGGGGTGGGCCCCTCCCAGGCGGCGCGGCCGTGCGGCCCGCGCCGGCCGTGAGGGGGCCCATGGCGGCCTCCTCAGCCTCCCTTCCTGCTCCCTTCGCTATCCGAAGAATGGGAGTTTTCGTGTAATTCCCGTCAATTGTTGATCTTCCGAAATATTGCATTCTAACGATGCTTTTTCCAGCAGAATCCTGGCTCCGGTGCGCAATCCTCCAATAATCATGAAATATGCAAAATAGATGAAATAACATAAATATTATCTCCAAATATGAAATATATCAATGAATAACAGCAAATTATGATATAAAATAGTGATGCAAATTGGACGTATCAACCTGCACCTGCTTCGGCACGGTTTGATGCCAAGCTATAATTGTTGGACCAAGCATGGAGAAAGAGGGGTTATAATGGAAGAAGATGAAGAAGGGGATGATTTCATCGATGAAAACTATCTTGATCATTTCGGTGATACTTTCATGGAGGATGCTGAAGGTGAAGGGGAAGGTGAAGGGGAAGGTGAAGAAAAGGCACGTGATGAGCCAGTTGATGATCTTGGTCGGACCATTGCTGATGCACGGAGACGCTGCGAAACTGAAAAGGAGAGGGAGAATTTGGATCGCATGTTAGAGGATCACAAAAAGTCGCTGTACCCTGGATGCGATAATGGTCTGAAAAAGCTGGGCTGCACACTGGATTTGCTGAAATGGAAGGCACAGGCAGGTGTAGCTGACTCGGCATTTGAAAACTTGCTGAAAATGTTGAAGAATATGTTTCCAAAGAATAACGAGTTGCCCGCCAGTACGTACGAAGCAAAGAAGGTTGTCTGCCCTCTAGGTTTAGAGGTTCTGAAGATACATGCATGCATCAACGACTACATCCTCTACCGCGGTGAATACGAGAATTTGAATGAATGTCCGGTATGCACTGCATTGCGTTATAAGATCAGAGGCGATGACCCTGGTGACGATGTTGAGGGCGAGAAACCCAGGAAGAGGGTTCCCGCCAAGGTGATGTGGTATGCTCCTATAATACCACGGTTGAAACGTCTGTTCAGGAACAAAGAGCATGCCAAGTTGTTGCGATGGCACAAAGAGGACCGTAAGTCGGACGGGGAGTTGAGACACCCCGCAGATGGAACGCAATGGAGAAAGATCGACAGAGAGTTCAAAGATTTTGCAGACGCAAGGAACATAAGATTTGGTCTAAGTACAGATGGCATGAATCCTTTTGGCGAGCAGAGCTCCAGCCATAGCACCTGGCCCGTGACTCTATGCATCTACAACCTTCCTCCTTGGTTGTGCATGAAGCGGAAGTTCATTATGATGCCAGTGCTCATCCAAGGTCCGAAGCAACCCGGCAACGACATCGATGTGTACCTAAGGCCATTAGTTGATGAACTTTTACAGTTGTGGGGCAGACCTGGTGTCCGTGTGTGGGATGAGCACAAAGAAGAGGAATTTGACCTACGAGCGTTGCTTTTCGTAACCATCAACGATTGGCCTGCTCTTAGTAACCTTTCGGGACCACAAATAAGGGATACAATGCATGCACGCACTGCTTACATGAGACTGAAAGTGTACATTTGCCAAATTGTAAGAAGAACGTGTACCTTGGGCATCGTCGATTTCTTCCAAAAATTCATCCAGTAAGAAAGAAAGGCAAGCATTACAACGGCAAGGCAGATCACCGGCCGAAGCCTGCGGAACGCACTGGTGCTGAGGTATTTGATATGGTCAAGGATTTGAAAGTCATCTTTGGGCTATCTGGCAGGCCAAGGCTGCTTCCAAAAGCAAATTCTTTATGTGGCTTGCAGTCCAGCACAGGATCTGGACGTCGGATCGGCGACAGAGACATGGGCTACAGGCCCAATCCTCGGCCTGCTTTGTATGCTGCCAGGAGGAAGATACCGCGGAGCATCTCCTGGTTCAATGTGTAGTGGCTGTGGAGGTTTGGTTCCGGTCTGCCCAAATGCTTGGAATCAACCTCAGCACACCGGAGAGCTCTGATACGATCGAAGCTTGGTGGATGGAGGAGAGGAGGAAGTGCCGAGCGAAGGACAGGAAGTGGCTCGATGGCCTAGTATGCACAGTGGGGTACGCGCTGTGGAAAAACAGGAACGCCGAGGTCTTCCGAAGCTCAGCTAGGAGCCGCACCCCTATGATCATAGCCACCGCCATTGTGGAGGAGTGCAAGATGTTGTGCAATCTGTGGAGAGCTCAGAGAGGGGGAGGAGTAGGAGATATTAATGTAGTTGTGAGAGAGTAGCCTTTTTTCCTTTTTTTGGAGTCTTTGGTGCCTGATGTTTGCATTGGGCATCATTTCTTGTATATTATCTCTATAAAATTAAGGTACGCAATTGCGTACTCAAAAAAAAAAAGAAAAAAGAAAGTCATCTTTGGAAAGGGTCCCGCGACAATCAGCCGAAGGGAGCTGACGGGCACGCAGCCATGTGGAAGAAGAAATCTATATTCTGGGAGCTAGAATATTGGAAAGTCCTAGATGTCCGCTCTGCAATCGACGTGATGCACGTTACGAAGAATATTTGCGTGAACCTCCTAAGCTTCTTGGGCGTGTATGGGAAGACAAATGATACAAAGGAAGCACGGCAGGACCAGCAACGTTTGAAAGACCCTGATGACCGGCATCCGGAATGGTTTCAAGGTCGTGCCAGCTACGCTCTGACCAAAGAAGAGAAGGTCATCTTTTTTGAATGCCTGAGCAGTATGAAGGTCCCGTCTGGATTCTCGTCCAATATAAAGGGAATAATAAACATGGCGGAGAAAAAGTTCCAAAACCTGAAGTCTCACGACCGCCACGTGATTATGACGAAATTGCTTCCGATTGCTTTGAGGGGGCTCCTGCCGGAAAATGTTCGAGTAGCCATTGTGAAGCCATGTGCATTCCTCAATGCAATCTCTCAGAAGGTAATCAATCCAGAAGTTCTACCACGGTTACAGAACGATGTGGTCCAATGTCTTGTCAGTTTCGAGTTGGTGTTCCCGCCATCCTTCTTCAATATTATGACGCACCTCCCGGTTCACCTAGTCGAAGAGATTTCCATTCTCGGTCCTGTATTTCTACACAATATGTTCCCCTTCGAGAGGTTCATGGGAGTATTAAAGAAATATGTTCGTAACCGTGCTAGGCCAGAAGGAAGCATCGCCAAGGGCTATGGAAATGAGGAGGTAATTGATTTTTGTGTTGACTTTGTTCCTGACCTTAAGCCGATTGGTCTTCCTCAATCGCGGCACGAGGGGAGACTAAGTGGAAAAGGCACGATCGGAAGGAAATCAACGATATGTATGGACGGCCATTCTCTGACTGAAGCACACCACACAGTTCTGACCAATTCCAGCTTGGTGGCTTCGTACTTTGAGAAACACAAGAATATTTTACGCTCGGACAACCCGGAAGCCTGAATCCCGGATTAGGAAGGCCCACATGGAGACTTTCGGCTTGGTTGAGAAAACATTTAATGAATGACGATCATGTTGTAGATCAGCTGTACATGTTGGCCAAGACACCATCTTCGACTATAACGACTTTCCAAGGGTACGAGATAAATGGGAATACATTTTACACGATCGCCCAAGATAAAAAGAGCACCAACCAAAACAGTGGTGTCCGCTTTGATGCAAGCAACCGAGAATGGGCAAAAGGTCACATATTATGGCATAGAGGAGATATGGGAACTTGACTATGGACCCTCCTTTAAGGTCCCTTTGTTCCGGTGCAAATGGTTCAAGCTAACAGGAGGTGGGGTAAAGGTGGACCAGCAATACGGAATGACAATGGTGGATTTCAACAATCTTGGTTACCTTGACGAACCTTTCATCCTAGCGAAAGATGTCGCTCAAGTTTTCTATGTGAAGGACGTGAGTAGCAAACCGAGGAAACGGAAAGATAAGAAAACGATAAGTACATCATGCGATGATCCAAAGCGCCACATTGTTCTTTCAGGGAAAAGAAACATCGTGGGAGTGGAGGACAAGACAGACATGTCAGAAGATTATAATATGTTTGCTGAAATTCCGCCCTTCAAAGTGAACACCGACCCAAGCATTAAGTTAAATGATGAGGATGCTCCATGGATACGGCACAATCGTAAGCAAGCAGGGACACAAGGGAAGAAATGATGTGTAATAATTTATTGTACCAAACTTTGTTGAATGGATCATGTGAATTATATTACCCGTGATGTGTTTGGTGTCCATTTTCGAATGATTCGAGATACCACTGATGATACATGAAATTTGAGTGATTTAGTCATACTCTAGTCTCATAGCGCCGCCGTTGTACTGGTAGTCGTCGCTCTAAGTTACCGTCGCCGTTGTCAGCTTGGCTGTCACCGGTTGCTGGCGGCGCTCGTGGGTTCGAATCAGGGTAGCGCAGCGGGGATATCGCCGGCCGTGATGTAGTCCATGACGCTCTGCAGAGTCCGGCCGTACCACCATAGCCGACGACGGCCTCGTGGAAGTTCCCAGGAGGCAGGCCGTCCTCCTCATACCTGGCGAGCGCCCTCTCACGCCGATTGATGAAGAAGGCGTCCCAAGTATGCTGGTTATCGGGATGCCAGCGGGGATTCATCCGCTGCTCCGGCGTGAGGTCGAGGTAGTAGTGGTTCGTGATGGCCGCCCGACGCGCAGTACCCTGAGGGACGGGAGGGACCGGCACGCCGCCGGCGCTTAGGCTCCAGCCGGCGGGGACGCGGTAGCCCGGTGGGCAAGGGTAGTTCGAGGCGCAAAGCTCCTCCACCTGCTGGTAGGTTAGAGTGGGTGCGGTGGAAGCCATGAGAGAGTGATGAGAGATTGTAGAGATGTGATAATGCTGGCCAAGCCGGGCTACATATATGTAGTGAGAAATGGCGGGAAAAATGGGAGCGAGAAGACAGGAGGCGGGAAGAGTGGCGGGAAGAAAGCGGCGGGAAGAAAGTGGCGGGAAGAAAGAGGCGGGAAGAAAGTGGCGGGAAGAAAGAGGCGGGAAGAAAGAGGCGGGAAGAAAGAGGCGGGAAAGAACTGGCGGGAAGACAGGCCGGGGAGAACTTATGGGAAGACAGAGGTGGCCGGGAAGAACTGGTGGGAAGCGGGGGGCAGGAAGACAGATGAGGGAAGAAATTGGTTTTTCTGATTTTTTGATATATTATTTGTATTTTTAACATTTTGAATTGAATTAGTTTTACTTTTCTTAATTTTTTGATATACTATTTGTATTTTTAACATTTTGAATTGAATTAGTTTTATTTTTCTAATTTTTTGATATATTATTTGTATTTTTAACATTTTGAATTGAATTAGTTTTACTTTTCTTAATTTTTTGATATACTATTTGTATTTTTAACATTTTGAATTGAATTAGTTTTATTTTCTGATTTTTTGATATATTATTTGTATTTTTAACATTTTGAATTAAATTAGTTTTACTTTTCTTAATTTTTTGATATACTATTTGTATTATTAAGATTTTGAATTGAATTAGTTTTATTTTTCTGAATTTTTTGATATATTATTTGTATTTTTAACATTTTGAATTGAATTAGTTTTATTTTTCAATTTTTTGATATATTATTTGTATTTTATGATTTTGAAAAAGAAAAGTAATTTGAAAATACCTTAGTCGCGGTTCTTCTCGCCAACCGCGACTAAAGGTCCGGCGCTGGCGAACGCCTGCCACCCGAAAAAACTTTAGTCGCTGCTGGTCAACCGCGACTAAAGGGTACCCTTTAGTCGCGGTCGCCTCCCCAACCGCGACTAAAGGGGGGCTATATATTTCCGCGTCGCTCGGCGGTTCACACTTTCTTCTTCCTCTGATCCGCGCCGCGCGCGGCCTTCGCTCGCCACCGACGCCGACGCGCCGCCGAGCGCCGCGCGCTCGCCCGCCGGCTGCCGACGCGCGCCGACCGAAGTTCATCGCCGCGCGCTTCGAGTTCGCGCGCCGCCGCCGCACGCCCTCGCGCTGTCGTCGCTCGTGAGTATCGCCGGCCGCGCCACAAGCCAGACTGCCACACGCCGCCGCGCGCCATCACAAGCTTCGCGAGTTCATTTCGCAAGGCTGCTTTGTTGCCGCTGTCGTTGCGCCAAGCCGCTTCGCTTCAATGCCGCCGCACGCGTTTGCGCCCGCACGCGTGCGTGTTATTGAGGAGAGAGCTGGCCGGAGAGGAGAGATCGAGAGAGGCCGCCGCCGGCCGATTTTTTTTTTAACAAATTAATTTTTGTAACTTAATTAAATTGGAACTTAAATAAAGTGTAATTAAAGTGTAATTAACAAATTAAAAACTTGGTTACAAATTAAAAACTTTGTTACTAATTAAAGTGTAATTAACAAATTAAAAACTTTGTTACAAATTAAAGTGTAATTAACAAATTAAAAACTTTGTTACAAATTAAAGTGTAATTAACAAATTAAAAACTTTGTTACAAATTTAAAAAAAATCCCGAGTTACAAACTTAAATGAAAATTAAAAAATTGTAACTTCAAATTTGTAACTTTATAATTGTAACTTAAAATTGCTACACGGAGGGGGCGGCGTTCGCGCGGCGCCGCCGCTCGCAGTGAGAGAGAGGAGAGAGGCGGCCGCTGTGGCCGCGCGCGCGGTGAGAGAGAGAGGCCGCCGTGGCCGTGGCCGTGAGAGAAAGAGAGAGGCCTCCGTGGCCGTGAGAGAAAGAGAGAGGCCGCCGTTTGTCACTTTTAAAATAACAAAAATAACTTAACCACCGCGCGTATACGGAGGGGGCAGCGCTCGTCGCCCCCTCCGTATACGCGCGGTGTTTTTTTGGGATCGAGAGGGGGCGGCGAGGGTTATGTGTCCTCGGCACCGCCACCGCCCTTTCGCCACCGCCCTTCTCGCCTCCCTCGTCGCCCTCTCTCTTTATATGTAGAAGAGATGTGATAATGCATATACACAATTAATTTGTTTTTACTACATGTTTTCAGGACTGACATATGGCGGACGATAGAGCTGACCCGATTATGGACAACTATGATCCGGACGCTGAAGACCATATGTTCGGCATCATAAATGGCGATATTATATATGTGCCGACCGAGCAAGAAGAAGATGATATCTCTTCTTATCTGAACCTTGACGGTGAAGATGAAGGGCGCCATCAGCAAGATGATGCCGAACAAACGTCGATAAACGACGATCTTCAAATGGAAGTAGCAACCACCTCTGGCGCCGAGGTATATATATACATTGAGCCTCTGGTGATACAAACCGATTTGAATAAATATGTGTGTACTAACGCGCGCGACTCTCTTTCTTATTTTAGCCCTCGGCCGGATCGTCGAAACAATCGAGTACGTCGTCAAAGCGTGGCGCAACCAAGACGATGAAACAAGGAGAAACATGTACCATCGAGGTTGTCGACAGTGCAACCGGCAGGCCGCTGGAGCCCAGCAAGAACGCCACCAAGTTTATCAACCAATGCGGAGCCGTTGTTAGAGACAACGTCTCGATCACCGTCCAGGAGTGGAATGAGCCAAAGAAGGCACGAATTGGTTTCACTTTTGTCGATAAGAGAACAAAAAAAGATTGCTTCAAGAAGCTTATGGAACATTTCGTTCTACCTCCGGAATACAACAAATTCGATGAGGAGGGTAACAAGATTGAGGAAAACAAGGAGAGGAGGAGGCTAGTCAAACAGTTCGCTCTTCATAAGATGGCCGACGCATTCCGGAAATTCAAGCAAAATCTAGCCCGTGACTATGTCAACGAGAACAAGACTCCGGATTTCAAAGGACAATATGAGAAACTGAAACATGATTGGCCAGAATTTGTGAAGCAAAAGAAATCGGAGCAGTTCATTCAAATATCGAAAAAAATAAGGAAAATGCGGCTAAGAAGGAGTACAATCATATTATGGGGCCAGGAGGGTATCGCCTTTGGGAGCCTAGGTGGGAGAAGATGGAGAACGAGCTGAGGGCGCGAGGAATCCGTCCAGGTACGGAGGGATGGGACCCAAGGGCCAAAAGCTGGTGGTACGGGCATGGGGGAACGCTGAACCCGGAGACAGGGGAGTGTGTTTACCGGGGCAAAATAATTAAACCCACCCAAGCCCTTATTGACGCAATGAGGGATGCTCAAGAGGGGAAGATCAAGTTCAACAGAGAGAACGACGCGCTGACAAAAGCCCTCGGGAATCCTGAACACGGAGGACGTGTACGAGGCATGGGGCACATTCCGTGGAAAATAGGGTTCTCCTAACGATGACCCGTACGGTTACAGAAGCCGTAAGAGAAAGATGGATCGGGATGCAGATGTTGTGGCGCGGTTGGCATCGGAAATGGATGTGATGAAGAAAACCGTGAGTGTACTAGTAGCCGAAAGAGATGCAGCTCGGGCGCAGATGAAGATCATCCATGGATCTCGGAAGCCAGCAGGGAGAAGCAGCGTGGCTTCCACGGAGGCCCCACCGGCTAGTGCACATGCACCGACGATCGAGATTACTGCACCGGAGCCTCCGGCGATCGAAATTACTGCACCGGAGCCTCCTCGCTACCCCGTGGACGATGTAAAGGAGATGAAAGAATGTCATCTGTATTATCCAATTGGGAACATGTCCATGAAGGTAGCCATCGGCAGTGCTTTACCATGTGAACCTGGAGCACTCCACCACAACAAGCCCATTCAAGATGGCTATGCTCGTGTCACGGTGGAGGACATAGTCCCAGGGTTTGAGGACCTGGAGATTGACATTGCTACACCTGAAGGGGAGAGAAGACTTGGAGATGTCAAGCGCCATTTCATTCTATGGCAAAAGAAGTTTATCAAGTTTCCAGGCGAGGCGCCAAGGCGAAACAAGTCCACCCCCCTACGTGGTGGTGGCGGTGGCGGCGGTGGTGGTGGTGGTGCTTCACCTACACCTCCTTCACGTGAGCCGCCGCCGCCCCCCACTTCACCTCCGGCGGGTAAGCAACCGCCGCCTCAGTCCGCTCCCGGCGTGGTACGCCGCCCCAATCCACCTCCGCGAAGAAGCGCAGTCCTGGGACTATCAACCCGGACCCTTATGTACCTAAGACCACAAAGGTACCAGAGCCATCACTGAAGCCTCTCCCCACAAGGCCTTGGGAACGTAGTGCCGAGGAAGTCAACGCGGCCGCGACTGCTGATTATGAGAAATGGAAGGCGGAGTGCAAGAAGAAAAGAGAGCCCGAGCCCAAGCCAGTATTTTCTGATAAGCAAAAGAAGTAGGCTAAGTCATTTTTGAGCACACCGTCCCAAGCCGCGAAGAATCTGCCTGACGACTATGCACGTGAACTTCGTAGGCAGGCACTCATGTTGAAGGATAAGAAAGAGCGGGCGGAGAAGCAGGAGAAGAAAGCCTTGGAGGAGGCCGAGAAAGAATTAGCAAGTACAAAAAGCGGGAAACGCCCAGCTCGGGGAACAAAGTAAACAATCGATTGCCCCGCTCATAGTGAAAGCCGCCGGTCCGGATGCCCCCGATATCATAGCAGCTGCGGCAGCACAGGGATTGACTGTAACGAGTGCCAGAGAACAAGCGGCCAACTTAGGTATGACTCTTCGTGCAGTGTTAGGCCTTGAGGAGGCGCCAATGAGTAAACCAGTAATTACATATGTGCGGAATGGGCCCCTCGTCGAGCCTGCGCAGGAAGAGGATCTACCTCAACAAATGAAAAATCTGCTAAATTGGTACAAGCGTTACATAAAAAATAAAAATGCTAAAGAATATATTTATGCGGAAGTTAGACATGAGCATCACTTCAAACATTACTATGTAACAATTCATCTGAGTGAATTGTTCCAGCTTCTCAATCTGCGAGCTCGACAAATCTATCATCAGTTGCTACGTTCGTAAGTGATTTATTTCTACCCCATCTCGTTCATTGCCCGCACTATATATATGTCCTAACTATATTGTTCTGTACTCTATATGCAGAATGAAGATCAAGGAATGCGAAGTAAGGAACATCCATGATGTTGGGTTCATTGACCCACACATCGTTAATGGATATGTGTTAAAACATCACCCCGCCGACGTGGAGGAAGACCTGTGGCTTTGATAAGCAGGAACTCAAAAGTGATATTCTATTTCCTTACCATTTTGGGTGAGTGTTTCTGTCTTGAGCACATTCTCTTTTATTTACTCCATGCATGGTATGTGGCTAATCGATGAGTTATGCATGACTGTGCATGTATCGTGTCCGCAGTTCCACTGGATTCTGCTAGTAATTAAATTTCACGACTCCACGCTCATCCACGACTCTCTGAATATGGATGCAAAGCTTTGGGCCGACATGAGAAAAATGATGCATAATTATTTTCATTCATTTGCGCTCTATATCGATCGGCCTATTTCGTTCATTTCCTAATATCAAGTAACTAATAACTCTCTTGTTCATTTAATTTTCTTTGCCTCATAGGGTTTGGAGACGGTTCGTAGATGCCAAGGTCGGTGAGTTCAAAAAAGAGCTACATTTTATGCGGTCAAAGAGTGGGACTGGGGATATTCAGCCACCGGGGACCAATCTATGTGGATACTATGTTTGTGAGATGATCCGGAGATACACCTCTGAGCGGGTTCCGTGTGATAACAATGTCAAGAGGAATAACCTCCGGAAGATGCTTAGTCCAGAAGCTCGCTTCCGACCACTTCAAGAGGAACTAGCTGGATGGTTCGTGAGGGAAGTCGTCGATCCTAAAGGAGAACACTATGTAGAGGACGTAGAACTTTATATGCACTAAATTGTGTATGGAAACTTGTTCAAAATTGTATATGTTGGTCATCCGATATTGAATATATATTGTATATTCCTCTTGAATTCTCTTTGGTTCTAATTTCAAATTTGTTTGAAATTGTACATTCATATGCATGTATGTAGTACCGTAGAATATGTGAAACTCCTTCAAAATTAAAATAAAACACAAAAGAAATAAAACAATACAAATTAAAAAGAAAACAGGTTTAGGGGGGGGGGGGGGCTAAAACCCTAAACTCATGGCCCTTAGTCGCGGTTGGCCAGGAGAACCGCGACTAAAGGTCCTCCGCCCTAACGGACTGGCGGCCACGTGACGCGTTTAGTCGCGGTTCAAACCGCCATACGTGGCCTTTAGCAACCGCGACTAATGGCAGTTGCGAACCGCGACCAATGGCCGTTTTTCTACCAGTGCATAACTTACGGGCCTAACCATGGTGGTCTAGATATTTTGCCATGAAAAAAATAGATCGTGCCAATTGAACGTCCGTGTTGCACATGTGCATGTTTACGTAAATATTCGTTCCTTATTAAATCCTAACCACACATTACAGATCTAATGATAAATAATAATTTTGATGATATGGATTAACCTCGTGTCTCTATTTTAAACTCCTTATTTTGCTTTTAGTATATAATAGATAGATTGAACTCCTCTTAGATACCAAAACGTGCAAAGCACGTGGTACTTACTAGTACCAGTAACTAAGGAGTTACTAGTATCAGTAACTAAGGAGTTACAGCCGAGGGTTACAAGATCTGTAACGTACAGGTGTTGGAATGTCTTTCAACATCATCACTTCGCCTGTTGGCCATAAGATTTGGCCAACTTTTCGAGGGAGCCGGCAACCCTATTTCTATCTCTTCTTTTCTGTTGAACATGGCACTCATCAAAGTAGAGGATAATTTTGTTAGATGTATATATCTGTATATTGTAGTTTCCCCATATGTTAGGGGGCTTTCTGCATATGTGCACCTGTACATGTACTATATATTGTGGCCTTTGGCCCCGGTAATATAACACGCATATTTCCTAACATGGTATCAGAGCAAAATTGATCCTCTAGTCTGTACATCTACTCGGCCGTCGTTGCCGTTCCTCCGGCCGTGCGTTCTTTCGGCCGTGATCCTTCCGTCTTCGTTGCTCCCTGCTTAGATCCGATGGATCCCGCTACAGAGCCCGCCCGGCAGAACCCGCCGACGCCCTCTCGATCTCCTCCCCGCTCGCAGGACCCGACACTCGCCAGGACCCGGCTCTCGCCCGCCAGGATCCGCGCGTGGCGCCCGATTTGGCGCCCGCTCCGCCGCGCCGTGATCGGACTGGATCGGCCCGCGCGTGGCCTCCGCTCCCTGCTCCCGATTGCGTGATCTCCCCTACTCTGCTCTTTGCCCGATTTGGTGAACTGCCCCGCCTCTGATCGATCTCCGATCGGTCGCCTCCCGATTGGTATCTCCGTTCGGCTGCTTCAGCTTGGCCCATCCAGCTTGGCCCATCCTGCTCGGCCGCCTCTCTGCTCTCCTGAAAGAAAAAAGCAAAAAAAAAAGGAAAAAAAAAACTATGTCTTCCGTAATCTTTGGGCCCACCTTCGGTACTTCGTATTTGTCCGCTGTCTTAGTGTATGACGGCTAGCCATTCTTCGTCGCCGTTTGCGGCCTCTTCACGTGGCTCTGCCCGCGCTTCACCGACTCCGTCTACGTCGGCTCACCGCTCTATACCGACTTTTGCGGCCTCTTCATGCGGCTCTGCCCGCGCTTCGCCGACTTTGTCTCCCTCGCTGCCGTTCACATCGACTTTGCGGCTCTTCATGCGGCTCGCCGCGCTTCGCCGACTTCGTCCCACGTCGGCCCCGCTCTACATCGACTCTTACGCCTCTTCCCGCGGCCATGGCCGCGCTTCCGACTCCGTCTACGTCGGCCTGCCGCTCTACATCGACTTTCGCGGCCTTCACGTGGTTATGACCGCGCTTTGCCGACTCTGTCTTCATCGGCGTGTTGCTCTCCGTCACCCCCTTTGGTGGCCTCTGTGCGTGTGGATGATAGCTCCTCGTCGGCACCTGATTGTACGTCGACCTCTCCCGTCGCGCCCCTCTCTGCGCATGAGATAGCGCAGCTTCACCGCCTGCTTGATGCTTGGGATTCCAGCTTACGTCAGCAGCCTCGCGGTCCGAGTCTCCGCCCTCGTCCTCATTGCACCTACTGTGGCAAGGTTGGCCACACTTCCTCCACCTGTTGGACGCGGATCCCGCCACGCCGGCAGCTCCCAGGATCGTCAAGAACCGGTTTCAGGATCTTCTCAGCTTGCACTCTCTCGATCGACATTCTCGTGGGTCTTCATGGTCGCCGCTCGCTCCGTACTCTTCCTCGCCGGTGTCGCTGGTTCTGATGGCTCTTCTCGGGCACCGCGCGACCACCACTTTCTACACAATGTACGTCCCCGTGGTATCTGGATTCTGGAGCCTTTCATATGACCTCTCTCGAGTCCTCTATTCTGTCCGCTCTTCGGTCTCTTATTTCTCCCGTCCGTGTTGTCACGGCTGATGGTACCTCTATTCCCGTTTCTAGCACAGGCACCCTTTCTACTCCCTCTTCTCTCGTCCTCGATGTTTCTCATGTTCCTCGCCTTCGATGAAACTTTTCTCGCTTAGTCAGCTCACCGATTCTGTGTCGCGTCATTCTTGACGCTGAGTCTTGTGCGGTTCAGATCGTCGCACACAGCCCCGGTTGAGCCGGCCCTCGTAGCCGCGCCCCGGCTTTGGGAGTTAGACTGCTTCGTGTTCCTTCCGCCGCCACTTCACTCCGCCGCTTCTCCTCCGCTGTTGCCTCTGTCACCGGCTCTTTTCAGCAGGCATCATCGTCTTGGTCACCTTTGTGACTCTCGCCTGTCGTCTTTGGTTCATCGTGGTCTTCTCGGGGTCTGTGCTGAGATGGGTCGTTACACGCCGTGTTGTAGGTTAGGCAAACGATTCAGCCTTCCCTATCCTACTAGTGTGTCTGCTACTCGCGACCGTTCGATTTAGTCCATTCGTATGTTTGGGGTCCAGCTCGTCTCGAAAGGGGGCCATCGATATTATATCTTATTCATTGATGATTTTTCAGTACACCTGGGTGTTTTTCATGCACTCTCGCAGTGAGGTGCTCTCTATTTATCAGCGTTTTGCGGCCATGGTCCGCACTCAGTATTCCTCACCCATTCGCGTGTTCCGTGCTGATTCTGCTGGTGAGTATATCTCTCAACACCTTCGTGGTGTCCTTGCTGAGGAGGGCACCCTCGCTCAGTCCCGGCGCGCATGCTCAAAATGGCGTCGCCGAGCGTAAGCATCGTCATCTTCTTGAGACCACCCGTGCTATGATGATTGCCTCTTCTCTTCCGCCATTACTGGGCTGAGGCTGTTGCTACGTCGGCCCACCTCATTAACATTCAGCCTTCCGCTGCTCTACAGGGTGGCATTCCTCTCGAGCGTCTTCTGGTGTTTCTCCAGACTACTCGACTCTCCGTTCTTTGGTTGCGTCCGCTATGTCCTTCGCTCCTCGCGAACGCACCAAACCGACCGTCACCGTTGAGTGTGTTTTTCTGGACACGTTGAGGAGCATATAAGGGCTATCGTCGTTGGGACCCCGTTGGTCGTCGATGCGCATCTCTCGTGACATCACGTTTGATGAGACGCGTCCCTTCTATCCTCGCCCACCTGTACTTACCCGTGGATGATATCTCTTTTCTTCTTTTTCGGATGCACCCCCGGCTGTCCCTCCTCCTCCCTACTACTGATGCGCTCCTACGCCATCCTCTCGCTCGCCTAGTCCACCTAGTACTCGTTCACCGCTTCGTTCCTTCCGATGATGTCCCTTCTTCCTCTTCTTCTCGATGACTTGTCTTCTGCAGATGAGCTTCCCTCTTCCCGACCTGTTCGTCAGCGTCGTGCTCCAGTTCGTTACTCTCCTAGTTAGTATGGTCTCTCTGTCGTTTCCGAGCTTGACCCTGCCAATAATTAGCAAGTGGTCGATAGTCCTCGCGATTGAAGCACAATCTGCTTCGTTTTCTAACTGAGAGAGGTTGTTTGAATATACTCGCGGTCGTTGTAACAACTTGGTCGCTTTTAAAGTCCATGGTGGTGTGCTACACGGGAACCCGCCTTCTATTCTGAGCATGCTCTTGCGTGTCTTTCCCTTGTTTTACAACTTGGAATTAAGTAGGAGTATTGCGTTTTGTACAGAGCATTAAATACTAAAAACAATGCAAAGTAAACGAGATGCGATAAGCTTAATTACAAGTTGATTAATTCCATGCAATTACAATAAGCAGTGTGATTAGTTAGTTACTACGTACGTGTATAAGTTAATAAACAAGGCGTACAAGTAGTACATTTTTGTTTGCCACTCCACTTGTATGTACAGCTACATCCCCTCGCGCGGTAGTTCAGTGGCTGACCTGGTCTTGATCAATATAGAAGGTCAACTTGCACTTGTACGGCCTCGAACGTGTGTATAAAAGCATGTGTCTTGTCCCTCGAAAACATCAAACCAAGAAAGCTTAGCGTGGCAGTTTTCAGAGCTAGCCATGACACTCCGAGGAGTCTCCTTGTCTTCGTTCCTCTTCCTTTGTTTCCATCTGCTGGCTCCGTTGCTATACACAACCTCCGATGCAGCTGTGAGCGCATCCATTCTTCAACTTCAAGCCATCAACTGTTCCACGTCTGGCAACTACTCTAGTACCGACACCTACGCTGCCAACGTGAACCAGTTCCTCGCCGCCCTCCCGGAGAATGCCGTCTCCAAGAATGGCGGCTTCTTCAACGGAACCGTTGGCCTTGGCCCAGCTACCGTATATGGCCTCGCCATGTGCCCTGCCGACTACTCGCGTGCTGACTGCGGCGACTGTCTCGCGGGCGCTGCCAGCAGCGTTGATGGCTTGCAGAGTCGCTGTCCAGGAAGCACGACCGTGCTCGCCATGTTCGAGCGGTGCCTTATCCGCTACTCCAACGTCAACTTCTTCGGGACACCTGAAAAAGGTACGTACAGTAGTTGTTTTATTCTTGATAAGATTGTTTATTCAACATAAAATCACAAAATGGTAAGAACATGCAAAGTATTCCAAAGATTTACTCCCAGCACATGAAATGTCATGCCTACGCCAGCAATTACCATGGTTTTGGTGGATTCCCACTTACAAAGGTTTTATCAGGAACCCCGACCGATTTGAATTCGAAGGGCGTGAGGCCAAACTTTCATTATAAGTAGAAAAAGGAGGAGTAGAGGGTTCGTGACTTCTTGTGAAAAAAAAGGGACTGCCTAGGGAGCAGTCGACTGATATTATGTTACGTCTCAGTCGACGTTCTAATTCTCTCCGTGTCTCGTGAGTCCGTGTCCTCTTGTATGGTTTTTTCCGGGCCCATGAAGTTCAGTAATGGGGACTTCAGAAGTATATTAGGCAGGAGAAAAAAAAACGTTGGTTTGTAAAGGCCGATTGGATACGTTTTTGCTTAGTGGCCCACGTGAAGCAGTGAAAATGTCGGAGACATCTATGCATTTACAAGCCTTCTAATTAGATTTTCCATTTATTTATGAAGCAACTACAAAGTCTATCACTAGGTAGCTAAAAAAACCAGATGAAGTTGTTCATTTCATGTGAACAGTACAAACTCATATCCGCTAGTTGCACATTTTAGAAATGTGCAACTCATACCGAATACTATTTGCTAGTTGCACGTTTTTAAGAAAGGTGCACCTCATATCGAATACTATTTGCTAGTTGCACGTTTCTTTAGAAAGGTACAACTCATATCGAATACTATTTTCTAGTTGCACGTTTCTTAAGAAAAATGAAACCCATATCGAATGCTATTTGCTAGTTGGAAAAATGCAACTCATATTGAATATTATTTGCTAGTTGCACGTTTCTTAAAAAAAGTGCAACTCGTATCGAATATTATTTGCTAGTTACAGGTTTCTTAAGAAAAGTTCAACTCATCAAATATTATTTGCTAGTTGCACATTTCTTTAGAAAAGTGCAACTCATATCGAATACTATTAGCTAGTTGTACATTTCTTAAGAAAAATGCTACTCATATCGAATACTATTTGCTAGTTGCATGTTTCTTAAGAATAGTGCAACTCATATTGAATATTATTTGCTAGTTGCATGGTTCTTATGAATAGTGCAACTCATATTGAATATTATTAGCTAGTTGCAGTTTCTTAAGAAAAGTACAACTCTTATGGAGAATGATCTCGAATTGCACATTTTTGAGAAAAGATGCAAATTAATATCAAAACCAGTTGGAGTTACATATTTCTTTAGAAAAGTGTAGCTCATTTCGAAATTCGATTGCCAATTGCACATTTTCATAGAAAAGTGCAACTAGTATCAGAAACTAGTTAGAGTTGCGTATTTCTTCAAAAAACCGCAACTCACACTGAAAATTAGTTGCTAGTTAAATATCATGACACCGAGAAAGTTCACGGTTTTGAAAAGAAAGAATCACATATTTGAATATATTCACACGTTCGAAGAAAAAAACATGAGCTCAAACCATTCATTTTATCACCCAAAAAGTAGAAAATAAAATAAACAAAATAGACAAAAAAGAATAAAGGAAAAAGGAAACGAAGAATAAAAAGGAAAAATGTAGAGTCTTGCGGCAGTCTCTCGTGACATGGTGAGATATCCAGATGACCAGAGCACACAAACAAATGACACCCGGAACAAAAAAAAGCAAGAAAAAGAAAAAGGCCTAGAAATCACGTTATATGCTCCACACCCATGAGGCCCACTCTACGTCCCCAAAAGAGCCCAAACTCTACCAGGCTCAGCTGCGGCATGACACTTCCAGCGAAAATCATTGTGCGAGGCATCTAGCGGTGGAATTATTGCGGAACAGATCGACTGAGACTTAACAGAAAATCAGCTAACTTTGACTTAGCAAATCCGGAAAAAAAATCCCAACGAGCAGGGGTGGGCAGAAAAACCGATAACCGAAAACCGACACCGAAAAGACCGACACTGAAACCGAAAAGACCGTTGAAAATTTGGGCAGAAATTATTTTAGACCGAAATTTGTACTGTGAATTCGGGCATTGCCTTGGATTAGACCGAATAACCGAAAAGACCGACTTTACCAGCGAGTAGCCCAGTCCTGCATGCCCCACTCGCCCACTCGTAGGCCCAGTGGCCCAAGTCAGTACTTACTGTACATCTTCTTGAGAGATCCAGACAACAGTTCCAACGCACATTCGCACAACGCTAGCAGTTCCCGAGACTCCAGTTCCCCATCGATAAATTCCATGTGCTAGCACCTAGCAGTCCCTACGCGCACTGCGTCACTTCGGCTAATGCATTTTTTTCGATAAAGGGAATATATTAATATCAAAACGATACCAATTACACCCAACCTCTGCAACAACGCACCACCCTAATGGCACTACGGATGCACACAGCCAAAAAAAGGAAAATAAAACTAAGAAACAAAAGTCCCGCTACGTATCTGGCCTAACAACAACAATACATCCACCGCCAAGACAACACCTGAAATACAGACTCTCCAAAAACGACGCCTCCAAGAAGGGAACAGTGCGCTAACACCATCGTCGCCCGATCAACGATCTTAGGTTTTCACCCTGAAGATAGTCCCCGCTCTCAAAACAATGCCTCCAACAAGGTCATTGCCAGGCACAACCAGGGCAGACCTTGGGTTTTCACCGAAAGGTAGGACTCTGAACTTCACCTGTGTTGTCGCCCCACTCATACCGCTGTGAAGCCCGGAACACCAAGCAAGTCCCTCAACAGCGCGGAGACTTGAACCTCCCTTAGCTAGTCCTCCCCTCCGGCCTTCATGAACTTCTCTTCTTCCGACTTTCATCATGGATCCATAGTCACTTGATGTCAACACAAAAAGAGCTTCGCGCCGCTCCCTCCTAACCAATCGGTCGGAATAAAAGCATGGGTGTGCACGACCGAATACCACCGATCCAAGAAACCTGCAAAAAGCACCGTTACATTCGGCGGAGCCTTCCGAACTCAACACTCCGGCTAGATCACGAGTCCAGGCCTCCGTAGGTCTTCCTTCACGCAAGAGAGACCCTAGGACCACCGCCTTTATTCAGTCGGACCCCACGTCGGCGACCATCCCGGCAGCCACTCAACCCTCCACCGCGACTCCGTCGCCGGCTTCCACATCTCCATCTCGCCGAATACGGTGATAGATCGATAGATCCACCACCACCAACCGCAGCCGACCCTCTCCGGCGAAGAAGAGGGCCACCTCCACCATCGTACCCAAGGCTGCTGCCCCGGCGACCTCGTGTCGCGGGTGAAGCCCGAGATCGCCTCCACTCACCGGCGAGAGGCGGGGAAATTGGCGCAGGCCATGGCCGCCGCCGCACCACCAGCCCCCGCCTGAGGCCGCGGAGAGCCGACGGAGGAGGAGGCGCACCGCCGGCCGCCGCCGCCCAAACCGCGCCGGGCCGATCCACCAGGGGAGAGCCGACGGGAGAAGGGGGCGCAACGCAGGCCGCCGCTGCCCAACCCATCCTCGCGCCCACCATGCGTCGAGGAAGGAGATCCGGCCGCCGTCCACCAGGCGTCGACGAGGAAGGGCCCCCGCCGCCGCCACGCCCGAGGGTCTTTGCCCCGGCAGCGCTACTGGCGGCGGCGGCGGCGTTTAGGGCTGGGGAGGCTGGAGGGTTACGGGAGGCTGGGGTTCGTTGCCGTCCCAATCGCAAGACGAGCAGCGCCGATCATTTCCGCCGCGGCGCCTCTTGCCCTCCTACTGCTGGTCTCCGAGTCCGAGCTAAACGTCGGCGCGAGACTGCAGAACATGTCAGTCGGCGGCGGTCGTCGATCTGCTACTGATCTCCACGTCCAACCTTCACACCGATGTGCACGGTGCTAGGGACGGCGCAATACCACAAGCAACAACGACATCAATCAGCTCATGCACTGTGAGTCAATACACTGAATGTAAAATTTGTGAGCAGCTATATCACTTTAGAATCGCTGTCCAAAATTTGGGCTTCTTGTTCATAGTACGGTCATGACCGAAGTATAGACCGAAACGTTGGGTACCCGAAAATTTCGGTTAGCAATAATTTCCAGCTAAATTCGGTTCACAATTTTTGGAGACCGAACATTAAAAAGACCGAAAAACAAAAACCGAAATTTCGGTCTAGACCGAACGCCCACCCCGACCAACGAGTTACCGAACAAATTTGAATAATTAAATTTTAATTTCAATCTTTTTTGTACGACCAATTACCAAAGGGTTCTCGTTGACTTCCTTTTAAAAAATCGGATATTTCCTTGCTCCGTATAGTCATTTAGACATTTACCGTAACCACATATATAGTACATACTACTCTTTTCCTATTTATCTGGTGGCTCGGAAACAACTAAGTCCATGCTATTTGCAGGCATAGTCTATTCGTTTTCTAGTCAAGCACTCACCACGTCGACCCCGGGGCTGTACGGTCCCTTGGTGGCGCAGAGCCTCAAGGACAGGAGCGCCGAGGCGATGGTCTCGCCACATCGATTCTCGGCGAGCGCAGGGGACCCATATACCTTTGTGCAGTGCACGTGGGACCTGCCGGCGGACAAGTGCAGGGAGTGCCTGGACGACCTGTCGGACGACGCGTCCAACGTGCATGCCGTCAAAATGGAGGGCCAGCGGAAGAGTTTCAGCTGCACCGTTCGGTACAGTAACACGAGCTTCATGGTGATGCCCTTCACTGTTCCTTCTTCAGGACCTCCACCACAATCCGTGGGCCAAACGGGGACATTTGCTCCTTCCTCGAGCGCAAGTGGTGAGCAAATATGTAGATACAAGTTGTACACATATTACTCACATGGGCTCATGGCAGTGCAATGATTAATCCTTCTGGACTTGAATGACATTTTTCTACTTGGCGTGAGATTAGGTCTAAAATGACTCAGATAGCTGTTAGGGACAAGAGTACGTCCTCATATATAGCTCTTCTTTCATGCAGGTTCTCGTGCAATTGCTGTCGTCGGCGCTGTTGTTGCCGTAGTTGTGGTGGCTTGTTTGGTTGCTTTGCTTTTGTACGTGCTTAGACGAAGACGACGCCAACGAAAGTTACCTAACACTGAAGGTATGTTCAATCATGCAAAATTGTGTTAACTGCACACATATAATCTTCAAATTTTGACAAATTACTATGTTTTACTATCCTCATTTCATAGATATCCAGCAAGTTCAAGTGAACTCTGCCTCTGATAGCCAGCAAGTTCCTGCGAACGCTGTCTCCGGTAACATAGGGCACGACGGAAAGTTCACTTATCAGCAGCTGGCGGATGCAACTCGTAACTTCTCAGATGAAGAAAAGCTTGGAGAAGGTTCCTTTGGTGCTGTCCATAGAGGTAGATTGGCGATGGTTGGGGGAGAGAAGATTGTAGCAGTAAAAACCATTATGAATACCACGTCACAGAGAGTGAGGAAGGACTTCTACAACGAGATTGAAGTTATGAGACCGGTGGGCCATCGAAACATTATAAGTCTTCTAGGTTCATGTGATGAAGGTGAGAATCTCTTGCTTGTGTACGAACTAATGGAGAATGGCGACCTTGAAGAAAAGCTCTACCCAGAAGATACCACCATAGATGCACAGGTTTACCGTGCGACGGATCCAGGCACGCCTTTCCTGCTAGATTGGCATAGCAGGTATGCATCAACGAACTCTAAATATAGGCATATCTTCTCTGTGTCAAATATAAATATACATGCACATAATTAATCATGCCCGGTTTCTATGCTTTTTTAGGCGCAACATACTAATGGGGGTAGCCTCTGGTCTTGTATACCTCCATAGTGAATGTAGGCAATGCGTCCTGCATAGGGACATCAAGCCAAGTAACATAATGCTGGACAAAAAGTTGAACGCAAAACTGTGCGATTTTGGTCTGGTGACGCAAGTAAGGCACACCAAAACCTCGCGTTTAACTAACACCGTCTGTGGGACGCTGGTCTACATGGATCCAGAGTACCTAGGCACCGGAATGTTGTGCGAACAGTCCGATGTATACAGCTTTGGCATAGTGCTGCTTGAGGTTGTATGTGGGGAGAGACCAAGACTGACCGGTAACAAAAACAGCCTCGTCGAAAAGGTCCGATCATGTCACCAGAGAAATGCAATTCTGGAAGCAGCTGACAGACGTCTCTTGGGCAAGTTCGATGACAAAATTGAGCAAGTTTTGAGGCTCGGCCTCTTCTGCGTCCACGCAGACCCTAAACAACGTCTACCCATCATAGATGTGAAGGAATACTTGAGAAAAATGAACGTTCCATTACATTCACCCTCAAGCTCCGATGATAACGGCAACTCAACCGAGTACCGTTCGTGTTTGAGGAACTTGCCAAGCACGAGTTCACAGCTGGATGATGACATTGGCACGTCATCCCTGCTGCCAGAAAGACGTGTGTAGTACGCTACCAAGGTGAGATTCATCACTGAAGCTATTTCCCCTGCTACCGTTAACCATGCACATGCTCTAGTCAATAGTCATGTGTACCACTACCCGTACCCTGCAAGTGTATGTGCTAGTGGGTGTTGCTGCTTATTTGAGATCTCGCATTCTTGGTGCAGAATAGTGTGATATATTGTGTATGCTCTCGTGTAATCAACAAGGCCTTTATAGGGGAAAAAGTGTAATCAACACGGAGCTTTAGTTATGCCACCGTTTCTTATCTCGTTATTAAATACTTCACAATTGTCTTTTCTCTATCTGGCATATTTGTTTTTTAAAAATTCGCCGATCTATTAATATTCATCAACAACAACACAAAGAGACACTAGTAGAAAAAGGCATGTAATCCCGGTTTATAAGGGCCTTCAGTCCCGGTTTGGCAACCGGGACTACACTTTCGGGATTTAAAGGTCCTCTGTTTCTGCAGTGCATACATTATTTAAGAAACCACAAACATCGTCATGGATATATAGACATCGTCATGAAATAGAGTACACGTAATGCATGTTGTTTACAATATAAAGTCGTTCCTCTTTACCATATCTATTTCATATTCCCAATATCATATACAAACTCCTGGTGGTATGCTCCAGTTGATCGAATTGCTCGTATGCGATCCTCCGCTAGGAGAGAGTCCCGCAAGCGTTCCATCTAAATTAAAAAAAAGGAGATCAATGTATATGAATGAAACTCAATACAATTGATGGTAATAAAAGAAGATTGTGAAATATTGTTCACGTGCATGAAGGGCATGTATATTATTTTCCGGCTCCCGGTAACAGACCATGACGCGAATGAACTCGCAGATGTAGTATCCACATAAGTTATTTTCGGGTTTCTGCTTCAAACACTATACGAAAAAATAGTTCGATCAAACTAATAATCAAGCATGATAAGAGGTAATGAAACAAAAAACTAAAGAGATTTTGCGGGCATAGCTATAGTATTACATAGGATGATCTTTAAATGTAAGCTCATGTTTCCATTCATCCATTCACCCCTAGCAGTCTTGATGAACCGTTTCCAAGCCCTGCCCGGCAAGAAAAAAAATGAGTAAATGAATTATTAATTAGTTGATATCATCAAATGAGAACAGAAGATGCCGATACGATATTGATTGAAATTACCTATGGAGCATGGCACCTAGGTTCGCCCATTGCCCATGGTCTTTACGTTTCGAGTCCATGACAAGTACTACTCCTTTGTTAAGCTGAATAATTAGGAGAATATAGTGGAAGCTGCACACGCATACCTCATCGGATTAATTAGACTTCACATCGAGTAAGCTAAATCGAATGTATGTAAGACAGTTATAACACTCACTCGAAGTTGTAAGGATATAATATTTCCGATTTGTTTTCTTGCTTCTGTAAAAACCTTAGCAAGTTGTCCTCTGTGTCCTTGGGGTATTGTTGTCTTGTAACTTTATGAACGGTGTTTGGGTCAATGAACCCAATGTCATAGAGTCCGCCTCTTCTGCATTCGAGCATCTTCATTCTACATAATATATAGCGTATAAAAAGAATATAGTGAGGATAACTGTTAGTGCAAATGAATGAGCTGAGCTACAGACCTAATTACATAAATAGATCACTTACAGGCAGTAGCAACTGATGAGAGATTTGTGGAGGGCGTCTTGATTGAATAAATGAAATAGTTCTTCCAATTCAATGTTTATCTCCTCCTTCCCCCGGAAGTAATCCTCATCTTTAATTTCCACTGTGAGGTAGATATCCCCATTATGAGAGGCTTTCATGTACCACTCATGCAATTTTCGCATTTGAGTTTGTAGAAGCGAGAGCTTCTCATTCTTGACGAGAGGTGATACGTCCAATTTGCATCACTATTTTATATCATAATTTGCTGTTATTCATTGATATATTTCATATTGAGACACAATACTTATGTTATTTCATCTATTTTGCATGTTTCATGATTATTTGGGGATCAAGCACCGGAGCCAGGATTCTGCTGGAAAAAGCACCGTCAGAATGCAATATTTCGGAAGATCAACTGTGGAAGGGAGTTTTACCAAAATTCCTATTTTTCCAGATGACGAAGGAAGCGAGAAGGAGGGGCCAGGAGGACCCAGGGTGGGCCCACACCCTAGGGCGGCGCGCATGCCCTGGCCGCGCCGCCATGTGGTCTGGGGGGCCCACGACCCCTTTCGCCTCCTTTTCTTCGCGAAACCCTTCGTCCCGAAGACCTAAGCCACGAGGAATCCTCATGGAGGGTTACACCGCTCTGGGGCGGAGAACACCAGAGAGAAAGAGCTCTCCGGCGCAGGATCCGCCGGGGAAATTCCCTCCCGGAGGGGGAAATCGACGCCATCGTCACCGCCATCGAGCTGGACATCATCTCCATCACCATCATCATCATCTCCACCATCATCACCGCTGGACATCGTCACCGCTGTAGCAATTTGGGTTTGATCTTGATTGTTTGATAGGGGAAACTCTCCGGTATTGATTTCTACTTGTTATTGATGCTATTGAGTGAAACCATTGAACCAAGGTTTATGTTCAGATTGTTATTCATCATCATATCACCTCTGATCATGTTCCATATGATGTCTCGTGAGTAGTGCGTTTAGTTCTTGAGGACATGGGTGAAGTCTAAATGTTAGTAGTGAACTATGGTTGAGTAATATTTAATGTTATGATATTTAAGTTGTGGTGTTATTCTTCTAGTGGTGTCGTGTGAACGTCGACTACACGACACTTCACCATTTATGGGCCTAGGGAATGCATCTTGTACTCGTTTGCCAATCGCGGGGTTGCCGGAGTGACAGAAACCTAAACCCCCGTTGGTATATCGATGCAGAGGGATCGCAGGATCTCGAGTTTAAGGCCGTGGTTAGATTTATCTTAATTACTTTCTTGTAGTTGCGGATGCTTGCAAGGGTATAATCACAAGTATGTATTAGTCCTAGGAAGGGCGGTACATTAGCACAGGTTCACCCACACAACACTTATCAAAACAATGAAGATTAATCAACTATATGTAGCGAAAGCACTAGACTAAAATCCCGTGTGTCCTCGAGAACGTTTGGTCATTATAAGTAAACAAACCGGCTTGTCCTTTGTGCTAAAAAGGATTGGGCCACTCGCTGCAATTATTTCTCTCGCATTTTACTTACTCGTACTTAATTCATCTCAAAACCCCCTGAATACTTGTCCGTGAGCATTTACAGTGAATCCTTTATCAAAACGCCTGTCAACACCTTCTGCTCCTCGTTGGGATCGACATTCTTACTTATCGAAGATACTACGATACCCCCTATACTTGTGGGTCATCAAGACTATTTTCCGCCGTTGCCGGGGAGTGAAGCGCTATTGGTAAGTGGAATTGGTAAGGAAAACCTTTACCGTTTGTGCTGATTTTATTTCTGCCTGCTATAAGTCATTATGGAGAGATCTTCTCTTCAATTTATTTGGGAAATCTACTACTACTGCAACGGTAGTGGATGAGGCGCCAGGTGAGAAGTAATACCATATAAAATACCTACGAAAATTATTGAACATGTTATGGATAACCGCTATGAAGGGGATGGAACTGTCCATCCCGGTGATCATTTACTTTTTGCATGAATTATGCGGGTTATTCAAATGTGCAGGTATTGCTATGAGTGAAGTTAGGAAGAAGCTATTCTCTATATCGCTGTCGGTAGCGGCGCATTGGTATAAATTGCTGAAGAATGGTGATTCTCTTGATTGGGAGGACATTATGCCTTTATTCTATTCCAAATTTTATCCTCCAAGTGAAATTCACAAAGATCGGAACCGCATATATAATTTTGCCTCATGATGGAGAGAGTATTGCCCAAGCTTGGGGGAGATTGAAGTCTTTAATGCTCAAATGCCCCATTCATGAGCTTCCTGGTAATATTATTATTGATAATTTCTATGCAAGACTTTCTTTTCAAGACAAGACCTTGCTGGATACTTCTTGTTCTGGATCATTTACACGCAACAAAGAAGAGTTTAAAAGGGACCTTCTTGATCGGATCCAAGAAAATACTGAAGGTTGGGAGAACGACAAAGATAGAGAATCAGGTATAATTTATGATTATAAATGCATTGAAGCTTTTATGGATACTGATATTTCGTAATATTAGTGCTACATATGGTCTTGATTCTCAAGTTGCTGCAAACCTTTATAAAGCTTTTGCCTCTCATTATGAATTGCCTAAGAAGAATTTTGATAAGTATCATGAACCATACAAAGATAAAATTGATTCATCTATTAATAAGTGTGTTGTAATTGAAACTGCTGATCGTGTTATTCCTGAAGCTTATATTGAAAAAGCTCCTTTCCCTGCTAAAATGAAAGAGTACTCTGTTATAAATAGTGCGGTTCATAAAAGTGAAAAGAAACCTAGAGAACCCGAAGAACAAATAAAAGTTGAACCTGCTGTTGCAATAGTTAAAGATCTTGTGACTGAAAATGTTGAGGATGGTCATATTATTTTCTGTGAAGATGCTTCTAATATTGTTTCACATCCTAATAAACCCAAACAAGCTAGTGTTCCTATGCTATCTGTTAAAATTGGTGATCATTGCTATTATGGTTTATGTGATATTGGTGCAAGTGTTAGTGCTATACCTTATGAGCTTTACACGAGATTATGCACGAAATTGATTCTTGTGAACTTGAAGAAATTGATGTGGTTATTCAGCTGGCTAATAGAGAAACTATTTCTCCAATTGGTATTGTTCGAGATGTGGAAGTTCTATGTGGTAAGATTAAATATCCTGCTGACTTTTTGGTACTTGGTTCTGCTGCTAGTGATTATTGTCCTATCATTTTTGGTAGACCTTTTCTAAATACTTGTGGAGCTATTATAGATTGCAAGAAGGAGAAAATTTTGACTAAATTTGCTGGTGAATCTTATGAGTTTAACTTCTCTAAATTTACTAAAACTCCTTATAAAGCTGATTTGCCTAGTAATGATTTCAAAATGGAGCAGGTGCATCTATTGTTCTTGTTCCTAATAATCCTTTGCAACAACATTTGGAGGATAGCGAGAGTGAAGTTTTTAGGAAAGAAAGAGAGGAGCTTGAGGAGATTTTCTTCGCCAACCTATTCTCAAACATGATTTACCAGTGGAAGACTTGGGTACAACACCGCCACCAAAGGAAGATCCTGTTTTTGATTTAAAGCCTTTACCTGATAATCTTAAATATGCTCATATTGATGATAAGAAAATATATCCTGTTATTATTAGTTCTAAACTTACAGAGTTTGAAGAAGAAAGATTATTGCAAATATTGAAGAAACACCGAGGTGCTATTGGCTATACTCTTGATGACTTGAAGGGGATTTCTCCCTCTATTTGCCAACACGCAATTAATATGGAAGATGATGCGAAGCTTGTTGAACCTCAACGTCGTCTAATTCCTAAGATGAAGGATGTGGTAAGAAATGAGGTATTACGACTTCTTGAAGCCGGTATTATATATCCTATTGCTGATAGTAGATGGGTTAGTCCTGTGCATTGTGTTCCTAAGAAAGGAGGAATGACTGTTGTGCCTAATGATAATGATGAGCTCATACCTCAAAGAGTAGTTGTAGGGTATAGAATGTGCATTGATTATCGAAAAGTTAATAAAGTTACTAAGAAAGATCATTACCCTTTACCATTTATTGATCAAATGCTAGAAAGGTTATCTAAAAATACTCATTTTTGCTTTCTTGATGGTTATTCTGGATTTTCACAAATTGCTGTTAAAGCTAAAGATCAAGAGAAAACCACTTTTACTTGTCCCTATGGAACTTATGCTTATAGGCGTATGCCTTTTGGTTTATGTAATGCTCCTGCTACTTTTCAAAGATGCATGTCCGTTATTTTTCATGGCTTTTGTGAGAGTATTGTGGAGGTATTCATGGATGATTTTTCTGTCTACGGGAATTCTTTTGATAGTTGCTTGCGAAACCTTGATAAAGTTTTGCAGAGATGTGAAGAAACTAACCTTGTTCTTAATTGGGAGAAATGCCACTTTATGGTTAATGAAGGAATTGTATTGGGACATAAAATTTCGAGAGAGGTATTGAAGTTGATAGAGCTAAAGTTGAAGCTATTGAGAAGATGCCCTATCCGAGGGATGTTAAAGGTATTCGTAGTGTTCTTGGTCATGCTGGGTTTTATAGGAGATTTATTAAAGATTTCTCCAAGATTTCAAAGCCTCTTACTAATCTTCTTCAAAAAGATGTACCTTTTGTTTTTGATGATGATTGTAAGGAAGCTTCAAACTCTAAAGAAAGCCTTAACAACTGCTCCTATAGTTGAACCTCCTGATTGGAATTTACCTTTTGAAATTATGTGATGCTAGTGATTTTGCTGTAGGCGCTGTTCTTGGACAGCGAGTAGATAAAAAGTTAAATGTTATTCATTATGCTAGCAAAACTCTTTGCTGCTCAAAGAAATTATGCTACTACTGAAAAAGAATTGTTAGCTGTAGTCTTTGCTTGTGATAAATTTAGATCTTATATTGTTGATTCAAAAGTCACAATTCATACTGATCATGCTGCAATTAGATACCTTATGACAAAGAAAGATGCTAAGCCAAGGCTTATTAGATGGGTACTTCTTTTGCAAGAATTTGATTTACATATTGTGGATAGGAAAGGTGCTGATAATCCTGTTGCTGATAATTTGTCTAGATTGGAAAATATTGCTTATGATCCTGTTCCTGTTAATGATAGTTTTCCAAATGAACAATTGGCTGTAATAAAGGTGAGCTCGCGAGATAGTCCTTGGTATGCTGATTATGCTAACTTTATTGTTTCCAAGTACTTGCCTCCAACCTTTTCAGCTCAGCAAAGGAGGAAATTCTTTTATGACTTGAGGCATTATTTCTGGGATGACCCACACTTATATAAAGAAGGAGTGGATGGTATTATGCGAAGGTGTGTTCCCGAATATGAACAACAAGAGATATTGAGTAAATGTCATGGCAGTGCTTATGGAGGACATCACGCGGAGACAGAACCGCAAAAAGTTCTACAATCAGGTTTTTATTGGCCAACTCTTTTCAAAGATGCAAGGAAGTTTATTTTATCCGTGATGAATGTCAAAGGGTTGGTAATATCTCCAGACGCAATGAAATGCCTATGAATTATACTCTTGTTATTGAACCGTTTGATTGTTGGGGATTTGACTTCATGGGACCTTTTCCCTCTTCGAAGGTAACACTCATATACTTGTTGCTGTTGATTATGTTACTAAATGGGTGGAAGCCATACCTACAAAAAGTGTCGATGGTGAGACCTCTTTAAAAATGCTTTTAGATATTATTTTTCCTAGATTTGGAGTACCTAGATATATTATGACTGATGGAGGTTCTCATTTTATTCATGGAGGTTTTAGAAAAACTCTTGCTAAGTATGGTATTAATCATAGAATTGCTTCCGCTTATCACCCTCAAAGTAGTGGTCAAGTAGAATTATCAAATAGAGAAATTAAATCTATTTTGGGAAAAACTGTTAATAAATCTAGGAAGAATTGGGCTAGTAAATTGAAAGACGCACTATGGGCTTATAGAACTGCTTATAAAAACCCCATGGGAATGTCACCTTATAAAATGGTTTACGGAAAAGCTTGTCATTTACCTTTAGAACTAGAACACAAAGCTTATCGGGCTGTTAGAGAATTAAATAAAGATCCTAAACTTGCCGGTAATAAGAGGTTGCTACAATTAAGTTCTCTAGATGAATGGAGAAGTGAAGCTTATGAAAATGCTAAACTCTTTAAAGAGAAAGTTAAAAAATGGCATGATAGAAGGATCATCAAAAGAGAGTTTAATATTGGGGATAAAGTCCTATTGTATCGGTCTCGTCTCACATTCTTTGCAGGGAAATTACTCTTAAATGGGAAGGACCATATGTTGTTGAGGAGGTGTATCGTTCAAGAGCAATTAAAATTAGCTCTCTCCAAGGCAATGCTACACGTGTGAATGGACAAAGACTCAAGCATTATATTTCAGGTGATTCTTATAATGTTGATGTTGATATTATTCGAGTGGAAACACCGGAGGCTTTTATCAAAGGACAAATTGACAGTCCGCCAGAACTCGACTTTGAATAGGTAACAATGGTAATGAAAAGTTCGCGATTTACTTTCCGAACATTATTTTTGTTGTTTTTGGAAAATATGAAAAATTACGAGTTCGAAACGGAGTGGAAAGGACGCACGAGGGCGTGCCACCATAGGCGGCGCGGCTGGCCGGGCCCGCGCCGACCTATGGTCCGGCCGCCTCGTCGCCCCTTTCCGACTCGGGTTCGACCCGGTACTTTCCGTTTGTTCTAAAAAAATTTATTATAAAATCCCCCGACCCCTGGAGGTCCGTATATCGTTTTCTCGACGTGTTTTGTTTCGAGCTGTTTCTGCCAGGATCTGTTTTCAGTTTAGAGGCACCATGGTCTCCAAGAACAAGGGCAAGAGGCTTTCGGAGGAAGAAGTGAAGGAGGTGCCATCAAGACAAGATCAGCAAGCCGGAGGGAGCAAGCAAATCTTGGTGGGATCTGTTGACACTCAACGTTCTTTTTCTCATAACTTGCAGGGACCCCTACCACCCGCTCTTAGCCTCGACTCCTTCCCCATGATGGAAGAAGTTCTACGGATTACTGATGAGTTTTGTGATCAATATCGGGCTCTAAGAAGAGAAGTGGAGATACTCCAGGAGGAGAATTGCCGTCTCCGAAGAATGATTGAATACCACTCGATTCGCATCACAAGGACACCATCACCGACTTCGGATAACAATGAATCTCTTCGAGACTTAGTGCAGATTTGCCAAGCTGAGAAGCTGAAGCTGAAGGAGATCTGTAAGAAGCGCATGAGGGATTCATCACCACCATCGCCAAAGGAGTAATCCATCATCGGTATTGGCATCCCCTTGGTTTGTTCCAAGCTTGGGGGAGTGCCGCGGTATCACATTATCATTACCTTTTACTTTTTACTATCAAGTAGTGTCATATCATGAGTAGGGAAGTTATCGTATGAGATGGGTTGCAGTGTGGAAGTATCTCTCCTTTAGTTTGTCTATGTATCCCTTGGTGTGAGTTATCGTTATGGAATATTAATGAGAAGTCTTATCATTTACATATTGCACACCTTATTTTAGTTTGCAATTTCTACTATATGATTGATCTTGATTTTAGTGTTGGTACCACTTTGGGAGCATTAAGTAAATCTATTTGGTTTTGGCAAACTTAGCAATGGTCAATAGCAACAACACTTTGAGTTTAAGAAGAATAGAGGAAATACATGTAGAAGATATTATTATCTTTCTTATTAGTTCTTAGCTTAGTATTCTAGAAGTTAAAACTGTTTGTGCTTACAAGTAAGATGCATGATTGTTTCTATCACATGTATATTTGTTTGTTTCCCTCAACTCTTATGCTTGCTAATTAACCTTGCTAGCCAAAGACCTGTAGAGAGGGAATACTTCTCGTGCATCCAAACCTGAACCCAAACCTATGCCATTTGTGTCCACCATACCTACCTAATGCATGGTAATTTCTGCCATTCCATAAATACTTCATGTGCTACCTTTAAACAATTCAAAACTTATTACTTCTTATTTGTGTCAATGTTTTGTAGCTCATGAGGAAGTATGTGGTGTTTTATCTTTCAGTCTTGTTAGGCAGCCTCCACTAAAGGACTAGTGGCTTCATCCACTTATCCTATAATTTTGCATTAAGAGCTGGCAACGGGGTTCCCAGCCCCAATTAATCAACTTTCGTTAATAATTCTCTTCACATGTTTTGCCCTGATTCATCAGTAAGCAACTTAATTTTGCAACAGACACTCCTCCATGGTATGAGATTGTTGGAAGGCACCCGAGGATTCGGTTAGCCATGGCTTGTGTAAGCAAAGGTTGGGGGAGTGTCATCCTTAAAATAAACTAAAGTACATGTGTAAACAAAAGAGAAGAGGGATGATCTACCTCGCTGGTAGAGATAACGTCCTTCAAGCCGCTCTTTGGAGGTTTGTTTGGCAAGGGGGTTAGAGTACCGCTACCATTCGTTGACAACAACAAACACCTCTCAAAACTTTACTTTTATTCTCTTTATATGATTTCAAAACTGAAAAAGCTCTAGCACATGATTTAATCCCTGCTTCCCTCGCGAAGGGCCTTTCTTTTACTTTATGTTGAGTCAGTAAACCTATTTCCCTCCATCTCAAGCAAGCATTTGAGTTGTTGTGATTAAACTATTATATTGTGATTTGTTTCATCATGTCTTTACTCTTTCTTGTTTAGTACAAGTTTTACCTGAATGAATATAGTTTTGAAAGCCATCAATGATTAATATGATTGAGTATGCAAGTTTACCATAAGTTTTTTAATATGAGAGCGCTGCTCAATAGATGAATATAATCTGTTAAATGTTCTCTGACCAAGAACAAAGTTTGCCATCACCAATTATGATTCCTTATGCACCTTTATTTGTGATTACCTTATACTTGTTTCAAGTTGAATTATATGAGGAAGTTGTTTACTATAATGTCTTGTGTGAATGAATATGATGCTTCTTGTCCGTATTCTATTTATCGACTCTTCACTCCATAAACATGTGGACCTGTTTACAGAGTTCAGTTTCGCTTGGGGACAAGCGAAGTCTAAGCTTGGGGGAGTTGATACGTCCAATTTGCATCACTATTTTATATCATAATTTGCTGTTATTCATTGATATATTTCATATTGGGACACAATACTTATGTTATTTCATCTATTTTGCATGTTTCATGATTATTTGGGGATCAAGCACCGGAGCCAGGATTCTGGAAAAAGCACCGTCGAATGCAATATTTCGGAAGATCAACCGTGGAAGGGAGTTTTACCAAAATTCCTATTTTCCGTATGACGAAGGAAGCGAAGGAGGGGCCAGAGGACCGTGGTGGGCCCACACCCAGGCGGCGCGCCCATGCCCCGGCCGCGCCGCCATGTGGTCTCTGGGGGCCCACGACCCCTTTCGCCTCCTTTTCTTCACGAAACCCTTCGTCCCGAAGACCTAAGCCACAGAGGAATCCTCACGGAGGGTTACAGCCGCTCGCGGGGCGGAGAACACCAGAGAGAAAGAGCTCTCCCAAGAATCTGGGAAATTCTCTCCGAGGGGGAATCGACGCCATCACACGCCATCGAGCTGGACATCATCTCCATCACCATCATCATCATCTCCACCATCATCACCGCTGGACATCGTCACCGCTGTAGCAATTTGGGTTTGATCTTGATTGTTTGATAGGGGAAACTCTCCCGGTATTGATTTCTACTTGTTATTGATGCTATTGAGTGAAACCATTGAACCAAGGTTTATGTTCAGATTGTTATTCATCATCATATCACCTCTGATCATGTTCCATATGATGTCTCGTGAGTAGTGCGTTTAGTTCTTGAGGACATGGGTGAAGTCTAAATGTTAGTAGTGAACTATGGTTGAGTAATATTTAATGTTATGATATTTAAGTTGTGGTGTTATTCTTCTAGTGGTGTCATGTGAACGTCGACTACACGACACTTCACCATTTATGGGCCTAGGGGAATGCATCTTGTACTCGTTTGCCAATCGCGGGGTTGCCGGAGTGACAGAAACCTAAACCCCCGTTGGTATATCGATGCAGGAGGGATCAGGATCTCAGAGTTTAAGGCTGTGGTTAGATTTATCTTAATTACTTTCTTTGTAGTTGCGATGCTTGCAAGGGTATAATCACAAGTATGTATTAGTCCTAGGAAGGGCGGTACATTAGCACAGGTTCACCCACACAACACTTATCAAAACAATGAAGATTAATCAACTATATGTAGCGAAAGCACTAGACTAAAACCTGTGTCCTCGAGAACGTTTGGTCATTATAAGTAAACAAACCGGCTTGTCCTGTGCTAAAAAGGATTGGGCCACTCGCTGCAATTATTTCTCTCGTACTTTACTTACTCGTACTTTATTCATCTGTTACATCAAAACCCCTCGAATACTTGTCTGTGAGCATTTACAATGAATCCTTCATCAAAACTGTCACAACACCTTCTGCTCCTCGTTGGGATCGACATTCTTACTTATCGAAGATACTACGATACACCCCCTATACTTGTGGGTCATCAAGAGGCAGCCCGTATTTGTATCTGTATGTGGGTTCATCCATGGGGATGATGGGATTTGTAGCATAGAAAACAAAAAAAATTCCTACCGCAAGAACGAAACACAAGCCAAGATCTAATCTAGAAGACGGTAGCAACAAGGGGATCACGAGACTAACCCTTGAAGATTTCAAAGCCTACGAGATTAGATCTCGTTGTTGCATAAGTGATCACTTGCCGCTTTCAAAAGCGCGTAGAAGATCTTGACGGTGCCACACAGCACCTCCGTACTCGGTCACACGTATGGTGTTGATGAAGACGACGTCCTCCTCCCGGCTCCAGCCAAGGCAAAGGAAGTGAGATCCCTCCCGGGAATCCCGACAAGACGACGGCGTGGTGGCGGTGGTGGTGGAGAACTCCGGCAGGGCTGCCTATGCGCTGTGGGAGTAGTATGTGGAGGAGGAGAGGCTAGGGTTTGGGAGAGGGCTTGGCGCCGGCACAAAGGGGCGGCCAAGGTTGTGCTTGAAGTGGCCGGCCTCCCCTTGCTCCTCATTATATAGGGTATTTCCTGGATTGGTATCCAAGTCTTCTTTAACCAAACCTACTTATGAAATAAATATGATGTTAAATACTCTTCTTTCATCAATTCCTTGGCCGGTCACCACCAAGTGGACCATGGACCCACTTAGGGCTTGTTTGGTACTAGAGTTTTAGTGGGGATTAGCGGGGATAATCCGCTCCAACTTTCAAATCCCCACTTATACCTAATACATGTTTGGTGCTAGAGTATGAGCGAGTTTAATCCCCACTTATCCCCACTTTTCCCCAAATTTTAGTGTATTTTTTTCACTCAATACTCTACCTCTACCTAGTGGATTGGGGTTGGGGTTTTGTGGGGATTGGGTGACAAAAGTGATTCACCCAATACTCTAGAGTATTATCCCCACTAATTCCCACTAAAACACTAGTACCAAACAAGGCCTTAGGGTTGGCCGGCCATGCAAGGTAGAGTCCCTCCGGGACTCCACTTTCCATGGTGATTTCTTCCGGACTTTTCTAGAACCTTCTAGAACCTTCCATAAATGCACCGGATCATTTCCAAACTTGGAATATGACTTCCTATATGAATCTTATTCTCCGGACCATTCCGGAACTCCTCGTGATGTCCTGGATACCATCCGAGACTCCGAACAAAACTTTGAACTCCTTTCCATATTCCATATCTACTTAAACGACATCAAACCTTAAGTGTGTCACCCTACGGTTTGCGAACTATGCAGACATGGTTGAGACTTCTCTCCGACCAATAACCAATAGCGGGATATGGAGATCCATAATGGCTCCCATATTGTTGCCGCCAAAACTCACCAAGAGCGCGGTTAAGCAACACGAGTCGGAGGCTCCCAAGGCCGCTTAGTGGACCCTGCACCTTGCGCTGTCCCGCAAGTTCTCTCACACGTCCCGGCGGTTGTATGCAAGCACCGACCTAGACCCGATCAGAAGGTGTTAGATTGCTTCGATTGTTCCCATGGTAGACACGTAAACATTAAATACGAGCCCTATCGGCTCTCAGTTACCCTGTAGATCGGCTCAAAGAGCCGATCGCCCCATGGTTCACGTTGGATTTTCAATGACATGGGGATCCTGCTTGATCAAAACAAAGCTAAACCAATCTACGACAGCTTTAGGGTTTTCACCGCATAACCGAAACGTCCTACGCGTAGTTGGGCCTAGCAGATACGGAAGATGATGCAAACTATCCCTAAAAGAGGCCTAAAAACCAACATTACGTCAATTCCCAACATCCCTTATAGGAACGGTAAACAACACCTAGCGCACTACCGGATCCTCCAACCCCAACATAATGCCTAATCATGCAGAGATTAAACTAATCCTTGAAGAACAAGGAGCAACTATAACAGATCGGATCTACTAAGTAACGAACAAGCAGATGCTGCCCTTACACCCGATAGGTGTATGGGCTAGGTGTCGAGGGACGGATTGCCACAGATATGCATAAGAAAAGCATCAATGCAAGCCCCAAAACACCTACGATAAGTAGTGCTACTCTCCATCAACAACGCTTCAAGCACGAGTAACACAAGGTAGACGAATAAACGTACGCCAGGATCACAGATGCGATCTAGGCATGATGCTTACCCTAAGGAAACCCTCAAAGAAAGGGGTGGCGATGCGCCTGGTTTGTGTTTGTTGTGAACGTGATTGTTGTTTATTTCATAAACCCTAGATACATATTTATAGTCCGGGACTTTCTATTCAGGCGTGCACCTAACTGCACGCCAAACTCTACCTTTAATTCAAACACGATCTAATAAAATACATACACGGGCACTTAGCCCTGCGCGCAAGGCCACTTCAAAGATGTTCCACGCGTATATCCTTCAAGCCCATCTCACTTACGGCCCATCTCCTCATTTGGCCAAAATCTGGTGATAACACATGCCCCTGGTTTTGGTAATGATAATTTCAAAACCACTCTATTTTTCCTTCGAAGGGTCATGTTGTGGCAAGGCAGAACCGTCGCAGTATTCTTCATCATGACGACTTGCCTTCCCAACTTCTCTGCACGATTTGACAGTTTTGGCACCATGTCCTCGAAAACCGTCATGGCATTAAATCTCCACTACAACCCCTTTATTTATCTGTGCCGAACGGTTCGCCACTTCACCCCCGCTTCTGTTCTGTCCACCAGCACCCAAAAAACCCTCTTCCCCTGTAGCAATGTCTTCCTCTTCTTCTACCTCCTCGGGCCTCTCCCTCCAATCTTCGCCGAAGAGCAAGAGTGAAGACGACCTCCACTCCGGGGCGAACCCCATCTCCTCCGACAAGGAGGAGAAAGAAGAAGAAGTAGAGAAGAAAGAGGCCTCCTCCTCCGCCAGGTACCCGCCGAAGAAGCGCTCCCGCATGTGGGCGGACAGCGAGGACGATGATGATGACGAAGAAGGAGAAGAAGAGGAGGAGGATGATTCCTCCTCTTCCGCTGGGTATCCGCTCGAAGCGCTTCCGCGCTTGGGCGGACAGCGAGGATGATGATGATGACGAGGAAGAAGAAGCTCCGGCCGAAGGCTGGGGCAGCAGCGACGAGGAATTCTCCGAAGTAGCGCCGACGGCTCCTGCCGACGATGATGCTAGCGAGGATTAGTAATGTAGGATTAGTAGTCCCTGAGCAATCGGCTCTTCTTTCGTCCTTCTTTTCTTGAGCAATCGGCTCTTCATTGTAAAATCCTCCCTTATTAATGAAGAAGACATTTCTCAGCTGATTCTGTCCCTTTTCCAACTTTGCCGATTGTTAAAGTGAGTCAACACATTAAGAGCCGATGGCAGAGCATCGGCCCTTGCCATAAAACGCGAGCAAGGCCAACTCTATTTTCAAATGGTGACCTGCGACCTATCTGAAGGAGCAAAACTCAAATCCCCAAATCACCGTTTGAACAAATCCAGCCCACGGCCATATGAACCTCAGATGTCAATCGTGCAGGTTTGCAACTGCAGCGGATCCAAGGGCAATATCACCCAATGCCCATGCTATGGTCTCCTTCCAGCAACTCTGGTGATCTTCTTCTGCAACAACCCACCACTTCCGAAGAGGTTTATGATGCAGGGTCAGCCGATGACACCCCAATCGGCTTCCCAAAACAGAGTGCCTACCGAATCAGCTGCCCCCCGAGCCTCAGTCAAGGCGAGAACGGCGGTGAGGACATACAGTTTTAGACAAATGGACCCAAACTTGGGCGAATCTGAGCAAACTTGCTACCATCAATCACCTTTTCTTCCGTTGAGAGCCGATATTGAAGGCGAAACATCAACGGCTTAACCGACAAAGGGTTGGATTCCCCCTCAGTTGAGACCCTGGTTGAGAACCCCGAGGCAGTCAAGGGCATCCTCGAAGAAATCCATCCCCATCTCCCGATGACGCTGCAAGTGAAGCTCTGGCCAGCTGTAACACTATCGGCCTTCAGGTCAAGAGTGCAATCGGCTCGTCAAAGAATTATCCTTCGTCACGCCCAGCTTCCGTTGAGAGCCGACATTGCCGAGAAGTGTCAACGGCTCAACGAGAAAAAGGCTGCCCTAGACGCCAAGACTGACACCTCCGCCGATGGTGCTGAACTCGAGACCCTGCGTAAGGAACTGGAGAACCTTGAAGAGAGAGTTAGGGTGACCAAGCAGCTTATCCAAGACAAAGAAACCCTCATTGTCCGCTCTCGAGAAGAAGCACAAGGCCTCACAGCCGATCTGAAGGCCGATCTGGCTGAAATCCGTGCCCTGAGCAGCCAGCTGGTGACGGGTAGAGACGAGGACGACGAGGCTGAAATCGCCGAGGTGGATCGAATCCGTGCCGACGCCCTTCACGCCCTCGACGCTTTTCTTCAGTAGAGCCTCTTTGTGCAAACTGACGAATGTCCTGCTGAACTTGTTTAGCTGAACTTGAACAATTTTTTTCTGTTGTCACCAGAATTTGGTCACCGTGCATCGGCTTTTTACATTCTGAAGTCGATGTCTGTGTCTGTGCTTAAAAAATTTATATTTTTATGGCCGATTTATGCATCGGCCCCCATACTTCAACACCCATCTGAGCTGCTGGGCATTTGACGGCCACTTCAAACTTCGTATCCTCGTGTCCATTCATTTAAGTGCCCTGAGCCGATTCTTTCAACTAATTGAGGGTATGCCTCAGCATTCCCTGTTAGATCAATGCTCGAACCTGTGCAAAATGTATGTCGAGGACAATTTGGCTTATTTCTGGAATCGGCCTCCTTCTTCATTGCAATGCTTAGTGAAGGTTTACCTTCTTGGGGTTTACCGTAGCTACGTGACATGCTTAAGCTGAGATTTTTGCTTTCCATTTTTGGGGCCGATCGGCCTCGCCACGTACGTCCATTGTCTTGGACCTTGCTACTCTGTCAGATCATGGACACTATGTTTGTATCAGCCGATGCCTCGCATCGGCTTTGTCTGTTTAGGGCGGGCGCGCCTTCGTCTCCAATGTTTGTTGAATTTTCACGGCCAGATCGGGCCGTGTTTTCCCAACGTGTACAGTCAGTGCTCTCTGCTTTCCAGGTTTCGTAGTCGCACCCTACGCTTCGAGAATGGTCGAGTCCATCGGGCACCACCTTGGCCGGTGATACCTATCTTCTTCACCTTCTGACTCCTCAAAGTCTTCTTCTTGAGATGACTCAGCTCGTTTGTTCTGAGGTGGGAGAGGCCCTACGCTCGAACACTGAAACCTTGTTTGTCCTCTTCCTTTGCTGTCTCGCATTCTGGGCAGTTCATTGTTGGCAATCGGCTCATTCCCGAGTCCCGCAATGTTTAAAGAAAGGACAGTCCCAATGCCTATCCATGTCGTCTTGCTCCCTTTGACCTCCTCTAGCGTGATGCTCGACTGCTGTTTTTATCACGTCGACGGTACCTCCCCGTCCCTACATCACTCCACGATATCTCTCATCATCTACGTCGTAGCACCGACGTCGGTCACTGCTGTCCATATTTGTTAAGGAGATGCGCGGAGAGTGGGCGTTGATACCGCACGCTTCTCACTTCCTCCTCGGCTAGGTACGCCTATCATCGGGGCTGGTCGCGTGGATCGGCCTCCTCTTTATCCTTGCCATGGGAGTGGCTGCTTTCTGCTTTCTCTTTGCCATGGCGATTCACAAGCCCTGCCATGTTGACATCAAAAGAAAACTCTGGCTCGTGCCCTATGGAGTGGCTAAGACCCACCATGTTGACGCCAGGAAACGGACGTGTGTCAACCTTCATGGCAAATTATCCGAAAGTTAATCGGCCTGATTCTATCGCCATTTGAATCTGTGAGCGCAATACTTTGCAGTCGTTGGTGGTGTGAGTGAACGTGTGATGCCATTTGCAGTATGGCCTACCGTTTATCTCTTGTGGCGTAGGGATTTTGTGACCTTCGGTAATCTCAATCAAGCTTCTCTTCAGCAAATCAAAAATCGCTCCATTTGCTCAAATCAAAGTCAAACCCTCTATGCGGCCGGTTGATTCATGATCGCAGACACAGTACTGCCGTCCGCCCATTCAGCCACCGTGACTTCCTGATTCGAAGAATCTTCATCTCATTAGCATCTACCAGGCCTATCGCGCTTGTACTTGTCTTGGTAAACTGGTGGCGCTTTCATACAAAGTTAGTCTCTGACCATGTGCGCCAATGAATTGTACCCACTTGAACGTCAAATCCTTGAGTGGCGCACAGGCCTGCCATTAGCTCGATCGTTTCTTTCGTACAAATGAACCGAATAACATCGGTTCTTGACGCCCTAAACGCTGAATGTACTCGACACTCGCCTCTCCTCGCCTTTGCCGAACTCGGTCGATCAGCAATGCCACTTTCAAATGATATTAAGTGTAGAAACGCTCTTCCGGGGCCTGCTTCCATGATCGAACTGAATTTGGCGCAACGAGGTGACCACCCAAAAGCTGGACCGGTGAGAGATTGCTAAAAACCTCACCCGCAGCGATCCGATGCTGAAACCATGCCTAGCTGGGCCAAGTATCGGCTCACGTGCTCGATGGAGCAGATCCTTCGATCCACTGAATTTTGTGAAGTCAGGGAGCCGATACTTAGGTGGCACGGGATCAGGTCAAACTCCCTGGGTACGGCTTGAATAGCCGGGACACTTTCTTCTTCTGGCAGATACCGAACTGTCTTCAAGACCGCACTGATCTGATCCACGGTGGAAGCTGTAGCAGCTGAGCTTTCATGACTTGGTGCATGCATTTAGCTAGCCACGCCGTTTCTCGGGCCGCCCCAAACTCCCTAGCTCCAGCATCCCTCCCGCCGTAACAATTGCTCCTGCCCGCAAGCCTCCTGGAGCCTGACGCTTGCGTCCGCTGTTGCACCGGCACGTATGTGCACACGTATCCATGTGGGACCTCCTGGCTCATATAAGAATTGATAGTCGCCAGGATCGCCTCCAACCTTGTAGACAACGTATGCTGGTGAACCTTGTTGCTGTGGTGCCATCGCATACGGCAATGGTGGCCTGGTGTGGAGTTGCATCTCCCCCTGGTGAGTCCCTAGAACAGGCCCTGGGGGAGTACTGATGCTTCATGACTTCTTGGACCACATGAAGCGCAATGCGCTCCAAAGTATTCACCAGGCTCTAATGCCGAGCAGCGAATGAGCCACACGTAGTTGATTTCCTGACGCAGGGCTCTGCACGTTCCTCCGAAGGGAGAGACGATCCAACCCATCAAGTACGCCTTGGGGAGTGAATCCTTTAAACCTGATGCCGGCGACCGTCTTTCAAAGGAGCCGATGAGTTCGGGCTTCACAGATGGCCTTCAGCTCATCGTATTTCTTCTTATGTCTATGGAGATCCTCGATTGATCACTGTCCGCCCATCTTGGATGCAGGTGTGGATGTTGTAAAAGATTGTCCCACCTGGCGTGCGTAATGTGTTGTCTGCCAAACTCACCAACAGCAAGGTTACAACACGAAGAGTCGAGGCTCCAAGGCCGCTTAGTGGACTCCCCGGCACTCGTTGTCGTCCCAGGTTCTCTTCTGCATCACCCCGGCGGTTGGGCGTGCCACCCGACTCTGACCCGATCAGAAGGTGTTAGATTGCTTCATTGTTCCCGCATGGTAGACACGTGAACATTAAATACGAGCCCTATCGGCTCTCAGTTGCTGTAGATCGGCTCAAAGAGCCGATCGCTCCATGGTTCACGTTGGATTTTCAATGACATGGGAATCCTGCTGATCAAAACAAAGCTAAAACAATCTACGACAGTTTAGGGTTTTCACCGCATAACCGAAACGTCCTACGCGTAGTTGGGCCTAGCAGACACGAAAGATGATGCAAACTATCCCTAAAAAGAGGCCTAAAAACCAACATTACGTTCCCGGAACATCCCTTGTAGGAACGGTAAACAACACCTAGCGCACTACCGGATCCTCCAACCCCAAGCAAGGCCTAACCATGCAGATATTAAACTAATCCTTGAAGAACAAGGAGCAACTATAACAGATCGGATCTACTAAGTAACGAAAAAGCAAGATGCTACCCTTACACCCAGATAGGTAAGGGCAGCTAGGTGTCGAGGGACGGCATTGCCAAGCAGATATGCATAAGAAAAGCATCAATGCAAGCCCCAAAACACCTAAGATAGGTAGTGCTACTCGCCATCAACAACGCAGCACGAGTAACACAAGGTAGACGAATAAATGCTCGTCAGATCGCGAGATGCGATCTAGGCGCATGATGCTTACCCGAAGGAAACCCTCGAAAGAAAGGGGTGGCGATGCGCCCGGGTTGTGTTTGTTGTGAACGTGATTGTTGTTTATTTCATAAACCCTAGATACATATTTATAGTCCGGGACTTTCTAATTCAGGCGTGCACCTAACCGTGCACGGGCCAAACTCTACCTTTTAATTCTAAACACGATCTAATAAAATACAGATACACGGGCAATTTAGCCCAAGCTCTCATGCAAGGCCGCTTCAGAGATCTTCCACGCGTATATCCTTCAAGCCCATCTCACTTACGGCCTATCTCCTGATTTGGCCAAAATCTGGTGATAACACATATTCAACGATGACTTAGTGATCGAATGAACCATTTACATACGATACCGGTTCCCTTTGTCACGCGATATTTTACTTGTCCGAGGTTTGATCATCGGTATCTCTATACCTCGTTCAACCTCGTCTCCCGACAAGTACTCTTACTCGTACCGTGGTATGTCATCTCTTATGAACCATTCATATGCTTGCAAGCTAATTAGACGACATTCCACCGAGAGGGCCCAGAGTATATCTATCCGTCATCTGGATGGACAATATCCCACTCTTGATCCATATGCCTCAACTCATACTTTCCGAATACTTAATCCCACCTTTATAACCACTCATTTACGCAGTGGCGTTTGATGTAATCAAAGTACCCTTCCGGCATAAGTGATTTACATGATCTCATGGTCGAAGGACTAGGTAACTATGTATCGAAAGTTTATAGCAAATGAACTTAATGACGTGATCTTATGCTACGCTTAATTGGGTGTGTCCATTACATCAATCATCAATGACATAACCTTGTTATTAATAACATCCAATGTTCATGATCATGAACGATGATCATCTATTAATCAACAAGCTAGTTATACAAGAGGCTTACTAGGGACTCCTTGTTGTTCACATAACACACATATATCAATGTTTCGGTTAATACAATTACAACATGGTATGTAAACATTTATCATAAACATGAAGATATATAATAATCAATTTATTATTGCCTCTTGGGCATATCTCCAACAGTCTCCCACTTGCACTAGAGTCAATAATCTAGTTTACATTTGTAAAAATATAACACCTTGGCCTTTTGGTGCTTATCATGTTTTGCTCACGGGAGAGGTTTTAGTCAATGGATCTGACATGCTCAGAAACGTATGTATTTTACAATTCATTTGCGTCTTCACGCATCACTTATTTTCCAAATGAGTCGGCATTAAATATGTTTGGTCTTCTGGTGGAACCTTAATTCCGCGGTCTGAAATATGTCACTAATATTGTCACACACAATATAGCCTCAAAGTTCTGACACTATCGGAACTACACCAAGTTCTCAAAGAACTTCTTGACTTAACATCCTTAATCATTGTCAAAACAATGACATACTCTACCTTCTTTTGTAGAATCCGTCACAATATTTAGAACTTATCTAAATCTAGCATAGACATCTTCTATCTCATTGTGCTACCTTTTAAACAACACTTAGCCTAATTGAGATTTGAAATTTTATTTTTATATGTGACCAAACTAATATCGGTGCAACACCTTACAGCGATTTGTTTGTCATTACTCATACAAAACTATATATCCTTACTGTTTGTCCAATGATCATCACATGAATCATTCTGGTATATGCTCCTAACATTTTAGAGCACATGACATCTGATATCGTACATATTATTCGTGATCTAAAATCACTCATGTGTTTTTACTCATTGAGTGTCAGATACACTCAAGTCTTGTAAAACCTTCACATGAAAAGAACACCTTCTTTATTTTGAACTACTTCAATATTCATTCTATGTACTTTTTAACTTAAACTTTTTATGTGTTTCAATCTATCTCATAGATCTTGACACTAAATATGTTTCAGTTCATATCCTTTCATTGAAGTTAATTCTCAATGAAACCTTTTTAATCAATTATATAATTACATTATTTATAATCAACGATATGTCATCTACATAAAGTATTACAAATATGTCTCAGCGCTCCCACTTAATTTCTTGCAAATGCAAGCCTCTTCATCGTTTCTGATGAAATCATAACTCTTTGATCATTTCATCCGGTGAAGATTCCAACTCCGCGATACTCACTTCATCCAATTGAAGTTCATATACATATCTAGTATTCCACGGACTACAAAACTCTTGGTTGTATCTTGTATACACCTTTAATACATACTTCGGTTAAGTAATGTATTTTTCCATCCTACTAGCATATCTCATAAAAGAAATATGTAGTGATTACTAGAATAATCCACATAGACTATAAGCATCGCTACAGAAGATCTAATCTTATCGTAGTCAACTCTTTGAACTTTGTCGTAAACAATTTTTCGACAAGTCGAGCTTATTCAAGGATATTCCATCCAAGTCCATCAATTTTATAGATCCTTTTTCTTTTAAAAAAGTATTTATCTATCTTGGATTTCATGGCGTATAGCCATTTTAACGGAGTCAGGGCCCATCATAACTTCTTTGTTTGTAGTTGGTTTATTATTGTTCAAAATCAATCCTTTGTCCACAAATCATTTATTTGATCACAAAGTAAACCATACCTACAAGGTTCAATAGGTACTTTGATCTCCATGACTATAACACTTTGTAGACATGGGAGCTATGATCTTCGTGTCCGCTTCCGAAACCAATTCCGATGCTGCGTTACTCTGATTATTATGCTCAGGTTCATCAACCTTATCAAGTTCTATTGTCCTCCCACTCAAATACTTCGCTAGAAACAATTTCTTGGAAATAAGTAAGAAACATCGACAAACACTTTTGTCTTTGTCTCCATAGTGGAAAGAATTCCCAATCAATTTTCTGGGATAACCAACAAAGACATTCATCCGATTTTGGTTGTAAACTTATTTACTTATGCTATCCATACCAAAATTTAAGAAAGGACTATTAGGGTTTATACCCATGCCATAACTCGAATGGTGTCATTTCAACGGATTATGATGATGCTCTATTTAGTGTAAAAGCGGTAGTCTCTAAAGCATAATCCACAAAAATATAATGGCGTCAATTTTTTATCTCATCATTAATCCAACAAGGTTTGGATACATCTCTTGGATACTTCATCATCACTATGATACTCCAAGAAACGTGAGTTGTAGAACAATTTTATAACTCTCTTAGATGTTCGCTAAAACTCGTAATTAAAATATTTCCACCATGATCCAATCATAGATATTTGACTTTTCTATTACGATGATTTCCACTTCATGCTGAAATTTATTTGAATCCATTCAAATGTTTCAAACTTCTTCCTTATCGAATATATCAACATATATATACTAAATTCATTGTTGGAAGTTTTCATGAAGTAGAAGAATCTCCCGCACACAACTATGCCCAATGAACCACATACATCATCATGTATGTTTCCACTAAGTTAGTTGCCCATTCAACTCTTGGCCTATGAACGGTATTTTAGTCATTCTCTTTAGGAAAGATTTGCAAGTGCCAAACGATTCTACAATCAAATGACTCCAAAAATCCATCTGCATGAAGTTTCTTCATGCGTTCCTTTCTAACATGACCTAAATGGCGGTTCCACAAATAAATAGAATTCAAATCATTTGCCTTATGGCATTTTAGTGTCAGTGTTATGTATGTGTGTTTTACCATTAACATTTATAATAACTTATCCATCGTACATGGAGTAATGTCATAATTTGAACAACTCATTGTTTTTATTTGACCAGAGCAAAATAACAATTATTAAGTTCTTTATTATAAATTCTAAGGGCTAGGTAAAATGCAACGACAAACATAATAACACTTTATTATGTTCCAGACGTGCATTATTACCATATTCCTTATCAGTCACTTAGGCCATCGTATTCTTGTATTGCGTTGTATTGTATGATATCTCATACCAACCAATCTGGTACAAATACCCAAGAATTTCATTATGTGACAAAACAAGGAATACATCCATAACATGTATATCATGTATATACACCTGAGCTAGACTTTCTAGTCTTTTCTTTCTTTCTGCCCAAATATCTTTTATAGTTTCTCTTTTAGTTCTCCTCATTCTCAGAAAACACTTCACCTTCAATAACTTCTAGGTCCATTGATCAAATACTAATAACCTTGAGGTTCTTACTTTGAAGTTGATCATCATATGACAAGTGTTCCAGATTTCACCATTAGTAACTTTGTAATATGACGAACAATTTCACTCATAATTTTATCCATCACTTCATGACGACTTTCCGAGACCATGTATGTACATGCTAGGCTCGTAAAGTTTAACCTCAGTATTCGCATGTGCAAATCTGGCTTGCACCCGTTGTATGCACACGTAGAATCTATAACACCCGATCATCACGAGATGCTTCGAAACGACGAGTCTTAGCAACGGTGCATACTAAGGACGATCACTTCATGGATATGCGAATATTGTTGGTGCCCCAATAGTTGGAGGATTGAGACGCCTAGCGTCTTCAACCTTCGTACATTCCCATAAAACTTATGAGTTTATGTACTCTCACCAAACTATATTCTATCACCTTGCAATAAGGTCTTAGATATCACATATATCTCATACCTCGCTTATTTCTGAAAACAAAATTTCCATCTCCTTACTTTAATTTCAAATGGATTTGAACTTCAAGTTTCATGGAGACAAGATGATTTTAGGTACTAATTGAAACCATTGTTATTTGAATCAACAATGTGAGGTTTACTAAAAGTTTGCAATAGGACTTAATCATTTCTTGATTCTTTAACAATACGGTACCAGTCTGATACGTCTCAAATGTATCTATAATTTCTTATGTTCCATGCTAGTTTTATGACAATACTCACATGTTTTATATACACTTTACATCATTTTGATGCATTTTCCGCACTAACCTATTAACAAGATGCCGAAGCGCTAGTTCCTATTGCTTTTGGTTTCAGAAATCTTACACAAGAAATATTCTCGGAATTGGACGAAACAAAAGCCCGCGTCTTATTTTGCACGGAGCTTTCCAAACACCGAAGGAGACACGGAGAGGGGCCACTCCCACACCACAAGGCGGCGCGGCCTGGAAGGGGGGCGCGCCGGCCTATGGGGTGGGCCCCTCGGCCGCCTCCCGACTCTGCCCCTTCGCCTATTTATTCACTCCGTCGCGAAAACCCTAGTACCGAGAGCCACGATACGAGAAAAGTTCCAGAGACGGTCGCCGCCAATCCCATCTCGGGGGATTCAGGAGATCGCCGGCACCCGGCCGGAGAGGGGAATCATCACCCGGAGGACTCTACATCATCATGCCCGCCTCCGGGATTGATGCGTGAGTAGTTCATCCTTCCACTATGGGTCCATAGCAGTAGCTAGATGGTTGTCTTCTCCTCTTTTGCTATCATGTTTAGATCTTGTGAGGTGCCTAACATGATCAAGATCGTCTATTTGTAATGCTACATGTTGTGTTTGTTGGGATCCGATGAATATGGAATACTATGTCAAGTTGATTATTGATCTATCATATATGTGTTGTTTATGATCTTGCATGCTCTCCGTTGCTAGTAGAGGCTCCGGCCAAGTTGATACTTGTAACTCCAAGAGGGAGTATTTATGCTCGATAGTGGGTTCATGCCTCCATTGAATCTGGGACAGTGAGTGACAGAAAGTTCTAAGGTTATGGATGTGCTGTTTCCACTAGGATAAAACATCAATTCTTTGTCTAAGGATATTTGTGTTGATTACATTACGCACCATACTTAATGCAATTGTCTATTGTTTGCAACTTAATACTGGAAGGGGTGCGGATGCTAACCCGAAGGTGAACTTTTTAGGCATAGATGCATGCCGGATAGCGGTCTATGTTCTTTGTCGTAATGCCCTAAGTAAATCTCATAGTAGTCATCATGATATGTATGTGCATTGTTATGCCCTCTCTATTTGTCAATTGCCCAACTGTAATTTGTTCACCCAACATGCTATTTATCTTATTGGAGAGACACCACTAGTGAACTGTGGACCCGATCCATTCTTTTACATATGAAATACAATCTACTGCTCTGTTCTCTGTTGTTCTTCACAAGCAAACATCATTCTCCACACCATACATTTAATCCTTTGTTTACAGCAAGCCGGTGAGATTGACAACCTCACCGTTAAGTTGGGGCAAAGTATTTTGATTGTGTTGTGCAGTTCCACGTTGGCGAGAATCACGGTGTTGCGCCACACTACACTCCTTCACCAAACAACCTTCACGTGGCCTTCATCTCCTACTGGTTCGATAACCTTGGTTTCTTACTGAGGAAAAACTTGCTGCTGTACGCATCACACCTTCCTCTTGGGGTTCCCAACGGACGTGTGCTTCACGCGTTATCAAGCTCTTTTTCTGGCGCCGTTGCCGGGGAGATCAAGACACACTGCAAGGGGAGTCTCTCACATCCAATCTCTTTACTTTGTTATTGTATTGCTTTACTTTATCTTATTTCCCGTTTTGTTTGCTTTATTTATATCAAAATCACAAAAAAATTAGTTACTTGCTTTACTTTATTTAATTCTATTCTGCTTAGTTTATTTTTATTATTTCTAAAATGAGTAATCCTGAAGTTGAAGTTCGTTCGTTTAAGCAACAAGGGGGAGAGAGTTTTAAAGATGGTTGGTATAGAATTAGCGATGCTCATCATAGGTGCACTAAGAAACACTCCACTATTATTCTCCTTATGAACTTTTATGTTGGTATCTCTAGCTGGAATAGATATGTTTGTTGATACTCTTGCGGGAGGTAATTTCCTAGGCACTCCTGCTTTAGAAGCTAGTTGCATTATTGAGAGTCTAGTTGGAATACCACCTGTTAATGAAGTTAAAACTGAAATATCTCTTGAGGATGTTATGAAAAAGCTGGAGGCCATAGAGAAAAATCTTCCAAGTGTTGAAACTAAATTGGGAATATTACTTGATAATACTGATAAACTTGATAAATCTCTAGGAGGAATTGATGAAAGAATTACTGTCTTAGAAACTTGTGCTATCCATGATAATCAAACCCATAGGATTGGTGAACTTGAAAAAGCCATGGGAACCTTGGGTTCAACTTTTTCTTCTCTTAAGTTTAAGGAGAAAGCTTATGTGGGTAAGGAGCAAAAATTCATGTATGTCTCTAAGGTGCCTAAGCCAAAGAATTATAAGCCTAAAATTGATAAAGCCCTTAGCACCACTATGGGAAATATAGATAATGGAGCATCTAAGATACCTATTGATGTTGATGCCTCATCTCTTGATAATACTTGAGTTACACTTTCTGCGCCTATTTAAAGGCGTTAAAGAAAAGCGCTTATGGGAGATAACCCATCATTTTACTGTTTTTTTTATATTTGTGTCTTGAAGTTGTTATTACCGTAGCAACCTCTCCTTATCTTTACTTTATTGCATTGTTTTGCCAAGTGAAGCCTTTGATAGTAAGGTTGATACTAGATTTGGATTTTTGCGCAGAAACATATTTCTTGCTGTCATGAATTTGAGTAGAACTCTCTGTAGGAAACTCAGAAAAATCAGCGAAAATTCATGAGTGATCCTCAGATACGTACGCAACTTTCATTAAATTTGAGCTTCTTCATCTGAGCATGTTAAGTGCCTCTAAAAAATTGCCTTTACGGACTGTTCTGTTTGACAGATTGTGCCTTTTATTTCACATTGCCTCTTTTACTGTGTTGAGTGGATTTCTTTGCTCCATTAAATTTCAGTAGCTTTGGGTGATGTCCAGAAGTGTTAGAAATGATTTTGTCTTCTCTGAACATGTGAATTTTTTATTATGCACTAACCCTCTAATGAGTTTGTTTTGAGTTTGGTGTGGAGGAAGTTTTCAAGGATCAAGAGAGGAGGATGATACAATATGATCAAGAAGAGTGAAAAGTCTAAGCTTGGGGATGCCCCGGTTCATCCTGCATATTTCAAGAAGACTCAAGCTAAGCTTGGGATGCCCAAGGCATCCCTTTCTTCATCGACAACTTACACATCTAGTGAAACTATATTTTTATTCGTCACATCTTATGTGCTTTACTTGGAGCGTCGTATGCTTTTATTTTTGTTTTTGTTTGAATAAACTGGATCCTAGCATTCTTTGTGTGGGATAAAGACACGCTCCACTGTTTCATATGAACACTGGTGTTCTTAGCTTTACTTTTAATATTCATGGCGAAGGTTGAAAACCGTTTCGTTCATTGCTATTTGGTTGGAAACAGAAAATGCTCCATGTGGTAATTGGTATATTGTCTTGAATAATTTGATACTTGGCAATTGTTTTGAGCTCTCAAATAGATCATGTTTAAGCTCTTGCATCATGTAGTGTTGAACCTAGTAGTGGAGAACTATCGTAGAGCTTGTTGAAATTTGGTTTGCATGATTGGTCTCTCTAAAAGTCTAGATATTTTCTGGTGAAAGTGTTTGAACAACAAGGAGGCAGTGTAGAGTCTTATAATGCTTGCAATATGTTCTTATGTAAGTTTTACTGTACCGGGTCATACTTGAGTTTGCTTCAAACAACCTTGCTAGCCAAAGCCTTGTACTGAGAGGGAATGCTTCTCGTGCATCCAAAACCTTGAGCCAAAACCTATGCCATTTGTGTCCACCATAACTACCTACTACATGGTATTTCTCTTCCATTCCAAGTAAATTGCTTGCGTGCTACCTTTAAAATTTCATTCCTTGTCTTTGCAATACATAGCTCATGGGAAAATAGCTTAAAAACTATTGTGGTATTGAATATGTTGCTTATGTATCTTATTTCTTATAAGTTGCTTGTTGAGTGGTAACCATGTTTCTGGGGACGCCATCAACCTTACACCTTTGTTGAATATCATGTGAGTTGCTATGCATGTTCGTCTTGTCTGAAGTAAGGGTGATTTATCATGATTAAATGGTTTGAGTATGCATATTGTTAGAGAAGAACATTGGGCCGCCAACCAAAGCCATGTATCATGGTGGAAGTTTCAGCTTGGACATTAATCCTCAATCTCTTATGAGAATATTATCTGTTGTTGAATGCTTAAGCATTAAAGAGAGAGTCCATTATCTGTTTTCTATGTTGTCCCGGTATGGATGTCCTCAAGTTGAGATCTATCAAAACGAGAAATCAAATGCGATCTATCTCCTTGGACCTTTGTACAGGTGGCATAGAGGTACCCCTTTGTGACACTTGGTTGAAACATATGTAATGCAATGATAATCCATGGAAATCCGAGCTAATTAGGACAAGGTGCGAGCACTATTGGTATTCTATGCATGAGGCTTGCAACTTATAGGATGTCTTATGCATAACACATATGAATTATTACTACCGTTGACAAAATTGTTTCTATGATTCCAAAATAAAAAGCTCTAGCACAAGAGTAATCTCTGCTTCTCTGCGAAGGGCCCTTCTTTTACTTTATGTTGAGTCAGTTTACCTACTTCTTTCTATCCTAGAAGCAAACACTTGAGTCAACTGAGTGCATTGATTCTTACATACTTGCTTATTTGCATTCATCATATTACTTTGTGTTGACAATTATCCATGAGATATGTAGGATAACGTTGCATAGAAAACAAAAAATTTCCAACCGCGAACACGCAATCCAAGCCAAGATGCAATCTAGAAGACGGTAGCAACGAGGGGTTTTATCGAGTCTCACCCTTGAAGAGATTCCAAATCCTACAAGAGGAGGCTCTTGTTGCTGCGGTAGACGTTCACTTGCCGCTTGCAAAAGCGCGTAGAAGATCTTGATCACGATCGGTTCCGGCGCCACGAACGGGCAGCACCTCCGTACTCGGTCACACGTTCGGTTGTTGATGAAGATGACGTCCACCTCCCGCTCCAGCGGGCAGCGAAGTAGTAGCTCCTCTTGAATCCGACAGACGACCGTGGTGTCGGTGGCGGTGGAGAACTCCGCAGCGGAGCTTCGCTAAAGCGGGAGATATGGAGGAGAGGGGGCTAGGGTTTGGGAGGGGGGGCCGGCCACTTCAAGGGGGGCGGCCAGCTTGTGGTCTTGGGGTGGCCGCCCTCCCTTGGCCCCTCATTATATAGGTGGATCCCCAAGATTTGGTCTCCAAGTCTTCGAATAAGACCCGAACCAAAACCCTTCCATATGGAGGGAAACCTAGCTGCTAGACTCCCACTAGAGGTGGGAGTTCCACCTCCCATATGGGGGGGTGGCCTCCTAAGTGGAGTCCACTTGGGACTCCTCCCCCACTAGGGTTGGCCGCCATGGAGGTGGAGTCCCATGTGGACTCCACCTTCCTTGGTGGTTTCTTCCGGACTTTTCAGAACCTTCCATAGAACCTTCCGTGACATTTTAATTCACATAAAATGACATCCTATATATGAATCTTATTCTCCGGACCATTCCGGAACTCCTCGTGATGTCCGGATCTCATCCGGGACTCCGAACAAATATTCGAACTCCATTCCATATTCAAGTACTACCATTTCAACATCCAACCTTAAGTGTGTCACCCTTCGTGAACTATGCGGACATGGTTGAGTACTCACTCCGACCAATAACCAATAGCGGGATCTCGGAGATCCATAATGGCTCCCACATATTCAACGATGACTTTAGTGATCGAATGAACCATTCACATACAAAACCAATTCCCTTTGTCTCGCAATATTTTACTTGTCCGAGGTTTGATCTTCGGTATCACTCTATACCTTGTTCAACCTCGTCTCCTGACAAGTACTCTTTACTCGTACCGTGGTATGTGGTCTCTTATGAACTTATTCATATGCTTGCAAGACATTAGACGACATTCCACCGAGAGGGCCCAGAGTATATCTATCCGTCATCGGGATGGACAAATCCCACCGTTGATCCATATGCCTCAACTCATACTTTCCGGATACTTAATCCCACCTTTATAGCCACCCATTTACGCAGTGGTGTTTGTGTAATCAAAGTACCTTTCCGGATAAGTGATTTATATGATCTCATGGTCATAAGGACTAGGTAACTATGTATCGAAAGCTTATAGCAAATAACTTAATGACGAGATCTTATGCTACGCTTAATTGGGTGTATCCATTACATCATTCATACAATGATATAACCTTGTTATTAATAACATCCAATGTTCATGATTATGAAACTAATCATCCATTAATCAACAAGCTAGTTTAAGAGGCATACTAGGGACTTCTTTGTTGTCTACATATCACACATGTACTAATGTTTCGTTAATACAATTATAGCATGATATATAAACATTTATCATAAACATAAAGATATAAATAATAACCACTTTATTATTGCCTCTAGGGCATATCTCCTTCAGTCTCCCACTTGCACTAGAGTCAATAATCTAGATTACATTGTAATATACCTAACACCCATGGCATTCTGGTGTTGGTCATGCTTTGCCCTAGGGAGAGCTTTAGTCAACGGATCTGCTACATTCAGATCAGTGTGTACTTTGCAAATCTTTACTTCTCCATCTTCGATGTACTCGCGAATCGAGTGGTAACGTAGCTTGATATGCTTCAGCCTCTTGTGTGACCTTGGCTCTTGTGCATTGGCGATGGCACCCATGTTATCACAAGAATGATTAATGGGTCCAATGCACTAGGAACCACACCGAGATCTACACTGAACCTTTTCATCCATACCGCTTCTGATGAAGCCTTTGAAGCCGCTATGTACTATGATTCTGTTGAAGACTTCGCCACCGTGCACCGCTTTCGAGCTGCCAGCTTCGCAGCACCATTCAATATAAACACGTACCTGATTGTGACTTAGAGTCATCAGGATCAGTGTTCCAACTTGCATCTGTAACCACTTACAACGAGGTCTTGGTCACCTCCATAACAAAGAAACATATCCTTAGTTCTTTTAAATACTTCAGGATATTCTTGACCGATGTCCAGTGTTCCATTCCTGGATCACTTTGATATCTCCTAGTCAAACTAACAGCATGTGCTATATCCGGTCTAGTACATAGCATGGCATACATGATCGATCCGAGGCATAGGGGATTTTACTCATCCTTTCTCTTTCTTCTGCCGTAGCCGGTCCTTGAGTTTTACTCAAGACCTTGCCTGGTAACATAGGTAAGAACCCTTTCTTACTTTCGTCCATTCTAAACTTCTTTAGAATCTTGTCCAGATATGTACTCTGTGATAGCCCTATTAGGCGTCTTGATCTATCTCTATAAATCTTGATACCTAATATACGATGCTTCACCAAGGTCTTTCATTGAAAAACTATTATTCAAATAACCTTTAACACTGCTTAATAGTTCTATATCATTCCCGATCAATAATATGTCATCTACATATAATATCAGGAATGCTACAGAGCTCCCACTCACTTTCTTGTAAATACAGGCCTCTCCATGACATGTATAAACCCGAAGTCTTTGATTACCTTATCAAAGCGTCGGTTCCAACTTCTCGATGCTTGCTTCAGTCCATAGATTGAACGCTGAAGTTTGCATACTTTGTCAGCATTTTTAGGATCGACAAAACCTTTGGGTTGTACCATATACAACTCTTCCTCAATGTCTCCATTAAGGAACGCCGTTTTGACATCCATCTCCAAATCTCATAATCGAAAAATGCAGCTATTGCTAACAAAATCCTCAGATTTTAGCTTCGCTACAGGTGAGAAAGTCTCATCGTAGTCAACTCCTTTGAATTTGTCTAAACCCTTTGCGACAAGTCGAGATTTATAGACAGTAATATTACCATCAAGCATCTTTTTTTCTCTTGAAGATCCATTTATTCTCGACAGCCTTTCGGCTATCATGTAAGTCTACCAAAGTCCATACTTTGTTATCATACATGGATCCCATTTCGGATTTCATGGCTTCTTGCCATTTGTTGGAATCTGGGCTCATCATCGCTTCTTCATACGTCGCAGGTCCTCATCATTGTTATCCACAATCATGACATTTAGACAAGGATCATACCAATCAGAGTGGTACGCCCCTTGTCGATCTGCGAGGTTCAGTAGTTTCTTTCAAGTTTCATGATCATTATCATTAGCTTCCTTGTTGCCGGTGCAGGCGGACAGGTACAACTTCCGGCATCGGCTACTCGATCAATGAGTATAGATTCATCAATCTCATTGAGTTCTACTTTTCTTCCAGTTACTTCTTTAGTGAGAAATTCTTTCTCAAGAAAGGTTCCGTTCTTAGCAACAAATATTTTGCCTTCGGATTTGTGATAGCATACCCTATAGTTTCCTTAGGGTATCCTATGAAGACGCATTTCTCCGCTTTGGGTTCTAGCTTGTCCGGTTGTAACTTCTTTACATAGGCTTCGCAACCCCAAACTTTCAGGAACGACAGCTTAGGTTTCTTATTAAACCATAATTCATACGGTGTCGTTTCTACGGATTTTGATGGTGCTCTATTTAAAGTGAATGCGGCTGTCTCTAATGTATAACTCCAAAATGATAATGGCAAATCGTAAGAGACATCATAGAACTAACCATATCTAAGAGAGTTCGATTACGACGTTCGGACACACCGTTCGTTGTGGTGTTCCCGGCGGTGTCAATTGTGAAAGTATTCCATTTCTTTAAATGCATGCCAAACTCATAACTCAGATATTCACCTCCACGATCAGATCGTAGAAATTTGATCTTCTTGTTATGTTGATTTTCTACTTCACTTTGGAATTCCTTAAACTTCTCAAAAGTTTCGGATTTATGTTTCATGAAATAGATATACCCATATCTACTCAGATCATCTGTGAAGGTTAGAACATAACGATAACCACCGCGCGATGCTACACTCATTGGTCCGCACACATCGGTATGTATGATTTCCAATAAGTCAGTAGCTCGCTCCATCATACTAGAAAATGGAGTCTTTGTCATTTTTCCCATTAGACATGCTTCGCATCTATCAAGTGACTCAAAGTCAAGTGAATCAAGTAATCCATCAGTATGGAGTTTCTTCATGCGTTTCACTCCAATATGACCAAGACGACAGTGCCACATATAAGTAGAATTATCATTCAATTTAATTCGCTTAGCATCAATGTTATGTATATGCGTATCACTACTATCGAGATCTAACAAATAAGCCATTCTTTTGTGGTGCTCGACCATAAAAGATATTATTCATAAAAATAGAACAACCATTATTCTCAGACTTGAATGAATAACCGTCTTGCATTAAACAAGATCCAGATATAATGTTCATGCTCAACGCAGTACATAATAACAATTATTTAGGCTTAAAACTAATCCCGAAGGTAGATGTAGAGGAAGTGTGCACTGCGATCACATTGACCTTGGATCCGTTTCCAACGCGCATCGTCACTTCATCTTTCAGCAGTTGTCGTTTATTCTTTAGTTCCTGTTTCGAGTTACAAATATGAGCAACCGAACCAGTATCAAATACCCAGGTACTAGAACGAGAACCAGTGAAATGAACATCTATAACATGTATATCGATATACCTTCTTTCTTCTTCTTGACAAGGCCGCTCTTCAGATCAGCCGATACTTGGAGCAATTACGCTTCCAGTGTCCCTTCTCCTTGCAGTAATAGCACTCAGCATCATGCTTAGGGCCGTTCTTAGGTTTCACAGGAGGTGTGGCAGCTTTCTTGCCACCCTTCTTGAATTTTCCTTTAGACTTGCCCTGTTTCTTGAAACTGGTGGTCTTGTTGACCATCAACACTTGGTGCTCTTTCTTGATCTCAATCTCAGCAGCTTTTAGCATGCCAAAGAGTTCAGGTAACTCCTTGTTCATGTTCCGCATATTGTAGTTCATCACAAAGTTCTTGTAACTTGGTGGCAGTGATTGAAGGACACGATTAATCCCCAGTCTGTTAGGAATCACTATTCCCAAGTCACTGAGTTTCTTCGCATGCCCGTCATGGCGAGCATGTGCTCACTAACGGAGCTGCCTTCTTCCATCATGCAACTGAAGAATTGTTTCGATGCTTCATAGCATTCCACGCCGCATGAGTCTCAAAAATAGCTTTCAGCTCTTTCATCAACTCATGAGGATCGTGGTGCTCAAAACGTTTTTGAAGATCGGATTCCAGACTGCATAGGATGGCACACTGAACTTGAGAGTACCGTATTTTCCGAGTCTCGTAAACAGCTTTTACTTCATCGGTTTCAGTAGGAGGGTCACCTAGCGGTGCATCAAGCACATATTCAGATTTCCGCCAGAGGAAGATCCTCACATGACGGAACCAGTCGGTGAAGTTGCTACCGTTGCTCTTAAGTTTTTCTTTCTCTAGGAACTGATTAAAATTGATTGGGGACGCCATCTCTACAACATATATTTGCAAAAGTTTAGACTAAGTTTATGACAAATTGAGTTCAAATTTTAATTCAACATAATTAAAAAACCTAGGTGAACTCCCACTCAAAACAATATCCCTCGCATTGTCTTAGTGATCACACGAACCAAATCCACCGCACCTAAACCCGATCATCACGAGAAAAGGTGTGATTTCAATGGCGAACACTCAAAGTGTTCATCATATCAACCATATGATTCATGCTCTACCTTTCGGTATCACGTGTTCCGAGACCATGTATGTACATGCTAGGCTTGTCAAGGCCACCTTAGTATCCGCATGTGCAAAACTGTCTTGCACCCGTTGTATGTACTTATTGAATCTATCACACCCGATCATCACGAGATGCTTCGAAACGACAAGACTTGATAACGGTGCTACTAAGGATGAACACTTTATTATCTTGAGATTTTAGTGAGGGATCATCTTATAATGCTACCGTCGCGATCTAAGCAAAATAAGATGCATAAAAGGATTAACATCACATGCAGTCATATGTGATATGATATGGCCCTTTTGTCTTTGCGCCTTTGATCTTCATCTCCAAAGCACGGACATGATCTCCATCATCTTCGGGCATGATCTCCATCATCGTCGGCGTAGCGTCAAGGTCAATGACGCCGTCTCCATGATTGTCCTCCATGTAGCAACTATTACAACTACTTTGAAATACTACTCAACATGAAATTTAAAGACAACCATAAGGCTCCCACAATACAATAATGATCATCTCATACATATTCATCATCACATTATGGCCATATCACATCACCAAACCCGCAAAAACAAGTTAGACGTCTCTAATTTGGTTTGCATATTTTACGTGGTTTAGGGTTTTCGAGAGAGATCTAATCTACCTACGAACATGAACCACAACGTTGATACTAATGTTTTCAATAGAAGAGTAAATTGAATCTTCACTATAGTAGGAGAGACAGACACCCGCAAAGCCTCTTATGCAATACAAGTTGCATGTCGAACGAGGAACAAGTCTAATGAACGCGGTCATGTAAAGTTAGTCCGAGCCGCTTCATCCCACTATGCCACAAAGATGCAAAGTACTCAAACTAAAGATAACAAGAGCATCAACGCCCACAAAACCATTGTGTTCTACTCGTGCAACCATCTATGCATAGACACGGCTCTGATACCACTGTAGGATAGCGTTGCAGATAGAAAAAAAAAATCCTACCGCGAACATGCAATCCAAGCCAAGATGCAATCTAGAAGACGGTAGCAACGAGGGGTTTTATCGAGTCTCACCCTTGAAGAGATTCCAAAGCCTACAAGAGGAGGCTCTTGTTGCTGCGGTAGACGTTCACTTGCCGCTTGCAAAAGCGCGTAGAAGATCTTGATCATGATCGGTTCCGGCGCCACGAACGGGCAGCACCTCCGTCTGGCCACACGTTCGGTTGTTGATGAAGACGACGCCCACCTCCCTTCCAGCGGGCAGCGAAGTAGTAGCTCCTCTTGAATCCGACAGCACGACGGCGTGGTGTCGGTGGCGGTGGAGAACTCCGGGAGCTTCGCTAAAGCTACGCGAGAGATATGGAGGAGAGGGGCGGCTAGGGTTTGGGAGGGGGTGGCCGGCCACTTGGGGGGCGGCCAGCTTGTGGTCTTGGGGTGGCCGGCCCCCTCCCTTGGCCCCTCATTATATAGGTGGATCCCTAAGATTTGGTCTCCAAGTCTTCGAATAAGACCCGAACCAAAACCTTCCATATGGAGGGGAAACCTAGCCAAGCTAGGACTCCCTAGAGGTGGGAGTTCCACCTCCCATATGGGTGGCCGCCCCTAAGGGGAGTCCACTGGGACTCCTCCCCACTAGGGTTGGCCGGCCATGGAGGTGGAGTCCCATGTGGACTCCACCTTCCTTGGTGGTTTCTTCCGGATTTTCTAGAACCTTCTAGAACCTTCCATAGAACCTTCCGTGACATTTTAATTCACATAAAATGACATCCTATATATGAATCTTATTCTCCGGACCATTCCGGAACTCCTCGTGATGTCCGGATCTCATCCGGGACTCCGAACAAATATTCGAACTCCATTCCATATTCAAGTACTACCATTTCAACATCCAACCTTAAGTGTGTCACCCTACGGTTCGTGAACTATGCGGACATGGTTGAGTACTCACTCCGACCAATAACCAATAGCGTGATCTGGAGATCCGTAATGGCTCCCACATATTCAACGATGACTTTAGTGATCGAATGAACCATTCACATACAAAACCAATTCCCTTTGTCTCGCGATATTTTACTTGTCCGAGGTTTGATCTTCGGTATCACTCTATACCTTGTTCAACCTCGTCTCCTGACAAGTACTCTTTACTCGTACCATGGTATGTGGTCTCTTATGAACTTATTCATATGCTTGCAAGACATTAGACGACATTCCACCGAGAGGGCCCAGAGTATATCTATCCATCATCGGGATGGACAAATCCCACTGTTGATCCATATGCCTCAACTCATACTTTCCGGATACTTAATCCCACCTTTATAGCCACCCATTTACGCAGTGGTGTTTGGTGTAATCAAAGTACCTTTCCGGTATAAGTGATTTATATGATCTCATGGTCATAAGGACTAGGTAACTATGTATCGAAAGCTTATAGCAAATAACTTAATGACGAGATCTTATGCTACGCTTAATTGGGTGTATCCATTACATCATTCATACAATGATATAACCTTGTTATTAATAACATCCAATGTTCATGATTATGAAACTAATCATCCATTAATCAACAAGCTAGTTTAAGAGGCATACTAGGGACTTCTTTGTTGTCTACATATCACACATGTACTAATGTTTCGGTTAATACAATTATAGCATGATATATAAAAATTTATCATAAACATAAAGATATAAATAATAACCACTTTATTATTGCCTCTAGGGCATATCTCCTTCAAGATATACATGTTGAAGTTGAAAGCAACTGCTGAAACTTATATCTTCCTTTGTGTTGCTTCAAAACTTTCTACTAAGAATTTATTGCTTTATGAGTTAACTCCTATGCAAGACTTATTGATGCTTGTCTTGAAAGTACTATTCATGAAAAGTCTTTGCTATATGATCAGTGTTTAGTCATTATCTTTACCATTGCTTGAATCACTTCATTCATCTCATATGCTTTACGTAGTATTGATCAAGATTATGATAGCATGTCACTTCAGAAATTATCCTTGTTATCGTTTACCTACTCGAGGGCGAGTAGGAACTAAGCTTGGGGATGCTTGATACGTCTCAAACGTATCTATAATTTCTTATGTTCCATGCTAGTTTTATAACAATACTCACATGTTTTATATACACTTTACATCATTTTGATGCATTTTCCGGCACTAACCTATTAACAAGATGCCGAAGCGCCAGTTCTGTTTTTGGTTTCAGAAATCTTACACAGAAATATTCTTGGAATTGGACTAAACAAAAGCCCACGGTCTTATTTTGCGGAGGTTTCCAGAACACCGAAGGAGATACGGAGAGGGGCCAAGGTGGCCCACACCACAAGGCGACGCGCCCTGGAAGGGGGGCGCGCCGGCCTATGGGGTGGGCCCCTCGGCCGCCTCCCGACTCGCCACTTCGCCTATTTATTCACCCGTCGCGAAACCCTAGTACCGAGAGCCACGATATGAGAAAAGTTCTAGAGACGCCGTCGCGCCAATCCCATCTCGGGGATTCAGAGATCGCCCGCACCCTGCCGAGAGGGGAATCATCACCGGAGGACTCTACATCATCATGCCCGCCTCCGGATTGATGCGTGAGTAGTTCATCCTTGGACTATGGGTCCATAGCAGTAGCTAGATGGTTGTCTTCTCCTCTTGTGCTATCATGTTTAAATCTTGTGAGCTACCTAACATGATCAAGATCGTCTATTTGTAATGCTACATGTTGTGTTTGTTGGGATCCGATGAATAAGGAATACTATGTCAAGTTGATTATTGATCTATCATATATGTGTTGTTTATGATCTTGCATGCTCTCCGTTGCTAGTAGAGGCTCTGGCCAAGTTGATACTTGTAACTCCAAGAGGGAGTATTTATGCTCGATAGTGGGTTCATGCCTCCATTGAATCTGGGACAGTGACAGAAAGTTCTAAGTTTATGGATGTGCTATTGCCACCAGGGATAAAACATCAATGCTTTGTTTAAGAATATTTGTGTTGATTACATTACGCACCATACTTAATGCAATTGTCTGTTGTTTGCAACTTAATACTGGAGGTGCGGATGCTAACCTGAAGGTGGACTTTTTAGGCATAGATGCATGTGGATAGCGGTCTATGTTCTTTGTTGTAATGCCCTAAGTAAATCTCATATTAGTCATCATGATATGTATGTGCATTGTTATGCCCTCTCTATTTGTCAATTGCCCAACTGTAATTTGTTCACCCAACATGCTATTTATCTTATTGGAGAGACACCACTAGTGAACTGTGGACCCCGGTCCATTCTTTTACATCTGAAATACAATCTACTGCAATCTCTGTTGTTCTTCACAAGCAAACATCATTCTCCACACCATACGTTTAATCCTTTGTTTACAACAAGCCGGTGAGATTGACAACCTCACTTGTTGGGGCAAAGTATTTTGATTGTGCTGTGCAGGTTCCACGTTGGCACCGGAATCCCTGGTATTGCGCCGCATTACACTCCTTCACCAACAACCTTCATGTGGCCTTTATCTCCTACTGGTTCGATAAACCTTGGTTTCTTACTGAGGGAAACTTGCTGCTGTACGCATCACACCTTCCTCTTGGGGTTCCCAACGGACGTGTGCATCACGCATCATCAGAGTTCGACGCACGCCGTCGCGCTGGCTACCTCGGCGACGTAGACTACTTCGAGCGCGAGATCGCCGCAGAAGAAGAACGTGAACATGGCACACTACGACCACGACGAGGACGCCGACGAGGACGAGGACGAGGACGAGGACGAGGACGTGGACGAGGACGTGAACGTGAACATGGCACACTACGACCACGACGACGGCGGGCCGGCGTGGGATCCGGAGACCCAGCCGCCGGACATTTCCGAGGAGGAGGCCATTGCCATGGCACTGGCCAACAGCGAGCAGGACGAGCTCAACGAGCTCGCTTTGTGGGACGGGCTCACAATCCAGCTTCGCGAGTCAGCGCTCGCGCAGGGGAGGCCGACGACTCCTCCGGCCACGCCGACGCGTTCCAACGACCGCGTTCCGCCTGTTACTCCGGCATGGGATCCCTAGCCACGGCCTCCTCCCCATGCGGTGGTACCTCCTCCGCCGCCGGCGTACAAGCTTCCATGGCCGACGCCGGAGTTCATTGACCTCGTCAGCGACAACGACCAGTAGGCAGCACCTACTTTTAGCACGCCTTTATGGCTTATTTATGTTTTTTTTATTATGGCTTCATGAATAAAAAAAAAATTATGCGTCGTGCCGCTGGAGCCACCCCGACGCAAACGGACGCCCGGACGATTTCGACCATTTGGGCCTACGCAAACGGACACGACGCGTCCGTTTGGACGTCCGAAATGCGTCGCGCCGCTGGAGATGCCCTAAGTGCCAAGCTTGCCAATGGTTCTGCACCTGTTCGATTTCCCGTTAATAGCTCAAGAGTTCTTCATGGTTCCCGTTGCCCCATTTCTTGGCGGAGAGGAGGAGGGCTGGAGCAGGAGCCCCTCGTCTCCGTCGCTGCACTCAGATCTCGTTTTTGTGGAGTTGGACCAGATCAGCGCAATAGCCCAAGCCAACCCCATCTCCCCTACGGCCCCGACGGTTCCGGTCACGGCCGACGCCTGCGTCTAGGAGACCACGAGGAGTGGATTGATCTGGGTGCAGGATGAGGAGGGGCTCGAGCTCCTCATCTACGAGGTGCGTCTCCGCGCCTCCAACGTCGCATCCGGATATCAGCGCCACCTCTCCCGCAGCTACGTCGCCATGGGCGTGCCGCCCCGTTGCCCTAGAGATGTTGCGAATGCGAGGTGGTGTTGGGCGACCCGGTCTACCAGTGGAAATCTCAGCGTCCCTCCGCCCCGCTCCCAAAGCCTGATGGGATACGTAGCATAGAAAACAAAAAATTTCTTACCGCAAGAACGAAGCACAAGCCAAGATCTAATCTAGAAGACGGTAGCAACGAGGGATCACGAGACATCTCCAACAAAGGCACCTCCTGGTATGAAACTCCGCAGATCCCTCGACTCCGCCACGCCCCGAGCTGCCCCCTACTGCCTCGACGCCGGCGCACCCTGGGCTGCCCCCTACTGCCTCAACGTCTGCGCGCCCTGAGCTGCCCCCTACTACCTCGACGCTGGCGCGCCCTGGACTCCCCCGATCCCTCCTACTGCCTTGACGCCAGGCTTCCTACCGCCTCGACGCCGGCGCGCCCCGGGCTGCCCCCCTACAGCCTCGACGCTGGCGCTCCTGGGGCTGCCCCCATACAGCCATACTGAGCTTGGACCGTTCCCCTCTCCCGCTACAGTGAGCAGGGCGATTTCTTGAGATCCACCAGGGGTTCCACCTCGCGAGCAAGGGGTCGGTGATTCTCCGCCCTCCGGCGGCCGCTCCGGCGGCGGGAGGACGGCGAATCGCCGATTCCCTGTTTGTACATAGTGTAGGCTCTCCTAGGGTTCCGCTCGTCGGTGTTGTGGAGGAGGAGACGCCGGCGATGCGGGTTTTGAAGACGGCGCCTCTCTCCTTCGTCGGTGGTGTTCCCTGGAGCTCCGGCGGCGTGCGTGTGTCTTCCTCGAGCTCGGCGTTCTGCGGATCGGCCGAGTTCTTCTTCCCCCGTGCAGATCGGAGGCGGCCGATCTGGTACCAGCTGATCTTGAAGATGAAGATGGCGTGGAGCTTGGCGATGAAGACGACGGCTTCGGATGTAGGTCCTCAGGGGCCATTGTCCGGCGACTTCCCGGCCGCGTGGGGGCTGCTTCCATTCCAAGGCGTTAGAGGAGCAGCGGCGGATCCGGCGCGCCACCGGCTCGTCCTTGTCGGCATTGACATCGGGGTCTGGAGGGACCTATGTGTAATTTTTTGCTTTCTTCTGTCCCTCTTTGTAAGACTCAAGCTTTAATGCCATTTTCTATTCCCGCAAAAAAAAATACTGCCACCAGGAGCGCGACCTTCGTGTGCGGCGGGTCTTGAACGTCGCTGTCCAGGTGCCCCATCGGATACCAACTGATTTGTTGGCCTCTGTTTTTTCTCAGATAAGAGAAGTTGATGCAGCCGTGATTTTGTCATACATGAAAAGAAAATCAAATGGAGAAAGAGGAGTTCGTGGATTTCTTCCTAGCGGCTCCTATCCCCGACGTGCGTTTCTCTATTTCCTTGCTCCGCCACGATTCCAAGATCCACCCACTAGTGTGTAACTGTGGATGAGATGAAGAGATGGTGGGCGGACCACTTCAAGATCTAGACAGCGGTAATTTCCTTGACTTGAATGCTGATTCTGAAGCCATAAGAGCTATATCGAGTTATGAATTTGGAAAAAATCCTTGTTTATTTTTTTTATAGCTGATGGCAGATTATATGTAGCATTCACTTGGATATTTTGTCCATGGGATTAATCCCTCCTGTCTGATGCGTTTCATGCCTCTATGTGGTTGGCACTACATTTTTGCTGATGAGCTTATTGTGAAACTGAGCTAGTGGATTAGTTATCTGTGTTCATGAGCTAGTTGATTAGCTATCTTTGTTCCCAACTGCAGCATCATGGTCTGTTATTCTGCTTCTTCTAAAATCTATTTATAGGAAACAGATAAATGTTAAAAATGTCTTAGGCTGCTACTCTAGCGCATATAGATATGTGATTTAGTGGGATCATTTACATGTTTGAAGTTTCTCATATAGATTAATGGTATCATTCATTATTTACATGTTTGAAGTTTCAATAAGCGAATATATTGAAAATTACTATCTATTTAACATATTATTATTTCTAAATAAGAATATTATGGAAAGACAGGGATAATTGCTGGTTAAGCACACTCTCGATTGTCCAGTGGTGATTTTGATACAATCTGAAAAGGGAACCCTTTTGATGGTCCAGTGGTGATTTTCTGGTGTAAAAAGATGCATTTTGGTGTAGTGAATCCACCAGCTCCTTTAAACACATTTCACTATTTCTTAGTCTTGTCAGGTGTCAGTGGTTGATTTCGGTACTTACATGTATGTGATGGTTATTTAACTGGTAGGCAAGCACAGTTTCTCCTCCCTCACCTCCGCAGCCTGCCCACAGCCGCACCTCCCGATTCGAGGATGAAATCGACGGAGTAGTTCGATGACGTTGATATGTCTGATTCGTCCTCCTTGGACGATTCCGACATCGAGGATCTGCTCCAGGAGGACGACAATGAGACAACCATCTTCATCCTCGCTATCAAGAAGCCGGAGGACCGCGCGAGCCTGCTAAATCAGAGGCACGACTCGGTGATGGCCGCAACTAGATCCAACGGAACTGCGCTCTTGGACACGCCAGTCTCATGGATGACTACTTCGCGGAGGTATCTACCTATCCGACTCATCTATTATGTAGGAGGTACCATATGCAGTGTAGTTTGTTTGTGAAAATCGTCGAGGCTTGCTAAGCAAACTCAACATACTTCAAGCAACGCAGAAACGCTACCGACGACATGGGTTTTAGTGCCTATAAAAAAATCTCGGTTGATGCATATGGCGTTCCTGCAGATTACACTGATGAGTATATTCGAATTGGTGAAGATACAACCACAGAGTCCATGCGTAGGTTTGCTAGGATGATTATCAAGTTGTTTGATCCAACCTATCTTAGAGCTTCCAACGAAGATAATACAAAGGATTGATGGAGATGAATGAGAAAAGGGGTTAGTCGGGAATGCTTGGTAGTGTTGATTATATGCATTGGGCATGTAAGAATTGTCCAGAGGCATGTCATGGAATGTACCGCGGAAAAAGTCGTGATCCTACCATTATACTTGAGGCAGTTGCATGATAAGATTTGTGGATTTAGCATAGTTTTTTTGGTTTGACGGGAACACTCAATGACATCAACGTGTTTGACGGGAACACTCAATGACAACAAACTAGCAACCGGAGATGCACCCACTTGCAATTACAAAGTTCTGAATAATGAATATACAATGGGATACTATCTAGCCGATGGCATTTATCTAGAATGGGCAACTTTCACAAGAGCTAGCCCACAAGGATATTGAGAGACCATTCGGTGTTTCTCAAGCAAGGTTTGCTATTGTTAAGGTCCTGCTCAGTTTTGGGACAAAAAAAAACCTTTTGAACATCATGACTTGTTGTATCATTTTTCACAACATGATTATTGAGAATGGGAGAGGTTAAGATTGTCCCGTTTCTATGACAACGTTGGCACCCGAGTGCGACCCAAAAGGAGTCCTGGTCGCATATAAGCTTTCCTTGAAACACATCCATAATTGAAAATGAGGCAACTCATGCACACCTCGTTTATGATCTCAAAATGCACCACTGACAGTCCATAATCTTCCCTTCTTTTTATGCTCAACTCATATTCATGTATGTGCGAGATGAACTATTTGGAAAACATTTGTTTATTTTTTAATTATTAAACTATTATTGTAATTTTATTGATATATTGTTGTAATAATTTGGATGATTATTGTGTGCTTAAAACTATTATTTGATTATTTATGCTCGGTTGTTGTGTATTTTATGTTTGTGTTTTATCTTTTTGCGTATGAAATCTGTAAAAAATATCGGTTTACAGGCCTGAACTCAAGTTTTACAGCTCGCACATTTACAAGTAACTGTTATGGATGCTCAACCACTCCAAATCTGGCATCCCAAGGCCTCGGAGATCAATTAACCAGCACATGCCCTCCTGAAGCATGCTCACCCTCGTCGCCGGCCCAGACGGAGTACCTTGCGATCTTTATAACCTTGTCGCGTAGCTTAAAATATAAAATATTCAAAACTGATATTTTGCACCTTACCGTGGACTATATGTAGATTTTTTTCAGAATTTTTTGAAACTCAAAAATATCATTTGCACTATCGTATTCCCGCGGATCCGCCCAGACGCCCTCTCGCGCTCGAAGCTCTCCCAGATCCCTGCACTCGTCGATATCGTTGTGCTACAGATCCGGTCTCCCTGTTGCACGTGTCGCTCGTCAAACAATCTTGCTCTGTTCCTGCTCGGGTTCGCTGTTTCTTTCCTGTTCTTGTTTCTTCTGTGTTGTAACCCATGGATGCAGGCTCCGCGCAGAAGAGCAGACGGTATGCGGCGTCGCGCTCGCCGCTCCAGGAGGCCGGATCGAGGCCGCCTTACATGCCGTCACTGTGCACGGTCTCCGGCAGCAATCGTTCTGTCAAGGTTAAGTGCTTTGTGTAACAGACGAGCCTGGACGTCTCCCCTTCCCCGTCACTGTGCGAGAGGGGCGATTTTTTCAACCTCCCAGTCGATCCACCACCTCGCCGTCGATCCGAAGGATCCCTCGCCCTCCGCCGGCCGCTCCGGCGGCGGGAGGGTGGGGGATCCCTGCCTCACGTGTGTAGATATGGTAGGCTCTTTTGGGGCTTCAACCGGCGGCGCTGAGGAGAAGCTGGGGCCGCCGGCGTTGCTTTTGGTGCAGGTGGGCGTCTTCTTCGGCGACGGCGATCGTGGAGCTCCGTGGTGGCACACCTGCTTGCCACGCACCCGTGAATCGGAGGATTCGCGCCGTGCTCTCTGCCCCGGCCAGATCTTGCGACGGCGGATCTGGGTGAAGAATAAGATGAAGGCTGCTGTTCATGGTGACCGCGTCGACGGCGGTGGCGGCGCAAGGCGGAGGCTCTGCGGAGCCGAGTGGCGTCGACTTCCCGTCCGTGCAGGGGTGTCTCCCGATCCAAGGCTTTGGGGAGTTCGTGCGGCGGCGCGCCGGCGCGACGTTCTCGTTGCCGTCTCCGGTGTTGGGTTCAGAAGGACCTTATTGTATTTTCTTTGTTGTTTCTGGACTGTTCTGTAAGAACCGCGGTTTAATATGATCAGGGTTTTCTCGCGAAAAAAGGTTAAGTGCTTTGTCAGTTCTTATGCCCCCTTCTCGCGAAAAAAGGTTAAGTGCTTTGTCAGTTCTTAGAGCATCTCCAAAGCGTCCCCCAAACCGCGCCGGATTGAGCGTTTGGGGGACATGTTTTGTTCGTGCCGTCTTTGGGGGACGTCGCTCCCCAGCCGCGTCCCCCAAACGCCTCCCCCAAACATTTATAATACTTTTTTTGATTTTTTTATTTCAATTTCCACAAACTAATACATAATTTGGAACATGGTTTACACAAAGACACAGTTTGGAACATGGTTTTCCACAAACTAATACATAGTTTGAACCGTCGTGGACACAAATATAAAATTTTGCAAAGAAACTAAACCTAACTAGGCCGTGCATCGAAGGTTTCCTATGTTCGCTGCTAAGAAAGAACACTCGAGGGCACACCAGTCACCTAAACTGGAAAATCCAGCGGGAGGATGGTGCCCTTGTTGGTTCTATCGAGGAGGCGAACATCCAGAAACCTCCGTGCACGTGTTCGCTGCGAAGAAAGAACACTCAGTCGTCCTCCTCGTTGGTGTTGTCGCCCTGGTAGTCCCGGCGGCACCGCGTCTCGTCGAAGACCTTGACGCTCATGTCCCTGTCGCCGAAGTAGGAGAACAGGAGGATGAAGTCGGCTTGGAGGCTGTGGTGCCGCGCGAACTTCTCCCAGCCGATGTTGAGGTACATCTTGCCGCGCGCGTCGTAGATCACGTCGACGATCCACCGGTAGTAGCCGCACGCAGCCTCCCGCAGATGCATCGTGCGCGGGCGATCGTCGCCGGCGACGTAGTCGGCGAAGGAGTCCGGCAGCCTCGGATGCCGCGCGGGTCGCCCTTGAGGACGAGGACGAACTCGAACCGCACGTCCGGCTCCACGTCCATCTCCGACGATGATGAAGCCGGCGGCGTGGAAGGCGACGGCGAGCGTTCAGCTCTGCCGCGGCCACGACCACGACCACGACCACGGCCACGAGGTCGGCCTCCGCCTATACCGGACATAGCGTCGAGTCCTGTTGAGATGGTGGCGGCTAGGGTTTGGGAGAGAGGCTCTAGGGTTTGTGTGTGAGAGGGACGATGAGAGGCGGCCCTTTTATAGGCCAGAGGGAGGCGGAGGAGCGGTGGCGCGCATTAACGCCGGCACGCAGCTAGGCGACGGGACGCGTCGCTGCGGGAACTGCACCGTCGCTGCGTCGCTGCGGCCGCCAATAACTTCCGTCGCGAGGTAGGCGACGATTAGGTTAAAAATTTATTGTGCCGCTGACGAGTCAGCCCCGCCACTCCCCGCCTCGCTTATCGTTGTGTCCGGCGTCCCCGGTGCGTCCCCTGTGGGACGGGGACGGGCTCGGGCGCCGGACACCGTATGGGGCGCGCCGAACAAAAATGGGCTTTGGGGGACGCGGCTGGAACGGTTTTTATGTCCGACGCCCCCCAAATCCCTTTGGGGGACGCGGCTGGAGATGCTCTTATGGCCCCTTCGCGTGTGCATGCAGGGTGTTCGGCGGAATGCCTGAGCTGGGTAAAGCTTTTCTTATGCGTGCAGGGGGACAGGTTTATTCCAAACAGGTCGGCAATGGATATGGACATGGCGCCATGGGCGGACGCAGCGGGGGGGCCGTGGCCCACCCAGAATTTGTGAAAAACAAATAGGTACCCCTTGGAAAAATAAGCCCAAGAGGCCGAACTTCGCTTCCACGTTCCAACTTTCCAACCGTATCGAACCTGGATCCGGCCGCCTCCCGATTATTTGCCAGAGAAGAGAAAAAACAGCAAGAAACTACAACTACTAGGTGCCAGACCCCCCTTCCACCCGTCGCCGGCCACCATGGCCGCCGGCGGCGAGGGGGAGAGAGGCCGGCAGGGGGAATCGGAGGTGGGGGCAAGAAGTGGCAGCACGGGGGCTGAAGACTCCACAAGGGTACTCAAGTCTCGTTTGGCTCAATCTCACCTTGCTTTCTCTCCGGTGGCCATGGCTATGGAGTGGAAGTGGGGCGCTCGATTGGGGTCAGATCCCATGCCGGCACCCCTTGGCCGAGTCCATGGCGAGGGTTTGCTTTGGCTGCCATCGCTCCCACTCCCTTGATCCCCTTTCTTTTCTACAATAAATCGGTTAAGGATGTCAGCGCAATCAAGGTCTCATGTGAGCTAAAGGATAAGGCGTTGCATATATTGAAGCACGAATTCGTCGTTGGTCGCCTGCTGCATATCATGCTGCAGATTTCAATCGATGATAGTAAGCTCGGGCTGTCTCTCGGCTGGAAGCTGCTAGATTTGATTTCCCAGATTTATGTGAGCAGCAGTTTTGAGTGTGGTGCCAGGCCCTGCAGTTTCTTCTCACTGGCCAAGGATTGGACTTTATCTTGCACTTCTACATGGTTTGCTGTTTCTTCTCATCTCACAAGCAATCAGTTTGGTATCGGACTTGCAACAATTGGTAGTACCCCTTTTTTGTTGTTTCAAGGCTGGTACATCTTTGTTAAGTTTGAGAAGTACAACACCATCTTCGATATGTCTTTGTTGAAAATCTGGTTGGAGAAGATGAATCGCAAGATTACTACACAGCTTTCTCCTTGTCCAATCCGATGTGGTGTTCTACTGAAAGCTCAAATTAAAAGCAATGCTAGGGAGAATGACAAGTTCAGTCTTGCTGATAATAGAATGGTGCTGTTTCACATTGATTTATCTGCAAAGCCAACCATCAATCTGGGCATGAACTATGGTACCAATGAGCAAGATTATCCTTCAAGTTATTGCGGCACAATGTTATCTTTGACGGATGGTGATTATGTTGAAGAAGCCGTCCTCTTGCTGTTCGGGTTCTTTCACCAGATGTGGATGACAACATGTCTGTTGCTGATCCCCAGATTCAACAGCGGGGACATGTCGTGGTTGAGCTCGGTGATGGTTCACAGATATCTACAGCTCAACTATTCCCAACCTCAAGTGCATACGCCAGACAGACCGTCGGGAGAGCCACCTGCGGGGCATCAACTGGTATGGAGCACAGATGCCCTTGAAGATTGCCGATGCGGCATATTCGAATCCGAGTTGTCGACGGATGATCGATGGCTGATTGGCTCCATTGGCAATCTTCGGTTTCTTCATGTTCTTTACGAGTGTAGACCATCCTTCTCTTATTTTGTGCAGCTAGGCACATCCCTTTCTTGCTCTGTTCTTGAGAGCCATGTAATGATGTATACTATGATCTTTAATGCTAATATAATCTGTGTGTTCAAAAAAAAAAAAAAACCGTATCGAACAGAAGCAGAAACGAGGTCACGCGACACGCGACACGCCAGATCCCTCGCCGCCCGCCGCCCGGCCCCCTCTAGCTCGGGCCCTCCACGCTCTCTGCCTGGAATCTACTGGTATCTGTCACCGCTCTCCTTGGCTTGTCCGCCGGCCGCCGCTCTCCCCGGCTATTCCGGCCGGCCGCCACACCGCCGCCGCTCTCCGCGGCTATTCCCGCCTGCGCTCCAGAAGTTCAGCAGGGCAGCAGGTCCAGTCCCGCACTATATTCAATTTGTGTCTAGCAGCACTTGAACTTTCATCGCATCCTGTTTCATACTCATTTCATACTCTTTAATCGCATCCAGTTTGTGTCTACGAGGACTTGAACTTTCAAGGGACAGTATCCGTATTACTGAATTACAGTTTTGTTGTCGAGGGAACACTGAATTGTTCATTTATCCTCACGGAACACATTTGATTTGTCGGCTAGAGCACAGTCCCAATTAGTTTTGTTGATGTTGATTTATAAATCTCTGCTGTGTATTTTGGCGACAAGAGCGCCATTTTTATTACCGGTATTACTCAATGTTGAATATCACAAACATTTACTCTGCATCTATTACTTCACAGGTTACTACAAATTAGAATTTTCTTCAAACTGACAATGCACGTGCCTTCTTCCCAATATAGTGTTACCTTCTGCATAGGCATTGTTAGCATTTTATATATCAATTGGCAATGTTCGATCTCAAGAAAAATGCTTAAATTTCTGATGGATGTTGCAATTGGCAAGCAGACTCGAATCAGTTCCCTTTTATATCTCAAATTTATTTCATTAATAACTACCGCAGCAACCCGCGAGGTTTCATATAGTATCCTAAAAGGTACATGCCAACCATATGAGCATGCTTTTCCAACAACAAAAAAGAGGGGTAAAAATTGACACTTTAGCTTTGTTTGGTTTCATCACTATAATTTGTGATATATTCTATCATGTAAGACTCTTTTCATGTTTGAACTATTTGTATTGTAGTCGTGCAAATTTGATATATGTGAATTTCAATGTTAACAATCAATTTGTCTTATATACTGTTCATTTGACAAATGTTTTTCACAATTTGGTAGGTGCAATTTTTTTGGAGGTGTGCCCCTCCCTCCAATTCTTTCCTACGTCCACCATGGCGCACTACCGTCTGGCAGCGACGAGGAAGGACGAGGAGAACGCGTCGATGCCGCAAGCTATTGGCAGCCACACCCTGATTCTTGCGTTCCGGAGCAAGCCTCTGGAGCCCAGGAACATCCTCACGGAGATCGAGGCAGTCTCCATCCAGGCCAAACCGCCAAAGAAGGGCTGATATATTCCTCGGGTATGGCGCACTTACTTGTGGTACTGCTCATTGATGTTGCAGCTGTGATAGTGGCAATTGGTTATGATAACTGATCCGTGTCCATCGGTAACCTGATTGCAGTATGCGGAGAGGACTCTCGATGTGCCAGACCTCCTTAGACGATTACTGCCTCAACTACTGGACTGTGGAAGCAGCAATGTGCTGTCCATTGCGCTGGGAAACACGGTACACCTGTGGAACACCTCAAGTGGGTCTACATCTCCACCATTGGTGAAGAAGATGGCCCTGCCACCAGTGTTGAGGTCTGTTAGATGTAAAAACACCTCAACACGTATACTGTATGGAGTAGTACTCCAACACGTATACGTGTCCAACATGTACACGCTACCGTGGGACTTTTCCACCTATATAACATGCAACACGAGGCTCCAACGGGTTATCGTTTCCGCCTAGGTTAATATGGTATCAGAGCCTGCCTCTTCCACCTCCTAGCCGCCGATCCATACAAAAAAAATTAGCCGCCGCCGCCGGTCCGACCCAAAAACCTAAAACCTACAACCTACAAACACCGCCGCCGCAGCTAGCTACGTGCCCCTGCCGCTGCCAAAACACAACCCTAGCCGCCGCCGACTACGTGTCCGCCGCCGCCGCTTTCCAAAACCCTAGCCGCCGCCGCAGATCTTTGATCCGCCGCCGCCGCCCAACACCCTGCTGCTCCAATGTCGTCTTCCTCATCGTCGACCGTTCTTGTTGTGGCCCTCGGATCACCTCCGTCTCAGAAGTTGACACGGGGCAACTTTCTGTTCTGGAAAACGCTCGTCCTTCCGACGCTGCGTGGAGCTCAAGTTCTGCCCCTCCTTGAGGGCACTGACGTCGCCCCACCAGAGTTCATAGAAGAAGAAGATGCTGACAAGAAGAAGATCAAGACCGCAATCCTGGCATATGCTGCATGGATCGCTCGAGATCAGGCGGTCATGAGTTATCTCCTCAACTCGCTGTCCCCTGATATCCTTGCGCACACTGTTGGTCTCGAGTCCTCGGCTCAGGTCTGGCTCAAGATCAACACCATGTTCTCTACTGCCTATCGTTCCAAGGTCAATAATCTCCGTGATGCTCTCAACAGCACTAAAAAGCTCGAGCTCTCGGCTACGGCATATTTTGCAAAGATGAAGGGTTTTTGTTCTGAGCTTACTGCGATGGGCAAGCCCGTTGATGATGATGAACTCGTTGGCTACATCTGCCGTGGCCTTGATGGCTCCTATAATGATGTTGTTTCTGCCGTTAATGGCAATCCTGGTGCCACCTTGGACGATCTCTTTGATCAAATCAGCGCTCATGACATCCGCCAAGCACATCTCCAAGCCTCAGGTGATTCTTACACCCTTCACGCCAACCTCGTTCTCCGTGGACGTGATCCTCGTGGGGGTGCCGACCGTGGCCGTGCTGATGATGATCGAGGCTGCCGCCGTGATGATGGTGGTCGCCGAGATGATACTAGACGTCGCGATGATCAGCGTCGTGATGATTGGCGCCGTGAAGACCGGTGCCGCGATGATGACCGTCGCCGTGATGAACCTCCTCGTCGCCGTGATGACGCTCCACGTCGTCGGGATGATGATCCTCCTCGACGCCGTGATGACAAGCGTGATGGTGGTGCTCCTCCCCGTCGCCGTGATGATGGCGACCGCACTGACCATCGCTGTCGTGGCCGTGTGCCCACTCTTTTTGTGGATACCACGTGCCAGATATGCAAGATCTATGGCCACCCTGCTTCTGATTGATGGTGGCGCTATGAAGGCGATCGTGATGATTCTGATGACGATGATCGTGAAACCAAAGATGCTAATATGGCGTCCTATGGCGTTGATACAAACTGGTACACTGATACCGGTGCTACGAACCATATCACTGGAGAGTTGAGCAAGCTCTCTACTCAGGAGAAATACACTGGACGGGATCGCGTCCAAACGGCCAATGGTAACGGTATGCAAATTGCTCATATTGGTCATTTAAATTTTCGCACCCCATATCGTCGCATGCATCTTAATTATATCCTTCATATTCCTAGTGCCTCTAAGAATCTGCTTTCTGTTCATCGATTTACACTTGATAACCATGTCTTCATTGAATTTCACCCCTTCTTCTTTTTTATTAAGGATCAGGCCACGCGGAGAATACTGTTTAAAGGTCCGTGCTATGGCGGCCTTTACCCCCTCATCCCCTACATGACCGACGCCTCCAAGCAAGCCTTCATCACCATCAAGCCTTCCTCCTCCACGTGGCATAGTCGCTTAGGACATCCTTCTTCCTTTGTCGTTCAGCAGATTCTTAGGAAAAATAAAATTTCGTATACTCCAGAAATAACACCTTACGTGTGTGATTCGTGTCAATTAGAAAAGAGTCATCAATTGCCATATCCTGTGTCTACCAGTGTTTCTACTGTTCCTTTGGAACAAGTGTTCTATGATGTCTGGGGTCCAGCACCTCTTTCTGTTGGCAAGAATTCATACTATGTAAGCTTTATCAATGATTATAGTAAATTTTCTTGGATATTTCTTCTTAAGAAACGTTCTGATGTCTATCAAGTGTTTCTTAACTTTCAGCAATACGTTGAAAGACAATTTGGCACCAAAATTAAAACCATGCAAACTGATTGGGGAGGTGAATATGAAAAACTCAACAGTTTCTTTTAGAAAATAGGCATTGTTCATCATGTCTCTTGTCCACATGCTCACCAGCAAAACGGCTCGGCTGAGCGTAAGCAAAGGCATATAGTTGAAGTTGGTCTTTCCATTCTTGCCAATGCCTCTATGCCTCTCAATTTTTGGGATGATGTTTTTCTTACAGTAACGTTTTTAATAAACTTGCTTCCTACCAAAATTCTCAATTTTGACACACCGGTAGAACGTCTTCTTGGTATTAAGCCCAACTATGAGTCTCTTAGAATCTTTGGTTGTGCTCGCTGGCCTAATCTTCGTCCCTATAACACTCGTAAGCTTGCATATCGTTCTACCCAATGTGTCTTCCTTGGATATAGTCCGTCACACAAGGGAGTTAAATATCTCGATGTCAAAACTGGCAGGGTTTATGTCTCTCTTGACGTTGTTTTCGATGAGAATGTCTTCCCGTTTGCCTCTCTTCATCCCAATGCTGGTCAACGTCTCCATCAAAAGCTTCTTTTGTTACCTCTTGATACTCCTTCCACATCTTCGAATATTGGGGATGCACCAGTTGATGAACATATAAATATGCATTACATACCTGTTGTTACTAACAATGCCCAGAATATTGTTAAGCTTGATGTTGCAGATGATTCTACATCAGATTCGGAGCACACTGCAACAAATTTCAGTGAAAACGGAGAAGATACGGAGTTTTTACAGCATGAAATACCGACGCCAGAAAAAGACATCAGCACTGAACACGAAGTTGATTCAGGTGCTATCTCCCCTGCGCGCGCGGATCCCGAGGATGATCCACCGCAGCGCCCTGCCGCGCGTGCGCGTCCATCGCCCCCAGCGCTCGCCACGTCGCCGCCTTCTACTGGCCCGTCGGCCGGGCCGAACCCGCCCCAACCGCGCTGCGACACGTCGCCGCCCCCGACTGGACTCCCGCCCGAACCGCGCTCGGCCCTGCCTGTCTCTTCGCAGGCCGCGTCCGCGCGTGCGGCTGCACGTCCGACATCCGGGTCGGCTGCTCCCCTGGCGCCGACACCGCCTGGTCCAGGATCTTCTGTGCCTCCGGCTGCTACTGCTCCTGGTGTGCAAACACGCTTACAGAAAGGTATTCGAAATCCGAAAAAATATACCGGCGGCACTGTCCTCTATGGTTTGCTTAGTGCTTCAGGTGAACCTCGGTCGTTGTCTAAAGCTCTTAATGATGATCATTGTCGTTCTGCTATGGAAGAAGAATATCGTGCTCTTATGCAAAATAAAACGTGGCATCTTGTGCCACCCAGCTCTAGCAAAAATTTGATTAATTGCAAATGGGTCTATCGTATCAAGCGTCGTGCTGATGGTACAATTGATCGTTATAAAGCTCGTCTTGTTGCCAAGGGATTTCGGCAACGCTATGGCCTTGATTATGAAGAAACATTCAGTCCAGTTGTGAAAGCTGCCACCATACGTGTGGTCCTTGCTATCTCTATCTCTCGAGGATGGAGTCTCCGGCACCTAGATGTGAAGAACACGTTTTTACATGGTGTTCTGGAAGAGGAGGTCTATATGAAACAACCCCCTGGATTTGAAGATTCTACTAATCCACATCATATTTGCAGGCTTGATAAAGCACTCTATGGTCTTAAACAAGCTCCTCGTGCCTAGTTCTCTCGCTTGAGTTCTAAGCTTCATGAGTTTGGTTTTGTTCCATCTAAATCTGATACGTCTCTCTTTATTTATCAAAGGTTAGCGACTACTATCTATGTGCTCATATATGTTGATGATATCATAGTCACAAGCTCCTCCGATGCTGCAATTTCGGCTCTTCTCAAAGACTTGGGTACAGATTTTGCTATCAAAGATCTTGGAGAATTGCACTACTTCTTGGGTATGGAAGTACAGAAAACAGCCAATGGTATTGTTCTTACACAGGAAAAATATGCATCAGATATTCTGGCCAAAGCTCACATGACCGATTGTAAATCTGCACCAACACCTTTGTCTTCTACCGAGTCACTGTCCCAGCATGGGGGGAATCACTTGGTCCTGAAGACAGCACACGATATCGCAGTCTTGTTGGTGCTCTTCAGTACCTCACATTGACACGTCCAGATTTGTCGTTTGCAGTTAACAAAGTCTGCCAGTATCTTCATACTCCTATGACATCTCATTGGTCGGCTGTTAAAAGGATACTGAGATATGTCAAAGATACAGTCAAAATAGGTATAACGTTTCAACGGTCATCCTCCACTCTTCTGAGTGCTTTCTCAGATGCTGATTGAGCTGGCTGTCTTGAAGACAAACGCTCCACTGGTGGGTTTGCCATATTTGTTGGTCCTAACCTAGTTTCTTGGAGTGCTCGAAAACAGGCAACAGTCTCAAGGTCTAGTACTGAAGCAGAATACAAGGCCTTAGCTAATGCTACAACAGAATTAATATGGTTTGAAGCTCTTTTGTGTGAACTTGGAGTTCAGTTAAAGAAAAAAACATGTCTATGGTGTGATAATCTGGGAGCTACATATCTTTCTGCAAACCCGGTGTTTCATGCCCGCACAAAGCACATTGAGATAGATTTTCACTTTGTACGTGAAAGAGTTGCCCGTAAACAGTTGGATATTCGGTTTGTCTCCAGCAAAGATCAAGTTGCTGATGGTTTCACAAAGGCGCTTCCTGTCAAGAATCTACAAGAGTTCCGTCGTAATCTAAATCTTCTTCGTAGTCCTCCGTAGTTTAGATTAAGGGGGGCTGTTAGATGTAAAAACACCTCAACCCGTATACTGTATAGAGTAGTACTCCAACATGTATAGGTGTCCAACATGTACACGCTACCGTGGGGCTTTTCCACCTATATAACATGCAACACGAGCCCCCAACGGGTCATCGTTTCCGCCTAGGTTAATAAGATCAACATGCTTGGCCAAGAACATCCATTGAAACATGGTTATAAATGTTTACACAAGCTAGCAGGTACTCATTCCGTCCATAAATAGATGTACTTCTAGTTTTATTTTAAGTCAAACCTTTTTGAATTTGATGTGTTTTAAAAAAAAGTAGAAAAAATATATAACATTATAAGTATTACGAACTAGTGGCATTAATACAATGTGATAAATGTTGGTACTTTTTATATAAAATTAGACAAAATTTTAAAAGTTTGATTTAGATAAACCTAAAAGTACAACGTGTCCAGAGTTTTCTTTTTGGGATTTGTCTAGGTATCAATATATCATCATGAGATTAACTACCATCCATCCAAATGGACGCCGAATTTACGATCCAAGAGCCAGGTCTCGTGCCTACATGTGGCGACAATTCTCGAACGGCCAAAGCATTTCCATGAGCCACTTGTTCTTCACACGATATGCATTATATATCCTGAACTTTTTCATAGGTTCTTGTCAGCGTCAGGCAGCTGGTATATACCGATCAAAATTGATTTTAAAAAATTATCATCATCAAATTAGGAGCTTTCCCTCTGCTTCATTTTCTTTGCGAAAACTCAAATATCCAAAATTGTATTTTCGTTGCATGGAGTTTTGTAGCTAGCGCACGATCGACGGATCGGGATCCCGTCAATGTATGCTCCGGGCCCTGGGCTGCTAATTGCAATCTTCAGCACGCAGCACTGCTGCTAAAACTAAAACATCTGCAACGCTATTTGTTTGACCGAACACTTCCTTCATTTCTGCTGGTTTGTCTCCAGGCAATGGAGCTCTACATGCCTGGCCGAGAAAACTAAAAAGGCAAGGACTGTATTTATCAACCTAGCAAACGATGGATTTGTCCATAGTTTTCGTCCGGGACTTGTTTGGACATCAGAGATTACCCTCCAAATAGACAGCGAATTCGCAGCACCGAGTGTCGCCTCGTGCTCTAAATGTGCAGTTTTGTGTCTGCATATATGTGGACAACAGACGGCCGGTGAAATACGCGCATCTTGCAGTTGCAGTCCACACACGACCCGATATCCGTTGCAATCATAGGCCGATTTTTTTTGCCGTGCTATGAAGTAGTATAAACCTGAACTAATCAGCGACTTATTATAAGCTATTCGTTGCGAATTATCCACATCTCCGATGCTACTAATTAATTGCCACATCATTTTGATGCATGAGGTATGCCTGCCGGCCGGAGAAGGGAAGAAGAAGGCCCCCACGCTGAACTACTACAATTCATATAGCTGATGAAATGCCGTGGAAGTCGTCAAGGGTTTTGTCTTGTTAGATGGAACCTCCAGTGGCGCAGTAGGCTGAAGATGCCCTTTGTTGATCACAGCTGGTTGGCGGGAAAAGATCACATGGTACCAGTGTTCTAATGATATCATGATACCACTTCCAAAAAATTAAATTTACATGTTTTTATTTTGTTTTAAAAAATATTGAGAGTGTTTATAAGATCTGTGTTTATAACTCTTATAATTTTAGAATCAAATTTTTAATAGAGAAAAACAAATTGATATGTGAATAGTGTCTTTTTCATTTTGTGACACTGTTTATGTTGGATTTGTCTTTTGTGTTTCTTTATGTTTATTTAGAAGGTTCCAAAATTTTTGGAGTCTATCTTCAGTTTGTAGTTCACTGGGAAAAAAACGCTTCGCACGCCCCCACGTCGTCTTCGCTTGGGTGACACCGGGGGCGCCTAGGGTTTCCGCCTTAGCATCGCCTCCTCCATGCATTCTCCCTCGCCGCCAACGGTGGCGGCGGGCCTTCCCTACCTCCTTCAGCCTCTGTCCTGCCTCCCCTTTCTTCATCTAGTTCTCCCAATTCCGACGAATCAAGCTTCAACCTGTGCTTTGATGGCGTGTATTTCACACGTTCGTTGGGCAACCCCAAGAGGAAGGTATGATGAGCACAGCAGCAAGTTTTCCCTCAGAAAGAAACCAAGGTTTATCGAACCAGGAGGAGCCAAGAAGCACGTTGAAGGTTGATGGCGGCGAGATGTAGTGCGGCGCAACACCAGAGATTCCGGCGCCAACGTGGAACCTGCACAACACAACCAAACTTTGCCCCCAACGAAACAGTGAGGTTGTCAATCTCACCGGCTTGCTGTAACAAAGGATTAACCGTATTGTGTGGAAGATGATTGTTTGCAGAGAAAACAGTAAAACAAGTATTGCAGTAGATTGTATTTCAGAAAGAGAATTGGACCGGGGTCCACAGTTCACTAGAGGTGTCTCTCCCATAAGACGAACAGCATGTTGGGTGAACAAATTACAGTTGGGCAATTGACAAATAAAGAGAGCATGACAATGCACATACATATCATGATGAGTATAGTGAGATTTAATTGGGCATTACGACAAAGTACATAGACCGCCATCCAACTGCATCTATGCCTAAAAAGTCCACCTTCAGGTTATCATCCGAACCCCCTCCAGTATTAAGTTGCAAAACAACAGACAATTGCATTAAGTATGGTGCGTAATGTAATCAACAACTACATCCTTAGACATAGCATCAATGTTTTATCCCTAGTGGCAACAGCACAACACAACCTTAGAACTTTCTGTCACTGTCCCAGACAATGCAGGCATGAACCCACTATCGAGCATAAGTACTCCCTCTTGGAGTTAAAAGCATCTACTTGGCCAGAGCATCTACTAATAACGGAGAGCATGCAAGATCATAAACAACACATAAGCATAACTTTGATAATCAACATAACAAGTATTCTCTATTCATCGGATCCCAACAAACGCAACATATAGAATTACATATAGATGATCTTGATCATGATAGGCAGCTCACAAGATCCGACAATGATAGCACAATGGGGAGAAGACAACCATCTAGCTACTGCTATGGACCCATAGTCCAGGGGTAGACTACTCACTCATCACTCCGGAGGCGACCATGGCGGTGTAGAGTCCTCCGGAGATGATTCCCCTCTCCGGCAGGTGCCGGAGGCGATCTCCAGATCCCCCGATGGGATCGGCGGCGGACGGCTCGGTGTTTTCCGTATCGTGGCTCTCGGACTGGGGGTTTCGTCACGGAGGCTATTTGTAGGCGGAAGGGCAAGTCAAGAGGCGGCACGGGGGCCCACACCACAGGCCGCGCGGCCAGGGGGCGCCGCCGGGGTTTGGCTCCCGTGGCCCCTCTTCGTCTCGTCTTCGGTCTTCTGGAAGCTTCGTGAGAAAATAGGCCTCTGGGCTTTGATTTCGTCCAATTCCGAGAATATTTCTTTACTAGGATTTCTGAAACCAAAAACAGCAGAAAACAAGAACTGGCACTTCGGCATCTTGTTAATAGGTTAGTTCCAGAAAATGCACGAATATGACATAAAGTGTGCATAAAACATGTAGATAACATCAATAATGTGGCATGGAACACAAGAAATTATCGATACGTTGGAGACGTATCAGCATCCCCAAGCTTAGTTCTGCTCGTCCCGAGCAGGTAAAACGATAACAAAGATAATTTCTGAGTGACATGCCATCATAAACTTGATCATACTATTTGTAAAGCATATGTAGAGAATGCAGCGATCAAAACAATGTGTATGACATGAGTAAACAAGTGAATCATAAAGCAAAGACTTTTTCATGAATAGCACTTCAAGACAAGCATCAATAAGTCTTGCATAAGAGTTAACTCATAAAGCAATAATTCAAAGTAAAGGTATTGAAGCAACACAAAGAAGATTAAGTTTCAGCGGTTGCTTTCAACTTGTAACATGTATATCTCATGGATATTGTCAACATAGAGTAATATAATAAGTGCAATAAGCAAGTATGTAAGAATCAATGCACAGTTCACACAAGTGTTTGCTTCTTGAGGTGGAGAGAAATAGGTGAACTGACTCAACATAAAAGTAAAAAGAATGGTCCTCATAGAGGAAAAGCATCGATTGCTATATTTGTGCTAGAGCTTTGATTTTGAAAACATGAAACAATTTTGTCAACGGTAGTAATAAAGCATATGCATCATGTAAATTATATCTTATAAGTTGCAAGCCTCATGCATAGTGTACTAATAGTGCTCGCACCTTGTCCTAATTAGCTTGGACTACCTGGATTATCACCGCAATACATATGCTTTAACCAAGTATCACAAAGGGGTACCTCTATGCCGCCTATACAAAGGTCTAAGGAGAAAGCTCGCATTTGGATTTCTCGCTTTTGATTATTCTCAACTTAGACATCCATACCGGGACAACATAGACAAATATGCAAACCAAATTTTAGCATGCTCTATGTATTTCTTCATTAATGGGTGCAAAGCATATGATGCAAGAGCTTAAACATGAGCACAACAATTGCCAAGTATCACATTACCCAAAACATTTATAGCAATTACTACATGTATCATTTTCCAATTCCAACCATATAACAATTTAACGAAGGAGAAACTTCGCCATGAATACTATGAGTAGAAACCAAGGACATATTTGTCCATATGCTACAGCGGAGTGTGTATCTCTCCCATAAAGTGAATGCTAGGATCCATTTTATTCAAACAAAACAAAAACAAAAACAAACGACGCTCCAAGAAAAAGCACATAAGATGTGGCCGAATAAAAATGTAGTTTCAGGGGAGGAACCTGATAATTTGTTGATGAAGAAGGGGATGCCTTGGGCATCCCCAAGCTTAGACGCTTGAGTCTTCTTGATATATGCAGGGGTGAACCACCGGTGCATCCCCAAGCTTAGAGCTTTCACTCTCCTTGATCATGTTGCATCATACTCCTCTCTTGATCCTTGAAAACTTCCTCCACACCAAACTCGAAACAACTCATTAGAGGGTTAGTGCACAATATAAATTGACATATTCAGAGGTGACACACTCATTCTTAACACTTCTGGACATTGCATAATGCTACTGGACATTAGTGGATCAAAGAAATTCATCCAACATAGCAAAAGAGGCAATGCGAAATAAAGGCAGAATCTGTCAAAACAGAACAGTTCGTATTGACGAATTTTAAAATGGCACCAGACTTGCTCAAATGAAAATGCTCAAATTGAATGAAAGTTGCGTACATATCTGAGGATCATGCACGTAAATTGGCATAATTTTCTGAGCTTCCTGCAGGGCAGTGGGCTCAGATTCGTGACAGCAAAGAAATCTGGAACTGCGCAGTAATCCAAATCTAGTACTTACTTTTCTATCAACGGCTTAACTTGGCACAACAAAACTCAAAACTAAGATAAGGAGAGGTTGCTACAGTAGTAAACAACTTCCAAGACACAAAATAAAAACAAAGTACTGTAGGTAAAAACATGGGTTGTCTCCCATAAGCGCTTTTCTTTAACGCCTTTCAGCTAGGCGCAGAAAGTGTGTATCAAGTATTATCGAGAAATGAAGCATCAACATCATAATTTGTTCTAATGATAGAATCATAAGGTACCTTCATTCTCTTTCTAGGGAAGTGTTCCATACCTTTCTTGAGAGGAAATTGATATTTTATATTTCCTTCCCTCATATCAATAATAGCACCAACAGTTCGAAGAAAAGGTCTTCCCAATATAATTGGACAAGATGCATTGCATTCAATATCCAAGACAACAAAATCAACGGGAACAAGATTATTGTTAACGGTAATGCGAACATTATCAACTTTACCCAAAGGTTTCTTTGTAGAATGATCAGCAAGATTAACATCCAAATAACAATTTTTCAGCGGTGGCAAGTCAAGCATATTATAAATTTTCTTAGGCATAACAGAAATACTTGCACCAAGATCACATAAAGCATTACAATCAAAATCTTTAACCTTCATCTTAATGATGGGCTCCCAACCATCCTCTAGCTTTTTAGGAATAGAGGCTTCGCGCTCTAGTTTCTCTTCTCTAGCTTTTATGAGAGCATTTGTAATATGATGCGTGAAAGCCAAATTTATAGCACTAGCATTAGGACTTTTAGCAAGTTTTTGCAAGAACTTTATAACTTCAGAGATGTGGCAATCATCAAAATTCAAACCATTATAATCTAAAGCAATGGGATCATCATCCCCAATATTGGAAAAAATTTCAGCAGCTTTATCACAGGCAATTTCAGCAGTTTCAGGCAGTTTTTCGCGCTTTGCATTAGAAGTGGAAACATTGCTAACACCAATTCTTTTATTAGTATGAGTAGGAGGTGCAGCAACATGTGTAGCATTAGCATTACTAGTGGTGGTAATAGTCCAAACTTTAGCTATGTTCTTCTCTTTAGCTAGTTTTTCATTTTCTTCTCTATCCCACCTAGCACGCAGTTCAGCCATTAATCTTATATTCTCATTAATTCTAACTTGAATGGCATTTGCTGTAGTAGTAATTTTATCATGATAATTCTCATTAGGCAAAACTTTTGATTTCAAAAGATCAACATCAGCAGCAAGACTATCGACTTTAGAAGCAAGCATATCAATTTTCCCAAGCTTTTCTTCAACAGATTTGTTAAAAGCAGTTTGTGTACTAATAAATTCTTTAAGCATGGCTTCAAGTCCAGGGGTGAATTCCTATTATTGTTGTAAGAATTTCCATAAGAATTACCATAACCGTTGCCATTATTATAAGGATATGGCCTATAGTTGTTACTAGAATTGTTCCGGTAAGCATTGTTGTTGAAATTATTATTTTTAATGAAGTTTACATCAACATGTTCTTCTTGTGCAACCAATGAAGCTAACGGAACATTATTAGGATCAATATTAGTCCTATCATTCACAAGCATAGACATAATAGCATCAATCTTATCACTCAAGGAAGAGGTTTCTTCGACAGAATTTACCTTCTTACCTTGTGGAGCTCTTTCCGTGTGCCATTCAGAGTAGTTGATCATCATATTATCAAGAAGCTTTGTTGCTTCACCAAGAGTGATGGACATAAAGGTACCTCCAGCAGCTGAATCCAATAAATTCCGTGAAGAAAAATTTAGTCCTGCATAGAAGGTTTGGATGATCATCCAAGTAGTCAGTCCATGGGTTGGGCAATTTTTAACCAGAGATTTCATTCTTTCCCAAGCTTGAGCAACATGTTCAGTATCTAATTGTTTAAAATTCATTATGCTACTCCTCAAAGATATAATTTTAGCAGGGGGATAATATCTACCAATAAAAGCATCCTTGCATTTAGTCCATGAATCAATACTATTCTTAGGCAGAGATAGCAACCAATCTTTAGCTCTTCCTCTTAATGAGAAAGGGAACAATTTTAGTTTAATAATATCACCATCTACATTTTTATATTTTTGCATTTCACATAGTTCAACAAAATTATTAAGATGGGCAGCAGCATCATCAGAACCAACACCAGAAAATTGATTGTTCATGACAAGATTCAGTAAAGCAGGTTTAATTTCAAAGAATTCTGCTGTAGTAGCAGGTGGAGCAATAGGTGTGCATAAGAAATCATTATTATTTGTGGTTGTGAAGTCACACAACTTAGTATTTTCAGCGTTGGCCATTTTAGCAATAGTAAATAAAGCAAACTAGATAAAGTAAATGCAAGTAAACTAATTTTTTTTGTGTTTTCGATATAGCAAACTAGATGGCAAATAAAGTAAAACTAGCAACTAATTTTTTTGTATTTTGATTTAGTGCAGCAAACAAAGTAGTAAATAAAATAAAGCAAGACAAAAACAAAGTAAAGAGATTGAGAAGTGGAGACTCCCCTTGCAGCGTGTCTTGATCTCCCCAACGGCGCCAGAAAATATGCTTGATGGCGTGTATTTCACACGTTCGTTGGGCAACCCCAAGAGGAAGGTATGATGAGCACAGCAGCAAGTTTTCCCTCAGAAAGAAACCAAGGTTTATCGAACCAGGAGGAGCCAAGAAGCACGTTGAAGGTTGATGGCGGCGAGATGTAGTGCGGCGCAACACCGAGATTCCGGCGCCAACGTGGAACCCGCACAACACAACCAAGCTACTTTGCCCCAACGAAACAAAGAGGTTGTCAATCTCACCGGCTTGCTGTAACAAAGGATTAACCGTATTGTGTGGAAGATGATTGTTTGCAGAGAAAACAAAAACAAGTATTGCAGATTGTATTTCAGTAAAGAGAATTGGACCGGGGTCCACAGTTCACTAGAGGTGTCTCTCCCATAAGACGAACAGCATGTTGGGTGAACAAATTACAGTTGGGCAATTGACAAATAAAGAGAGCATGACAATGCACATACATATCATGATGAGTATAGTGAGATTTAATTGGGCATTACGACAAAGTACATAGACCGCCATCCAACTGCATCTATGCCTAAAAAGTCCACCTTCAGGTTATCATCCGAACCCCTCCAGTATTAAGTTGCAAACAACAATTGCATTAAGTATGGTGCGTAATGTAATCAACAACTACATCCTTAGACATAGCATCAATGTTTTATCCCTAGTGGCAACAGCACAACACAACCTTAGAACTTTCTGTCACTGTCCCAGTGTCAATGCAGGCATGAACCCACTATCGAGCATAAGTACTCCCTCTTGGAGTTAAAAGCATCTACTTGGCCAGAGCATCTACTAATAACGGAGAGCATGCAAGATCATAAACAACACATAAGCATAACTTTGATAATCAACATAACAAGTATTCTCTATTCATCGGATCCCAACAAACGCAACATATAGAATTACATATAGATGATCTTGATCATGATAGGCAGCTCACAAGATCCGACAATGATAGCACAATGGGGAGAAGACAACCATCTAGCTACTGCTATGGACCCATAGTCCAGGGGTAGACTACTCACTCATCACTCCGGAGGCGACCATGGCGGTGTAGAGTCCTCCGGAGATGATTCCCCTCTCCGGCAGGGTGCCGGAGGCGATCTCCAGGATCCCCGAGATGGGATCGGCGGCGACGGCGTCTCGAATGTTTTCCGTATCGTGGCTCTCGTGCTGGGGTTTCGCCACGGAGGCTATTTGTAGGCGGAAGGGCAAGTCAAGAGGCGGCACGGGGGCCCACACCACGGGCCGCGCGGCCAGGGGGCGCGCCGCCCTAGGGTTTGGCTCCCCGTGGCCCCTCTTCGTCTCGTCTTCGGTCTTCCGGAAGCTTCGTGAGAAAATAGGCCTCTGGGCTTTTATTTCGTCCAATTCCGAGAATATTTCTTTACTAGGATTTCTGAAACCAAAAACAGCAGAAACAAGAACTGGCACTTCGGCATCTTGTTAATAGGTTAGTTCCAGAAAATGCACGAATATGACATAAAGTGTGCATAAAACATGTAGATAACATCAATAATGTGGCATGGAACACAAGAAATTATCGATACGTTGGAGACGTATCATGCTTCACGACGGCGCTGGAGCTCATGGAGGATCCTGGTGGTGTGGGCTCGTCCACCGGTGCACACGAGTGGGGTTGCCCCATGTTGGCTCGGTCCTGAAGACTTCGGCATGCCGCTGGATATGACCTAGGTCCTAGGTTAGACTGCGGCTAGATCTGACTAGGGAGTCGATCTGCGGCCATGGACCTTGACCTCCGAGCTGCTTTTCAGGCGTGGGCCTCTCGGGTCCACGTGGATCTGTGCAGAGCTGGTTTCGTTGAGATTTGGAGGGTTCGTGTCAGGGTTGTAGGTGTCGGAGGTGCGTCCGGGCGACAGCGGGGCTAGCCGGGTGGGGTCATATGGCTCGTTCTCCCGAGGAAGACGGATTTGGTTGGCTCCTGGATTCTTGAGCGGTGTCTCCTTATGGTGGACACGATGACTCCTGGCGGTCTGTACCACCATGTGGGTGCTAGTCGGCAATCTCGACTGTATGGGCAGTAGGATGGGCTGCGTGGGAGGTATTCGTGGTGTTGGAGTCTACGTGCTCCTTCCCAGATCTTGTCGTCGCCTACCCCGATTTTCTTTCAGATTCACCTCTTCAGTTGTGCAAGTGTTGTGGCTGGGTATTCCATGGATGGTGGTCTCTATTCGAAGAAAGCCTTGCCCAACGTGGTCGGTGCCGGTGATGTCGACACTCTCGAGCGCCGCTTCCCTCCGTGGAGGCGTCATTGTGAATCAAGCCCATCCACCATTGGCTGCGGGTGAAAACTCGCGTCCGGTCTGCCAGTCGGGGCAACAGTTACGCCTTGGTGTCACTCCCTTCTTAGGCGTTGCCTTGGTAGCCTTTGGTCCTTTTCAGCCAGTTGTCGTGGGCTTTGTGCTTGGGCGGCGACAGTGTGGCTTTCGGAGTGGCAGGCTTCCCCACGGCGGATCATCTTCTTTGATGGTCTTGCTTTTGTTTGCATTTTGAGCTCTAGGGTGAGTGCTCCATCGTTTGTCGGTACGGCTACCTCGATCCTGGGCGAGAGGGCATGGGCCCTCTTGACGATGAAAGAGATGCATTGTGAAGCAGCCTGTCTATGCTCGATGGTGATGAAGGCCTTTCCCCGATGGTGTGGCGTCTTCCTCTTCCGCTTATGTTCTACCTCGATTAGCGAATGTTTTCGGTGGACGAAGATCCAAGCTTTTGTAGGCTATGCGTCCTGTTGTATTTTGTTGTGTGCATGTTTAAGGGCTTCTTTGATTCATAGGATTCATATAAGAATTGTGTAGGATTTAGATTCTATGGGATTTTTTCCTACACTAGTTGTTTGATTCATAGAAACATCTCCTATAGGAACTAATTAATCCTATAGGAATCTTGTAGTGCAAATCATATAGGAATAAAAAATTAGATCATAGCTCATGGAAAATTTCTTTTGGTACAATCAAACACAACTTATCTTTCCATAGGATTTAATTAGCCATGACATCTCAATCCTATGCTTTTCCTAATCCTATTATTTTTCTATCTTATGAATCAAATGGGCTCTTATGGTTAATCTTTGTAGTTGTTTTCCTCATCATCGTGTAGCTCTTGCCGTAACTAGCTTTATTAATTTAAAGCTGGAGGTAATGTTTTGTGTTTAAAAAAGGTTCTGAAAATTTTAGAGATTGTAAACACACATCTTGTGTGTTCTCAATTGGTTTGGAAACTTTTAGAATCTTGTAAATTCGAATTTTGACAAATGGTATCGTGGTATCATTCAAATGGTGGTATCGTGTGATACTTTTCAGCTAGTATGACCTGTGCTGATGTGCATGCACGGCCACAGGAGCCAGTATAATAACACGTCAACCTCACGATTACCCAAGACCTATCGCTGTACCACTTGCCCATAACCTCCTCTTCGTCTCGGAGGTCATCTTCCAGGGAGGTGCTTTCTCGTCATATTACCTACATACATATATGTGCTTCACGAGAGGCCATCATCATCATATAAAACCAGCACCGGTGTAGTACTGCAACACGAACCACACCGAAAGCAAAGTAGCAGCATCTCGCTCGCTCGTTCCCGGCCTTAGCTAGCCTCATACGTACTCGGTTCAAGCAAGCTAGCCGAGAGACCGATGGGAGATATGCAGCGCACGGGCGCGCCGCGGCGAGGCGCCGTGCGATTCCGGATGCCGCGGCGGGCGGCCTTGGCGACGGCCGCGCCGTTGCTGCCGGCAGCTGGAGGCCGCAAGAAGAAGAAGATGGCGGTGGCACGGCTGGGCGGCGGCGCGCCGAGGAGCATTTTAGGTGCGGCCCGGCGGCTGCGGATGCGGTGGGTGGCGGGGGCGTACCGGCGGGCGGTGCGCCGGTTGCGCGCCTTCTACGCCAGGGTGCTCCAGGACCTCCTCGACGGCGCCGTTGTGGCCGACACAGTGCGCGCACAGGCTGGCGCCGACTGGTCCTTCGGCACTGCATTCCCGCCCGTTGTCGCCGTCGGCGGCCGCTACTGAAGCCTGTCCCGACGCGGCAGGAACCGCGGGCTTGTATACGTAGAATCGTAGATCAAGTTATCAACCCTACCAACCCGGCTCCTGCAGCGTGTAGGCCACCTGTTTCTCTCCATTTGTTGCACACTCATACTCTCTTCGGATGGAATTAATCGACGCGACTGGTTCAAAGGGAGTAGTATATGCATGTGTGACTAGATCGCGTCGAGTAATCATGACCAGAGGGAGTATCTCTTAGTGTAAAACCTATCGAATAACATTTATAACATAGATTATCTCAACATATAAGCAATTCACATGATGTGATGTAATTTTAATCATTTTAGTTCCCACATGATGTTTTTTACTATAATTTTAACTAAAAGCACGTCAAACATTATGAAACGGCGAGAGCAGTCTACATCTGGTTGTAACCTATATCCATATCGCTCATCACTTTATCAATCTAATTATCTACACCCTTCGTTTCTAAAAAAAAAGAAGCTAAGCTTCACAACTTTCTTTTAGATATGCGTGAATATAAGATAAAATATATCTATATACTTTTGTATCTAGAAAAAGTTACACTAGTAGAAAAATGGGCTATAATCCCGGTTGATAAGGGCCTTTAGTCCCGGTTTTGCAACCGGGACTAGTCATTCGGGACTAAAGCTCCTCCCTTTTAGTCCCGGTTGCCCGCCACGTGGCCTGCTTGCGCGCGTCGGGGCAAATGACGTTTAGTCCCGGTTTGTAACACCAACCGAAATTAAAGGTTATTTCGTTTAATTTTTATCCATTTTTATTTTTATAATTATTTTTCAATCCCTCTTTTTTTCCTTTTTTTCAGAATTTCTAGTATATCCGTTATTTGACAAGTTTAGCTTGTAATTACACTTAATCTCTAGTCAAATTGTTTACTCGTGGTCAAACTTCCCGCTCGTTCACCCATCTTCCCACTACTCCAGCACTAGCATGCTTAACTTCCAAGTTCCTTCTTAATCCGCTTTCAAGTGCTTCGCGCGCATGTTGTTGATAGTACTATCATATCAATCCTATTAACATGTTGGTCGATGTTACACTTATTTATTGTTTGATTTCCAAATAATTGTTTTAATAAACAAAACTAATGATGTAATAATAATCTTGTGTTATAATTGTATTATAATTTTGATTTTTTATAACTATTAACTTTTTAATTTGTATTATAATTTTTTTTTTATTTTTTTTGCCAAACCTGAAAATTTTAAAATCTAAAAATTGGCTAACTTTATGGTTAAGTAATAGTACTCGTTATGCAGGATGCAATTATTAATTTAAATTTTTTAAAAATAATAAAATCCTGAATTTCTCGCAAAAACTAAAATCTTCCTTCTTTCATATTTTCATTTAGAATTTTGAAAATCTAAAAATTGGCTAACTTTATGTCACAATTATTTCATTTATAATTTGGATATAACTTTTTTCCCACGATCATTTTGATATATTATACGCTTTTTTCCGACGTCGTATGCAAAAGTTAATACTATTTTACCTTTTTCTAAACTTTTTATGCAAAAAAAGTCGAAATTAAAATTTGTTAATTTTCTCTAATAGTAGGTTGCATAACATATAGGAATCTCAAAAGATTTTATTTTTTGAATTTTCTATCATTTGTTCTGTATTTTACAGAGCTAAAAAAGGCGATCCACGGGGACCGGGGGAGGTGGAGGTGCGTGTGGAGCCAAAAAAACCTAAAAAACCTTTAGTCCCGGTTGGTAAAACAAACCGGAACTAAAGGTTCCAAACAAACCGGGACTAAATGCTTTCTAGGATAAACCGGGACCAATGCCTCCCATTAGTCCCGGTTCGTTTTTAAACCGGGACTAAAGCTCCCAGGGGTGCTGGACGAAAGCCTTGTTTTCTACTAGTGTTAAGAAGTCTTTTTTCTTAAACAATTGGAGTACATCATTCATTTTTAGTTGTGGGACCGATGGCCGAGATTATATCAACCCGCTATGAAATTACATAACTAAATCATGAGTAACTTAAATAGCACAAATTGTTGCCGTTCTGTGTCATTTTAGATAACCAAGTGAATGTTCTACCGTTTTAATGAGAAAATCATTTAACTAATAAACGATATTATGTGTTATTCTATATGTATCTGCCAAAGATATAATTTAACATATTATCTCTTCATGCAAGTTACTCATGCCATTTGTTTCTTCAGCCCGACTTTACCTAATTTGCAAGCAACATCAACCGAGAATATTTCTAAATCTTAACAACCTTTATTTGGGTTCACGTCGACCACATTTCTCATCTCGGTTACGGTGATCAACATATTCCTGCAGACAATTGTATGTGTCATGTGTATTATATTTTCATTGTTATTCACATTCTTCTATTTTATAACAAGAAGCTGAGGTAAGCTCTCATGCATGCATGCAAACTTCATACTTGGCCATTCATAGATGAGAACATAGTTGCGAGTATCCCAATATGCATCATAATATCTTATGATTCTATGATAGGATCGCTGCCAATCGATAAGGATCAATGGTATATTAATCTTGGTAGTATATTACTCATATTGTGATACGTATTGCCTTATTTTTTTTGTATCCCAATACAAATTTGATACCATGGATCTCACGCTTACACTAAAAAAATAAGGACATAATAGCGTGACAAGCTGAAGAGGAAAAATTATCTCAGAGTCACAAGCTGAACTAAGTATTTTGATCACATGGCTTCCATTAGTTTTGTGCGAGATGGGTATAAACGCTTCTACATCAAAGAAAGTAGTCAACTAGTCATATGTACTAGGCTACTAGCTTCAAAGTATATGACACTACTCTTCTTTTACCTGAGTTTGTAATTAGTTATGTTCCTATCATGAATTAGATGCCGATGTATATTTTTAATATATTTTTTATTTTAAAAGAAAAATCGCATAGTATCATGTTACTAATATACGATACTGCTCATAAGAAAACGGTCCTACCTATTACATATCTCGATGCTAATAACCTTGGAAGAGAATGTACGATGATGACCCTTCTTTAGTTCACCGTGAGGGCTCGTTTGGCATGGGTATTTTCTAGTGTAGACCTATGTATTGTACCCAGTGTTTTTGGTGAAACCACCCACGTCACATAATACACTTCCCCATCAAATACTCTTCCCATACCACCAACTCAAACTGTTTGTCCAAGGGGTTTGCCAAGAGGTGTATCATCAATTAAAACATGATATTTTCACAACTTAAGCAATACTTTTGATTGAAGTATACCATCAGTAAAAATTGAGTCTTTATAGCACTTTAGCACACAGTATGAGCAATACTTTTTTTTATCATGTCATGTAGAATTGCAAAAACATCTTACTAGTATATTACAAAAAAGAATGGAAGTCCAATAATATAAGAAATAATTTATTTTCCTTTGCCAGGATGAGGTACACAGTTCCAAGGGTTAGGTACAGGATCCCAGCCGGGTGGAGGCTTCTCTTCTTCGAGTCCTGAAATCCAATAAGGCATGGGTCCCCGAACAAAAGTGAGTCATAAATTGTAAGTTGGTGCTTGTCCAATCGACTGCATGATTAAAAACCCTCTCTTCTCTCCTTCCCCCTCACGTTCCTGCCGCCTCCTTCAGTTCCCGGCCAACACGTTCTCCCCCCCCCCATCCGTTTGGCGGCCACACCGGCGGATAGAGGAGGGGGGTCGTCCTCTTCATCGTCTGTTTTTTGTGCGTCTGTTTTTTTCTGGGTTTGTGTCCCTAGCGGCATCGGTGAGGTAGAGGTGGCGATGGCGTGTTGGAATCAGGTCTCTTAGGCCTGTCTCTACCCCGTGGGCATCCGATTCAGAGTCAACAAAGGGCCCGTGAGGGTTCGCGTTCCCGGATTTTTTTTATTCTTTTCGGATCTTGGCAATTGACGTGTCTATCAAGGGTATTTTTTCTGGTTGTGGGGATTTCCGGCATGTACTTTTATCGATGGTCACTTCTTCTTCATCCTCGGGAAGGGTGTGGTCTTCTAGAACGGTTCGGCGACTTTCCATCCGCAACAAACAACATCAGGCAGGTTCAGGGAGGAGCAACAACGGCGGTGGGCTATCGACATGATCTAGAGGTTGAAGATGAAGGGTGTCTCAAGAATTTGTTGTAATTTTCATTTTTCTTGTGGTCTTTGTATTGTCGTATGTTTCTTTTAATTTCAGGTCCTTTTTCTCAAAAAAAAAAAAGGGTTGTTCACTGTTAGTTAACTGGCAATGAGTCGTTGCCATGATTGTAGTTTAAATTTAAATTATATCTGTGATAAGAATTGTGGAACAGGGAGAATACCTTTTACTTTTTCCTCAAACCTGTTTGGATGATGTCCCGTTGTCCTACCCGCAAACGGGATCCAGCCATTTCCGTTCGTATAGCAAAAGAAAGAAAGAAAAAACTAGTAGGTTCAAGCACGAGCACGGTCAATAACAGCACACTCTCATGTCGGCTTGTTTCGCTTCAGGCTTTGAGCTGAATATGCATGGCCAATAACATCCCTTTAGAACCGTGACTGCACATGATTGCACAAGCTAACTAGCAGCCGATGGATATATGTCCAGAGGGTGATAACAGTTAGTACCATCCATCCAAAGGGACGCCGATTTCACGATCGTGCCCTAATTAATCTATTGAATTTACGGTGTGCATGCAGGCCCGGCTCTAGGATTTGGAGGGCCCAAGGACGAATTCTATAAATGGGCCCAATTTAGGTTGCGTGCTTACTAGGTCTAATTTTTTTTTCTTCTACCTTTTCCTATATGCACTGTGCCAGAAATAATGGACCCCCGTTTTGGTTAGACCCCGGGCCGTCGCACTTCTTGCCCTGTGCCAGAGCCGGCCCTGTGTGCATGTGGCGTCAACCAACGGCCGGTGCACGAGCGACCTGTTCTCCACACCATATCCATTGCGAATATATCCTGAACCTTTTAAAGGTAATTACGTGTCATCGTCAACCAACTTGAAGTTGCTTGTCTTGACCCGAAATTAGTTTACTATCCATGCATTTTTCGTCAATGTACGCTCTGGATCCGCGGGCTGCTAATTAAATTCTTCGAGTTCCCTCTTCCGCACGCACCACTGTTCAAACTGAAGCATCAGCTTAGCTATTTGTTTGACTCAACTCAACTTCGTTTACTTTTCCAGAACCTCATAAGCGCTGAGGTGGAGAAGAGAAAGATGATCCATTAGGAAAAACAAGTACATGCAGTCTTCCCCTGAATCATCCTCTGGCAGCTAGAAATGCATGTGCAGTAAGCACTTAAGCCCGAACCGATTAGGCGTCATGCAATTTTGTGCATGCCTGCGCTAAGAGCAAGTATAATAAGACTTAGTTAGCAGGCTCTAAGGATTTAAATATTATATTAATGCTTAACTTTTTTAAGTGCATTTATGCTTAGTTAGATGAGAGATAATAGGAGAGCAAGTTCAATAGTAGAGCCAAGGATAAGTGGGCTCATACAAGAGCTGGCTCTAGCATGTGCTCCTATGTACCTTGTGAGAGTGAGAAGTAGGCCACGTATCAGTAAAGTAGTACATATTTATATCTAGCTATTGTACATACTCCCTCTCTCACAGTTTATTAGGCGTGCGCGCACCCTAGATCGCAAATTTAATCAAGTTAGCATTAGTTATATGTTATAAAAATTATATCATTAGAAAATTTAGATGTTCTATTTTATAATGATATAATTTTTGTATTATATAACTTAAATTATATAGATCAAATTGGTGACCTAGGGATACGGGGAAGACTAGTAAACTGAGACGGAGGGAGTATTAACTATAAGGCTAGCTCTAGATGACATGGCAATGTCTTATAGGCAGTTGTTGACTCTATTATTGAACATGTTCTAAGGCTACAATTACATTATTTATAATGACTAGTAAACTGAGACGGAGGGAGTATTATGTATTCTATACATGCAAAAAAGTGATATGTCACTGAAATCAATGACAAGAGCGATCATGCTCATAGGTCATAACACAGATAAATATTATATTGTATATATCACGTAGAACTGAAAAAAATTTAATTTCTAATAGATCTTGCAAACAATTTGGTATTGAAATTTTATAAATCATATATATAATAAGAGTATTTATAACACTGTACGTCTGTACTACACAATACATCATAGTGTAAAAGTAGTATCCTGCATAATACTAGTCTAGGGTACTCGATCTCACTATAACCAGCATGGCTGGTTTATAATAATTATTATAACTGATACACCTGCCTACGGCGCTATGCGTTTGACTGAACACCGTTTACTTGCTGTACAACCACTGACCGTATCTCCAACATGTGTACTACTTGATTTGTTGCCAATATGTATGCTTCTACCTAACTGCAGATTAGATGTGCTTGATCTTCAGGAGTATACCATAATGGTCCCAGTTTTGCGGACGATTTGCGTGGGAATGATTCGAGATGCCCTTGGCTGATTAAATAACCGATTCGGCGTATCTCCGACCAGTAGCTTGTTGAGCATGTTGATAACCTGTGCTTGCCGATGATCGATGCATGCCCTCTGGTTAAAATAGCCGGCTATAGCCGATAGCCGCGATTTTTTTTTAAAGCTACGAAAGGCTATAGCCGGACTATAGCGGGCTATAGCCACATTGCGGATTTGCTAAATAATGAAAAAAATTAGGCATCATATAGTCATATATATGTATATCAATAATTTATAAATTAATAACATAATAACATCTTCACATAGGAGATACACATAATAGTTCACATATAGTAAAATACACAGTTTTGTCCAAATATTACAACATCATTACATAGTTTTGGACATAGTTATGCCCATAATTACATAACTAGGGCTTGGTGGCTATTTTTTGGTCCAAAATTTTGGACCCATTGAGCGAGAAGTTAGCGGCTATGAGGCTAAATTAAAGCTAAATAGCCTTAGCCGGGCTATTAGCGGCTATTTCTGTTTTAGCCTCTAAAGCCTCTAGCTATAGCCGCATGCCTCGCGAAAGGCTAAACAGAGTGCATGCCGCTGTGTGTGTAGGAGGTCAACGTCCTCTCACATGATCACCGTTCCCAAGAGCCAAGACCTATCCAACATCATATTTCATACGTGGCTATTTTTGAGCATTTCCCTCTCCTGGCTGTGTAGATCAACCCAGAATGGAGATGGAGTGCTGAGATTTTATCAAACTTGTTTTGGGATGTTGTCCCCTTATCCAGACATATATAGTGGATCCGGACGTATTGGGGAAAAAAGAACTCGCGAGCAGAGTAGCAGACACAAATGAGGAATAATCCCAGTTACGCTGGTTTGGATTGAGCTCTACATGCCTGACAATGACGATTGAAAAGCTACTAACTGTATTTATCAAACTAGCTAGCAGCGATGAATTTGTCCAGAATTTTCGGCCGGAACTTGCTTGTTTGGACATCAACAGATTTCCCTTCAAATGGACAGCGAATTTACAGCCCTGGGTACCTCGTACTCCAAATTTTAGTGTGAGCTTGTTTTGTTCACACACAATATCCGTTGCCAGTAACAAGACAGCTATTATGACCAACATGTGCGCGTATCTGCATACAAAGCCACAACCAAACTGTGTGTATACGTCAACTTCAGAGAATGACAATCTGGCGTGTAGGCGACCTGCCGTGCATGCATGCACTCTTTATTTCTCTGTGATTTCTTTGAGATTTAGAATTATTACTACAGTTCATATAGCTGATGAAATGTTTGGGAGTGGATGCGTCTTTTGTTAGTGAGATGGAAGCTGAACCTCCTGTGGAGTATTAGGTAGAAGATGAGCTTCGTTGTTCAGACCTAGTTAACTAAGTTGGCAGCTAGTATGACCTGTGTGCGTATCTGCATGCAAGCTCAACCTCACACGATTACCCAAGCCCTATCGCCATCTCGCTTCCCCGTAGCCTCCTCTTCGTCAACGCTCTGCCATATTGCGTACATAAACAATGTGCTTCGCCTGAGGTTAGCATTATCATCGTCGTAGTATAAAACTAGCTCTGATGTATTTTGTACGTACAGCTACACGCACGAATCACTGGCTTAATTAACAAGCGCACACACATCTCATTTTGCCGTTCGCAAGCAAAGGGCCCATGGGAGATCTGCAGCGCACGGGCGCCGCGCCGCGGCGAGGCGCCGTGCAGTTCCGGATACCGCGACGGCCTCGGCCGGTCGTGGCGACGGGCGCGCCGCTGCTGCCGGGAGAGGCGCCAGGAGATCGCAAGAAGAAGAAGATGGTGGTGGCGCGGCTCGGCGGCGCGCGGAGGAGCCTCTTCGGGGCGGTCCGGCGGCTGCGGATGCGGTGGGTGGCGGCAGCGTACCGGCGGGCGCTGCGCCGGCTGAGCGCCTTCTACGCCAGGGCGCTCGATGACCTCCTGGAAGGCGCGGCGAGCGTCAGCACGATTCACGCCAAGGCTGGTGCCGACTGCTCTTTCGCCACCTCCTTCGCGCCCGTCGTACCCGTCGGTGGACGGTAGTGAAGCCCGTCCGGGCGCCAGCGCGGTGGTGCGCATGCATGGAGCATTGGAGCGGCAGGAGATCGATCGAGTCGTTTCGTTGCATATGTATGGTACTCGATCGTTTTTTACTTGACTGCATGTGAGGAATCCAGGTGCTATATGCTCTTCTCCTTCTAGTTGAAATTGCATTTCTTCGATGGTGCCTTGTTCTTCCAAGTCCTCTGGATCTGTACGTACGGTGTGTTCCATAACCAGCTAGTATGTCATTCGCATCAACGTGTGATTACTCAATTTCTGAATATGAAGAGCACATACGATAAACTAAATATGAAAAAAAAGAATCGTAGTTAATTTTTCCTGTAATACATCCTAAAAAGTGTATCATATTTCATAGTATAAGAAAAACCAAGAAGTGCAGCATAACTTCAAAGCAGGCTACACGACATAAACACAACGCACTACAAGGATTTGGGTCTATTGCAACGAAAAAAATTATCGCAATATATGCCGTTTTGTGGCAATATGTACCTATTACCACAAAATGCCGTTCGTTGACAAGCGTTGCAATTACATGTATAGTAATAGGCTATTGCAACAAAAACGCGATTGTGGCAACAAAGTGATCTATTGCAACAACCGCGTAGGAAGTTGTCACATGATTTCCCGTGGCAGCAGTCACTTATCTCCACAATTTGGTTTGTGGAGATAGGTTATCGCAACATGCAGCCGAGTCGTGGCATTTGCCAGTTTGTGGCGATAGACATTTGTGGCAATAACTTATGCTGACGGTTCGTGGTGATACTCTATTTCAACAAAATTCAGTTTCGTGGTGCCAAATACTTATCGCAACCGGGAAAATGCTTGTCGCAAGAAGTTACTGCGACAATGTGAACTTTTTGTGGCGATACTCTATTTCAACAAAATTCACTGTTGTGGCGTTACATACTAATTGCAGCATCCAAAATATTTGTAGTAAGAAGCTACCGCCACAATTTGAAGTTTTTGTGGCGATACTCTATTTCAACAAAGTTTTATTCCGTGGCGCCAAATAATTATCACAACATGCAGAAAAAATGTGGTAGCAATTTATTGCAACAATAAAAAGTTCTTCTTTGCTACATCTTAGCGCAACAAAGCATCTAGTCATGGCGACTAGGATGTGAGTTGTGGCAATAGCTTATCGCAACCATAAAAAAAAAGCCATTGAATTACAAAATTCAAATCCATATGTATAATATGTAGGTTCATACAAATCATAATTCTCATATCAAGTATCCATCAAACGCAACTCAAGTAAAATGCAGGTAGCAATCCAGTAGAGTTGAGTCCATTAATTGCCACCATGGTAGTTCAACTCTCTAAAGTATGTGCAATTTTCCGTGTACTTCAACCCTGTCCAGCTAATTCTTTGGGTCCTGCAATCAAAAAATGAAGAAAAAAATTACTTTTAGTAAGCTTATGTATCTTCTGATTCATAACTGATTCAGTAAGCAAGTCCACAGGGATATAATCATAAGGAATCTGGTATCACTTTAATTTTAACCATGTATTACAAAAGCATATATCTTAATAGAAATAAATGTCTATCTAATTCTATAGGTTCTATGCAGAATCATGTTGATGATGACAAAGGTATATGGTAATTAACTCTAAACACTGGCTTGTTACTTGACAGGTTGGAGCACAAATAGAAACTGAACTTAAATAGCAGAAGCTAGACAGCTGGATAGTGTCATGTATATTTCAATGGAGAATTAAGTGCCACAAGTGAAATGACAGCAGCATATCCATGATAAATATTGTATGTATTAGAGATTAAACATGAGAACCAAAAAGGGGGGCTCAAATTCAATTATCAGGTCTGAGTCTTAATGGTCTCCAATTAGTACTAGTATTAACACATTTAGCAAGAATGCAATCTGTATAAGGCTACCCTGATGCACATGCATCAGGGTCAAAGAGTTTTTTTAGTACTACTTATGAGATAAATAAGACTAGTGCATCAGGTTATACCGAGAAAGGTGCATCATGGAGGCATGATCTCAACAAGCAATGCGGCAAAGCACTTGAACATGCATCTGGTTAATTTTGCATGACACATTACATCTCACAAATGCATATGAACATAACAAGAACAAAATCAATTGTAGAGGAAGAGGTTGTACGGAAGTATTGCTATGCTACTAAAAGCATGTATTATGAGCATACTAGAAAGGGAAAGTCTCAAGCACAGATAAGTGGTTTTCTTTATAGATAAGTGGTCTTCTTTATAGAACTGAGCAAGGTACTGTTGTGACTTACCAATGCTCTGTACATTCGAGAATTCAGTGTTGCAGCTTGTATGAGTGAATTTGTAGAAATCAAATTTGACTTTGCTCCTGGATTCCTGTTAGGACTAGAGCTCTGTAAAAGAGTGGTTTGCAAATTTGAATTAATATTTTGTTTGTCATTCCTATTCTTAAGCACCTGCAAGTAGAAGTGCACTTTCAGCAAGACAAGTTAGCAAAATAAATCTTACAAGGGAGGAAGCATATGACCGTAATTACCTGTTGGTTTCCCATCTGTTGGCTAAATCTAGCCATCTGTTGGTTGAACTTTGCCATCATGGTTTTTTCAAATTCGAGCCTTGATCTTCGCTCCTCTTCCACCATTTTTTCCCTTGCATCACGCTTGGATGTGTATGAAACAACAAAATTGGATCATGTCAATGATTATTCCAGGACCAAAGTCAGTAGGAAATAACATAGATGTATACTTGCAGCCTTTGGTGGATGAACTGAATGTTCTATGGGAGGATGGTGCTTACACATATGATGCTGCAACCAAAGAAAATTTCTGGCTGTATGCATGCTTGTTGTGGACCATCAATGACTACCCAGCTTTAGCAATGCTGAGCTGTTGGAGCACAAAAGGAAAGCTAGCATGCTCTTATTGCCACAAACATACAGATTTCCTATGGCTCAAGTATGGTCGAAAGCATTGCTACATGGGACACCGACGTTTTCTCCGCAAGAACCACAAATGGCGTCGAAACAAGTGTTTGTTCAACAACAAAACAGATGATAGGGAAGCTCCGGTACCACTTACAGGTGAAGAAGTTGTACAACAACTTGATAGCATTCAGCATGCACCATTTGGGCGATCAAATAAGAGAAAGCGACCGGAAACTAATAGCTGGCATAACTGGAGGAAGAAAAGTGTATTTTTCCAACTCCCATATTGGAAGCACTTGCTGGTTAGGCACAATTTGGATGTTATGCACATCGAGAAGAACATCTGCGACAGCGTTCTTGGGACTTTGCTTGAGATGGATGGGAAATCAAAAGATGGTGTGAAGGCTCGTCTTGATTTGGAGGACTCGAAAATTAGGAAGGACAAGCATCCAAAGCCTGGTAAGCATAAGTATGAAATCAAGAAAGGTTGCTATGCTTTAAAAAGGAAGAGAAGATATTGCTCCTCAAGTTTTTGCAGAGCATTAAGATGCCTGATGGATATGCTTCACACATTAAACGATGTGTGGTCCTCGATCAGTGCAAGATTACTGGACTCAAAACTCATGACTGTCATGTTATATTTCAGAAACTTCTTCCTATTGCATTGCGCAAGCTTCTGCCAGAGAATGTTCTTAACCCATTGCTTCAACTGAGTAAATTCTTTTCTGACTTATGCTCCAAGGAGTTAAAGGATGAGGATTTGGTGAAGTTGAGCGAAACAATCCCAGAAACTCTATGCCAGCTCGAGATGATATTTCCACCTGCATTCTTTGATATTATGATGCATCTGCCAATTCATCTCGCTGAAGAGGCCCGATTGGGAGGGCCTGTCTTGTACAGATGGATGTATCCAATTGAGCGATACTTGCGTACGCTGAAAGGGTATGTGTGTAACAAGGCTCACCCAGATGGTTCTATTGCAGAGGGGTACATACTCGAAGAGTGCATGACTTTTTGCAGTCGCTTCGTTGATGGCATGCCTACAAAGATAAGTCAGTCCGAACGCCATGAAGATGGACGTGCAGATCAACCACCAACAAGGATTACCATAATGAGTACAGTTGATTACTCCAAGAAAGGTTTTGCTCTTGAACAACTATCTTTGGCTGAGGTTAATGACGTGAGGCATTTCATACTAACAAACTGCGGGGTGATACGTCTCAAACGTATCTATAATTTCTTATGTTCCATGCTACTTTTATGATGATACTCACATGTTTTATACACATTATATGTCATTATTATGCGTTTTCTGGAACTAACCTATTGACGAGATGCCGAAGGGCCAGTTGCTGTTTTCTTCTGTTTTTGGTTTCAGAAATCCTAGTAAGGAAATATTCTCGGAATCGGACGAAATCAACACCCATCATCTTAGAATTCCACGAAACTTCCAGAACACCCGAGAGCCACCAGAGGAGGGCCACAGGGGGCCCACATGTGTGGGCGGCGCGGCCAAGGAGCCAGGCGCGCCTCCCTATTGTGTGGTGGCCCCGTCAGCCTTCCGACTCCGCCTCTTCGCCTATTTAAAGCTCCCTGACCTAAATCTTCGATACGGAAAAACCACGGTACGAGAAACCTTGCAGAGCCGCCTCCATCGCGAAGCCAAGATCTGGGACATGAGTCTCTGTTCCGGCACGCCGCCGGACAGGGAAGTTTCCGGAAGGCTTCTCCATCGACACCACCGCCATCTTCATCAACGCTGCTGTCTCCCATGAGGAGGAGTAGTTCTCCATCGAGGCTAAGGGCTGTACCGGTAGCTATGTGGTTAATCTCTCTCCTATGTACTTCAATACAATGATCTCATGAGCTGCCTTACATGATTGAGATTCATATGAGCTTTGTATCACTATTAGTCTATGTGCTACTATTGTGATGTTATTAAAGTAGTCTATTCCTCCTTCACGGTGTAATGGTGACAGTGTGTGCATCGTGTAGTACTTGGCGTAGGTTATGATCATAATCTCTTGTAGGTTATGGAGTTAATTATTACTATGATAGTATTGATGTGATTTATTCCCCCTTCATAGTGTAAAGGTGACAGTGTGTATGCTATGTTAGTACTCGGTTTAAATTGCAAAGATCTATTATGCTCTAAAGGTTACTTAAATATGAATGCCGAATGTTGTGGAGCTTGTTAACTCCGGCATTGAGGGAGCTCTTGTAGCCCTACACAACGAATGGTGTTCATTATCAAACAAGAGTATATGTAGCACAAAGGAAGAGAACTTATTTATTTATGTGATCAATGTTGAGAGTGTCCACTAGTGAAAGTATGATCCCTAGGCCTTGTTTCCAAATACTGCAATCATCGCTTGTTTACTGTTTTACTGCATCTTTACTTCCTGCAATATTACTACCATCAATCACACGCCAGCAAGCACTTTTCTAGCGCCGTCTACTGCTCATATTCATTCATACCACTTGTATTTCACTAACTCTTCGCCGAACTAGTGCACCTATACATCTGACAAGTGTATTAGGTGTGTTGGGGACACAAGAGACTTCTTGTATCGTGATTGCAGGGTTGCTTGAGAGGGATATCTTTGACCTCTTCCTCCCTGAGTTCGATAAACCTTGGGTTATCCACTTAAGGGAAACTTGCTGCTGTTCTACAAACCTCTGCTCTTGGAGGCCCAACACTGTCTACAAGAATAGAAGCACCCGTAGACATCAAGCACTTTTCTGGCGCCGTTGCCGGGGAGGAAAGGTAAAAGGCACTCATACTTCGGTCCCAGGTAATAAGTACTTTTCTATTGCCATTGTGTGAGTGCTCGAAGCTATTTCCTTTAGATCCTGCAATTGCATCTTTTTGTTTCTTGTTAAACACTAGTAAGGCATAATGGAAAACATCTGTGAGCTTTTTAAACTATTTCCTGAGTCAAGACATGAATGGTTTAATGCGAAAATTAAAAAACCTATGGAACCTTATTTGCATGCTAGTAGTAATATTAGTATGAACACTTTGAACACCATTGTTGATAATGATATAGAAAATTCTAAGCTTGGGGAGGTCGGTTTTGATGAAAATGATCTCTTTAGCCCTCCGGGTATTGAGGAGAAAGTTTATGTTGATTATGATATGCCTCCCATATATGATGATTATAATGATAGTGGTCTTTTGGTGCCACCTACTATGGAGGATAAAGTTTATTATGATGATACTATGCCTCCTATATTTGATGATGAGAATAATAATGATAGCTACTTTGTTGAATTCGCTCCCACTACAACTAATAAAACTGATTATGCTTATGTTGGGAGTAGTAATAATTTTATGCATGAGACTCATGATAAGAATGCTTTGTGTTATATTGTTGAGTTTGTTCATGATGCTACTGAAAGTTATTATGAGAGAGGGGAACATGGTTATATGCATCTTAATAATATTAAGTTTCCCCTCTTTATGTTGAGAATTGTGAAGTTACTCTTGTTTTATCTTGCTATGCTTGTCACTTTGTTCTTCATGAATTTATTTGTGTACAAGATTCCCTTTCATAGGAAGTGGGTTAGGCTTAAATGTGTTTTGAATTTGCTTCTTGATGCTCTCTTTTGCTTCAACTCTTATTTCTTGGGAGTGCATCATTAAAACTGTTGAGCCCATCTTAATGGCTATAAAGAAAGCACTTCTTGGGAGATAACCCATGTGTTTATTTTACTACAGTACTTCTGTTTTATTGTGTCTTGGAAGTTGTTACTACTTTAGCAACCTCTCCTTATCTTATATTATTGCATTGTTGTGCCAAGGAAAGTCTTTGATAGCAAGGTTGATACTAGATTTGAATTACTGCGCAGAAACAGATTTATGTCTGTCACGAATTTGGGCACGGTTCTCTGTAGGTAACTCAGAAAAATCTGCCAATTTACGTGCGTGATCCTCAGATATGTACGCAACTTTCATTCAATTTGAGCATTTTCATCTGAGCAAGTCCAGTGCCTCTAAAAAATTCGTCTTTACGGACTGTTCTGTTTTGATAGATTCTGCCTTTTATTTCGCATTGCCTCTTTTGCTATGTGATACGTCCCAAACGTATCTATAATTTCTTATGTTCCATGCTACTTTTATGATGATACTCACATGTTTTATACACATTATATGTCATATTTATGCATTTTCCGGCACTAACCTATTGACGAGATGCCGAAGAGCCAGTTGTTGTCTGCTGTTTTTGGTTTCGAAATCCTAGTAAGGAAATATTCTCGGAATTGGACGAAATCAACGCCCGGGGGCCTATTTTTCCACGAAGCTTCCAAGACCGAGGAGAGACGGCAGCCACGAGGCGCCGCCACAACAGGGCGGCGCGGCCCAGGTGCCCTTCCGCCTACTTAAAGCCTCCGTCGCGAAACCCCCAGTACCGAGAGCCACGATACGGAAAACCTTCCAGACGCCGCCACCGCCAATCCCATCTCGGGGATTCAGAGATCACCTCCGGCACCCTGCCGGAGAGGGGAATCATCTCCCGGAGGTCTCTTCATCGCCATGATCGCCTCCGGATCGATGTGTGAGTAGTTCACCCCGGACTATGGGTCCATAGCAGCTAGATGGTCGTCTTCTCCTCATTGTGCTATCATGTTCGATCTTGTGAGCTGCCTATCATGATCAAGATCGTCTATTTGTAATCCTTCATGTTGTGTTTGTTGGGATCCGATGAATATTGAATACTATGTCAAGTTGATTATCAATCTATCATATATGTTATTTATGTTCTTGCATGCTCTCTTGCTAGTAGAGGCTCTGGCCAAATTGATACTTGTGACTCCAAGAGGGAGTATTTATGCTCGATAGTGGGTTCATGCCTCCATTAAATCTGGGACAGTGACAGAAAGTTCTAAGGTTGTGGATGTGTTGTTGCCACTAGGGATAAAACATCGATGCTTTGTCTAAGGATATTTGTGTTGATTACATTACGCACCATACTTAATGCAATTGTCTGTTGTTTACAACTTAATACCGGAGGGGGTTCGGATGATAACCTGAAGGTGGACTTTTTAGGCATAGATGCATGCTGGATGGCGGTCTATGTACTTTGTCGTAATGCCCTGATTAAATCTCATAGTACTCATCATGATATATGTATGTGCATTGTTATGCCTTCTTTATTTGTCAATTGCCCAACTGTAATTTGTTCACCCAACATCTGCTATCTTATGGGAGAGACACCACTAGTGAACTGTGGACCCCGGTCCTATTCTTTACATCTGAAATACAATCTACTGCAATTGTTCTTTACTGTTCTTCGCAAACAAACATCATCATCCACACTATACATCTAATCCTTTGTTTACAGCAAGCCGGTGAGATTGACAACCTCATTGTTACGTTGGGGCAAAGTTCGTGATTGTGTTGTGCAGTTCCACGTTGGCGCCGGAATCCCTGGTGTTGCGCCGCACTACACTCCTCCGCCATCAACGTTCAACGTGCTTCTTGACTCCTACTGGTTCGATTAAACCTTGGTTTGTTACTGAGGGAAACTTGCTACTATGCGCATCACACCTTCCTCTTAGGGTTCCCAACGGACGTGTCAACTACACGCATCAAGCAAATTTCTGGCGTCGTTGCCAGGGAGATCAAGACACGCTGCAAGGGAGTCTCCACTTCCAATCTCTTTACTTTGTTTTTGTCTTGCTTTGCTTTATTTTATTTACTACTTTGTTTGCTGCACTTAAACAAAACACAAAAAAATTAGTTGCTAGTTTACTTTATTTACTATCTTGTTTGCGTTCTCTATATCAAAAACACAAAAAATTAGTTACTTGCATTTAGTTTATTTACCTCTTGTTTATTTCATCATGTTTCCTCCTAAGTACACTCTAAAAGACATACCGGTAGGCCGAGGGTCTATAATTGGAAGAAATAATATAGAAGATTTTTTCACTCATGTTAGTACCGGAAGATTTTGAAGATAGACACTTGGTAGAACTTGCTCCTACTTATGAAATTGCTGCTGCTTCTTTAGTTCGCATGTTGGAAACTAAATTTGTTAATCTCAATCCTATAATCCAACACATGTTTCTCACACTCGGTGATATGGAAGAAGGGGAAAAGAAAGATTTTGTTTTAGAAACCCTTCTTAAAGAATTTGGTGGTGTAGCAAGAGAGGCTAGAAAGGTCTTTATTAAATACAATATGCTTGGCTCTTATACCAATTTTGTTAGTATCCTTGAAAAGATGGACATGGAGATAGTAAGGTACACTAATGATATTAATGATGGTGGGGAGATTAAGACAACAATACCTTGTAAGTTCCTAGGAATGAGCGATGCTCTAGAAACTAATTATGGTTGGCTTGTCCCTGAAAATTTGTTTGACGAGGATAGCAAACCTAAGAATAATGAAAAGGGAGCCTCTGAAACTCACATAGATAAGATAAAATGCATATTTGAGAAAATCCCCAACACATATGTTGATGCTTCATCTCTTGATAATACTTGATTCACACTTTCTGCGCCTAGCTGAAAGGCGTTAAAGAAAAGCGCTTATGGGAGACAACCCATGATTTTACTACAGTACTTTGTTTTATATTTGAGTCTTGGAAGTTGTTACTACTGTAGCAACCTCTCCTTATCTTTATTTTATTGCATTGTTGTGCAAAGTAAAGTCTTTGATAGTAAAGTCAATACTAGATTTGGATTACTGCGCAGAAATAGATTTCTTGCTGTCACGAATCTGGGCAGAATTCTTTGTAGGTAACTCAGAAAAATCTGAAAATTTACGTGCGTGATCCTCAGATATGTACGCAACTTTCACTCAATTTGAGCATTTTCATCTGAGCAAGTTAAGTGCCCTGTAAAATTCGTCTTTACGGACTGTTCTATTTTGACAGATTCTGCCTTTTATTTCGCATTGCCTGTTTTGCTATGTTCGATGGATTTCTTTGTTCCATTAACTTTCAGTAGCTTTGTGCAATGTCCAGAAGTGTTAAGAATGATTATGTCACCTCTGAATGTATGAATTTTCAATTATGCACTAACCCTCTAATGAGTTTGTTTCGAGTTTGGTGTGGAGGAAGTTTTCAAGGGTCAAGAGAGGAGGATGATATACTATGATCAAGAAGAGTGAAAAGTCTAAGCTTGAGGATGCCCCGTGGTTCATCCCTGCATATTTCAAGAAGACTCAAGCATCTAAGCTTGGGGATTCCCAAGACATCCCCTTCTTCATCGACAACATTATCAGGTTCCTCTAGTGAAACTATATTTTTATTCAGTCACATCTTATGTGCTTTGCTTGGAGCGTCTGTTTGCTTTAGTTTTTGTTTTTGTTTGAATAAAATCGGATCCTAGCATTCTTTATATTGGAGATATTACGCTCCGCTGTTTCGTATGAACACATGTGTTCTTAGCTTTATCTTTAATGTTCATTGCGAAGGTTGAACTACCTCGTTCATTGATATATGGTTGGAAACGGAAAATGCCGCATGTGGTAAATGGTATAATGTCTTGAATAATTTGATACTTGGCGATTGTTGTGCTCATAAAGATCATGTTTAAGCTCTTGCATCATGTACCTTGCACCTATTAATGAATAACTACATAGAGCTTGTTAAAATTTTATTTGCATGATTGGTCTCTCTAAGTCTAGATATTTTCTGGTTGAGGTGTTTGAACAACAAGGAGACGATGTAAAGTCTTATAATGCTTACAATATGTTTATATGTGAGTCTTTCTGCACCATTTCATACTTGAGTTTGCTTCAAACAACCTTGCTAGCCTAGCCTTGTATTGAGAGGGATTCTTCTCGTGCATCCAAATCCTTGAGCCAAATCCATGCCATTTGTGTCCACCATACCTACCTACTACATGGTATTTCTCCGTCATTCCAAAGTACATTACTTGAGTGCTACCTTTAAAAATTCTATTCTTTACCTTTACAATATATAGCTCATGGGACAAAATAGCTTAAAAACTATCGTGGTGAAGAATATGTACTTATGTGTCTTATTTCTTAGTAAGTTGCTTGTTGAGCGGTAACCATGTTTTCTGGGGACGCCATCAACTCTTTTACCTTTGTTGGATATCATTTGAGTTGCTATGCATGTTCGTATTGTCTGAAGTAAGGGCGGTTTTCACAATCAAATGGTTTGAGTATGCATACTGTTAGAGAAGAACATTGGGCCGCTAACTAAAGCCATGATTCATGGTGGAAGTTTCAGTGGAGAGCTAATCCTCAATCTCTTATGAGAATATTATCTGTTGTTAAATGCTTAAGCATTAAAAGAGGAGTCCATTATCTGTTGTCTATGTTGTCCCTATGGGTGTCTAAGTTGAGAATGATCAAAAGCGAGAAATCCAATGCGAACCTTCTCCTTAGACCCTTGTACAGGCGGCATAGAGGTACCCCTTTATGACACTTGGTTGAAACATATGTCATGCAATGATAATCAGTGTTAACCCAAGCTAATTAGGACAAGGTGTGAGCACTATTAGTATACTATGCATGAGGCTTGCAACTTATAAGATGTCTTATACATAACTCATATGCTTTATTACTACCGTTGACAAAATTGTTTCTTGTTTTCAAAATGAAAAGCTCTAGCACAAAAATAGTAATCCATGCTTCCTCTGCGAAGGGCCTATTTTTTACTTTATTGTTGAGTCAGTTTATCTATTCTTTCTATCCCGAAGCAAACACTTGTATCAACTTGTGTGCATTGATTCTTACATGTTTACTTATTGCACTTGTTATATTGCTTTATGTTGACAATTATCCATGAGATATATATGTTGAAGTTGAAAGCAACCACTGAAACTTATATCTTCCTTTGTGTTGCTTCAATGCCTTTACTTTGAATTTATTGCTTTATGAGTAACTCTTATGCAAGTCTTATTGATGCTTATCTTGAAAGTATTATTCATGAAAAGTCTTTGCTATATGATTCATTTGTTTACTCATTATCTTCATCATTGCTTCGAATCGCTGCATTCATCTCATATGCTTTACAATAGAATGATCAAGATTATGATAGCATGTCACTTCAGAAATTATCTTTGTTATCATTTACCTACTCGAGGGCGAGTAGGAACTAAGCTTGGGGATGCTAGATACGTCCCAAACGTATCTATAATTTCTTATGTTCCATGCTACTTTTATGATGATACTCACATGTTTTATACACATTATATGTCATATTTATGCATTTTCCGGCACTAACCTATTGACGAGATGCCGAAGAGCCAGTTGTTGTTTCTGTTTTTGGTTTCAGAAATCCTAGTAAGGAAATATTCTCGAATTGACGAATCAACGCCCAGGGCCTATTTTCCACGAAGCTTCCAAGACCGAGAGAGACGAGTGGGGCCACGAGGCGCCACAACAGCGCGGCGGGCCGTGCCGCCGCGGCCCTGGCGTGTGGGGCCCTCGTGTGGCCCCCGACCTGCCCTTCCGCCTACTTAAAGTCTCCGCGCGAAACCCCCAGTACCGAGAGCCACGATACGGAAAACCTTCCAGAGACCCCGCCGCCAATCCCATCTCGGGGATTCAGGAGATCGCCCCTGCCGGAGAGGGGAATCATCTCCCGAGGTCTCTTCATCGCCATGATCGCCCCGCATCGATGTGTGAGTAGTTCACCCCTATACTATGGGTCCATAGTAGCTAGATGGTCGTCTTCTCCTCATTGTGCTATCATGTTCGATCTTGTGAGCTGCCTATCATGATCAAGATCGTCTATTTGTAATCCTTCATGTTGTGTTTGTTGGGATCCGATGAATATTGAATACTATGTCAAGTTGATTATCAATCTATCATATATGTTATTTATGTTCTTGCATGCTCTCCGTTGCTAGTAGAGGCTCTGGCCAAGTTGATACTTGTGACTCCAAGAGGGAGTATTTATGCTCGATAGTGGGTTCATGCCTCCATTAAATCTGGGACAGTGACAGAAAGTTCTAAGGTTGTGGATGTGCTGTTGCCACTAGGGATAAAACATCGATGCTTTGTCTACGGATATTTGTGTTGATTACATTACTCACCATACTTAATGCAATTGTCTTGTTTACAACTTAATACGGAGGGGTTCGGATGATAACCGAAGGTGGACTTTTTAGGCATAGATGCATGCGGATGGCGGTCTATGTACTTTGTCGTAATGCCCCGATTAAATCTCATAGTACTCATCATGATATATGTATGTGCATTGTTATGCCTTCTTTATTTGTCAATTGCCCAACTGTAATTTGTTCACCCAACATCTGCTATCTTATGGGAGAGACACCACTAGTGAACTGTGGACCCCGGTCCTATTCTTTACATCTGAAATACAATCTACTGCAATTGTTCTTTACTGTTCTTCGCAAACAAACATCATCATCCACACTATACATCTAATCCTTTGTTTACAGCAAGCCGGTGAGATTGACAACCTCACCGTTACGTTGGGGCAAAGTTCTGTGATTGTGTTGTGCAGGTTCCACGTTGGCGCCGGAATCCCCGGTGTTGCGCCGCACTACACTCCTCCGCCATCAACGTTCAACGTGCTTCTCCCACTGGTTCGATTAAACCTTGGTTTCTTACTGAGGGAAACTTGCTACTGTGCGCATCACACCTTCCTCTTGGGGTTCCCAACGGACGTGTCAACTACACGCATCACTATGTTGGATGGATTTCTTTGTTCCATTGACTTCCAGTAGCTTTGGACAATGTCCAGAAGTGTTAAGAATGATTGTGTCACCTCTGAACATGTGAAATTTTGATTATGCACTAACCCTCTAATGTGTTTGTTTCGAGTTTGGTGTGGAGGAAGTTTTCAAGGGTCAAGAGAGGAGGATGATATACTATGATCAAGAAGAGTGAAAAGTCTAAGCTTGGAGATGCCCCCGTGGTTCATCCCTTCATATTTCAAGAAGACTCAAGCATCTAAGCTTGGGGATGCCTTGTTTCATCAATAATTTATCAGCTTTCTTCTCTTGAAACTATATTTTTATTCGGTCACATCTTTTGTGCTTTACTTGGAGCGTCTGTTTGTTTTTGTTTTGTTTGAATAAATTCATGCTTGTGTGGGAGAGAGACACGTTCCGCTGTTGAGTATGGACAAATGTGTTCTTAGCTTTACTCTTAATGTTCATGGCGAAAGTTGAAACTGCTTCGTTCATTGTTATATGGTTGGAAACAGAAAATGCTGCATGTGGTAATTGGTATAATGTCTTGAATAATTTGATACTTGGCAATTGTTGTGCTCATATAGATCATGTTTAAGCTCTTGCATCATGTACTTTGCACCCATTAATGAAGAACTACATAGAGCTTGTTAAAATTTGGTTTGCATGATTGTTCTCTAGAGTCTAGATATTTTCTGGTTAAGGTGTTTGAACAACAAGGAAGACGATGTAAAGTCTTATAATGCTTACAATATGTTCATATGTGAGTCTTGCTGCACCATTTTATACTTGAGTTTGCTTCAAACAACCTTGCTAGCCTAGCCTTGTACTGAGAGGGAATACTTCTCGTGCATCCAAATCCTTGAGCCAAAACTATGACATTTGTGTCCACCATACCTACCTACTACATGGTATTTCTCTACCATTCCATGCAAATACTTCGTGTGCTACCTTTAAACAATTCAAAAGCTATTATCTCTTATTTGTGTCAATGTTTTATAGCTCATGAGGAAGTATGTGGTGTTTTATCTTTCGATCTTGTCATTTACTTCACGACTTTCACAATGGACTAGTGGCTTCATCCTCTTATCCAATAACTTTGCAAAAAGAGCTGCAATGGGGTTCCCAGCCCCAATTAATTAACTTGCATTAATAATTCTCTTCACATGCTTTGCCCTGATCTATCAGTAAGCAACTTAATTTTGCAAATAGACACTCCTCCATGGTATGTGAATGTTGGAAGGCACCCGAGGATTCGGTTAGCCATGGCTTGTGTAAGAAAAAGGTTGGGAGGAGTGTCATCTATAAATAATGAAACTAAAATACATGTGTAAACAAAAGAGAAGAGGGATGATCTACCTTGCTGGTAGAGATAACGTCCTTCATGGGAGCCGCTCTTGAAAGTCTGGTTGATAAGGTAGTTAGAGTGCCCACTACCATTCATTGACAACAACAAACACCTCTCAAAACTTTACTTTTATGCTCTCTATATGATTTCAAAACTTAAAAAGCTCTAGCACATGATTTAATCCCTTCTTCCCTCTTCGAAGGGCCTTTCTTTTACTTTATGTTGAGTCAGTTTACCTACTTCTTTCTATCTTAGAAGCAAACACTTGTGTCAATTGTGCATTGATTCTTACATGTTTACTTATTGCACTTGTTATATTGCTTTATGTTGACAACTATCCATGAGATATACATGTTACAAGTTGAAAGCAATTGCTGAAACTTAATCATCCTTTGTGTTGCTTCAATGCCTTCTACTTTGAAATTATTGCTTTATGAGTAACTCTTATGCAAGTCTTATTGATGCTTGTCTTGAAAGTATTATTCATGAAAAGTCTTTGCTATATGATTCATTTGTTTACTCATTATCTTTAACATTGCTTCGAATCGCTGCATTCATCTCATATGCTTTACAATAGTATGATCAAGATTATGATAGCATGTCACTTCAGAAATTATCCTTGTTATCGTTTACCTACTCGAGGGCGAGTAGGAACTAAGCTTGGGGATGCTTGATACATCTCAAACGTATCTATAATTTCTTATGTTCCATGCTACTTTTATGATGATACTCACATGTTTTATACACATTATATGTCATTATTATGCGTTTTAACTAACCTATTGACGAGATGCCGAAGGGCCAGTTGCTGTTTTCTGCTTTTTGGTTTAAATCCTAGTAAGGAAATATTCTCGAATCGACGAAATCAACGCCCAACATCTTAGAATTCCACGAAGCTTCAGACACCCGAGAGCCACCAGAGGAGGGCCATAGGGGGCCCACACGTGTGGGCGGCGCGGCCAAGGAGCCAGGCGCGCCGCCCTATTGTGTGGTGGCCCCGTCAGCCTTCCGACTCCGCCTCTTCGCCTATTTAAAGCTCCCTGACCTAAATCTTCGATACGGAAAAACCACGGTACGAGAAACCTTCCAGAGCCGCCATCGCGAAGCCAAGATCTGGGGACAGAGTCTCTGTTCCGCACGCCGCCGGGACGGGAAGTGCCCCGGAAGGCTTCTCCATCGACACCACCGCCATCTTCATCAATGTTGTTGTCTCCCATGAGGAGGGAGTAGTTCTCCATCGAGGCTAAGGGCTGTACCGGTAGCTATGTGGTTAATCTCTCTCCTATGTACTTCAATACAATGATCTCATGAGCTGCCTTACATGATTGAGATTCATATGATCTTTGTATCACTATTAGTCTATGTGCTACTCTTGTGATGTTATTAATGTAGTCTATTCCTCCTTCACGGTGTAATGGTGATAGTGTGTGCATCGTGTAGTACTTGGCGTAGGTTATGATCATAATCTCTTGTAGGTTATGGAGTTAATTATTACTATGATAGTATTGATGTGATTTATTCCCCCTTCATAGTGTAAAGGTGACAGTGTGTATGCTATGTTAGTACTCGGTTTAAATTGCAAAGATCTATTATGCTCTAAAGGTTACTTAAATATGAATGCCGAATGTTGTGGAGCTTGTTAACTCCGGCATTGAGGGAGCTCTTTTAGCCCTACACAACGAATGGTGTTCATTATCAAACAAGAGTATATGTAGCACAAAGGAAGAGAACTTATTTATTTATGTGATCAATGTTGAGAGTGTCCACTAGTGAAAGTATGATCCCTAGGCCTTGTTTCCAAATACCGCAATCATCGCTTGTTTACTGTTTTACCGCATCTTTACTTCCTAATATTACTACCATCAACGCCAGCAAGCACTTTTCTCGCACCGTTACTACTGCTCATATTCATTCATACCACTTGTATTTCACTAACTCTTCGAACTAGTGCACCTATACATCCGACAAGTGTATTAGGTGTGTTGGGGACACAAGAGACTTCTTGTATCGTGATTGCAGGGTTGCTTGAGAGGGATATCTTTGACCTCTTCCTCCCGAGTTTGATAAACCTTGGGCGATCCACTTAAGGGAAACTTGCTGCTGTTCTAAAAACCTCTGCTCTTGGAGGCCCAACACTGTCTACAAGAATAGAAGCACCCGTAGACATCACGGGGACACCGTGCCATGGGCTCGGTAAGGATACCTATGTATTTATATTATATCATTCTTATGTGCATTAATAATGTCGTGTTGAACTAACAATCATTTCTCTTTGTAGGAAACATCTCGAGGAGCTGAAAAGGAACAATTCTCGTAATCCTGATAAGCAACACAGGCAAGAGTTTGTTGGCTGGTTTGAGAAAAGGGTAAGTTACAGTCATATTTTCACTTATGTTCCTAGTAATGACGTACCAGCGATGCACATTTCACTCACATGTATACTATTCCATGAAACAGATCACTGAACTCCACAAGGATGGGACGGTCAGCAATCTTATTTATGCACTAGCCAAAGGACCTGACCACCTAGCTCGTGTTTACAACCGTACAGTTCTGAATGGATACTTCTTTCGGAATTCCTACATAGAGCAGGACTTGAGTACCGAAAATAGTGGCGTCATAGTCAAGGGCGATGAAGCCACAGGAAATATTGATTATCATGGGGTGATCAAGAAAATCATATTTCTTGACTATCCACCTGATAAGGAGGTTGTTCTATTCCAGTGTGACTGGTTTGATGCGCCTCCTGCTAATAGAACTCAGAGCAGGGGGTATAAGAAAGATAAATATGGAATTATTGACCTTCGCACTACTGAGGAAGACCCTTACATTCTAGGTCTCCAGGCTCAACAGGTTTTCTATGTGAGAGATGTGAAGAACCCTGACTGGGCAAGTGTTATAAAATGAATCCACGCAATTTGTTTGCTCCGTCTGTTTTAAATGGCGTAGGCCTTGATGAAGCCGATGAAGGCGGTGACGCAGACGTACTGGATGTCGTCGATGCGGAAATTATAGTGCCAGAAATTACTGTACCTGAAGAGATCACTAGCTGGTGCAGAAATGATGATGAAGGATCCAGTGTTGATGCTTCTGTTATCAAAAATATGAAACCTGTTGAGTTTGAAGATGTTCACTTCGATTCTGATGATGATATCGATGATGATGAGGCTTACATAAATGATGGCCATGTTGCTCCTTTGGGACAAGAAGAATTGGATGATGACCACGAGTTCTTTGTGTAGTTTCAAATATCTTGGTAAGACTTTCCACATGTCAAGCCATGAATACATATTCCTGAAGTTTTTTCATGTTTATCTATGAGTAGCACCTCCTGAGGTTTAATCTGATGTGAAACAGGTTGAAACAAGGCGCACGTGCTTACAATCATTTGTTGTCACAAAAGGGAACATAAATTAGCGGAACTGTCGCTGGATTCGCGTGGGCATGTCTGGTGGCTCACCTATTAGACTCTTGAATTTCAATTATTTGGTCATTTAACAGATTCAGAGTAGTTCATATATGTAGTTACTGTGGATTCATAGCTAGATCAGCCTACTTGTTCACACGTTACAGGAAAGCTTTTATACAAATTCAGTCACATTTTGCATTTGTTGTACGCTTCCCTAACATGTGATGTTGTTGTGTTTTTCTGCTAGCTGACATGCCATGTATGCCATGTTTGGTTCATGTACAATCTTGTGAGGTGCTATTTCATGTGCATGATTATTACGGGGAAGTTTACAGGATTATGCATACTCAATGTGGCTATCCCAGAACTGCACACATGTCTTTTACCTGTGATTTTCAGTGTTCCTTATGATATGACTTTTCGTGTTTGGCACAGAGTTCAGATCTGTCCGGGTTTAAAATAATATGGATCCAACTCTTGAGTTCTTTGCAAATGAAACAGGAAGAAAATGATAAGTTCATTCTGTGCGCTAAGCTGCTCGAGCTGAGTGGCTGTGGACGTCTACAATTCAAACGGGAGTTGGGCAAGCCCTGTTGGACCGAAGAACACAGACCTCTTCAATTCAGCTTTTGGTAGATTATAGTGGTTAATTTGAACAAAGAGATACTCATGCCAACTGCATGGCACCTGAAGCAACCAGTAGTATTTTTTAGAGCTCACAACCACGAAAACTGGGCTTCAGTTTTAATGTTTAATCTGTGATGATGATTACTGGGATGGTTAATCGTGTGAGTTAGGCTCGTTAATTTCAAATTCTCTGCAATAGTCATTATGTGAGTTAGGCTAGCTAGTTAATCAGTTTCATACTTTCGACACACGTAAGATTGAGTTACGGTCAGCTTGACAGGCTTTTGGTATAGTAATAATCTAGGTGAATTCCCTTCGACAAGTTGCATCTCCGGCCTAGGATGTACTACGTAATTGAGTTGTTTCCCTGCTACCAGCTCAAGCAATTGGTAGTTAATTTGAACAGAGACATGCACGCTGTCAGTTAGGCTACTTAATTTCATGTTTTCAACAGAGAAAGATTCAGTTAGGCTCCCCTAGATCAGCCTCCTAGGTGGATTATTCCCAGAATAAGCTGTTCATTCGTGGATGTAGTGGAAAAGTAAATCAAGGGATATGGAGCTGGGGACAGAGAGCTGAAACTGCTAGAGATTCTACTGCATTCTCCTTCCTCTTTGTTTTCTTTAGTTTCTTCGTATGAATCTAGCTTGTAATCCAAAAGGAAAAATTTGTGAGGTTGTTGTGTTTTGGTGGAACATCTGTAGCTTCTTGGTTTCTTTAATTGAAATCGAGACGTGTAGACTAGTACAAAATATTTTTGCTTCCAGTAGTTAACAACAAACAATAGTGGAGTAGTTGGTAGTACGTGCGTCCGCGATGTGCATATCCCAGGTTCAAGGTTTGAATCTTTCCTTTTGCAAATAAATTTTTCCGCTCAGCATAAAATTAATCAATCAACATATCATTAATTTGCCGCCCAGAAGAATAAAATTAATCAGTCAACATATCATTATACCATAATAATATAAGACATACCTCTGTAATCAGATTTCAATAAAAATGCACTAACACATGAAAAAATCACAATATGCAATGATTATTACAACATAATGGAGTTGAGGCAAACTATTCACTATTACCATGAAATACATATTTTGTGGTAATACGAGGCTGACCTTTTGCAACGATGTGAGCACCAAACGCAACATGGAAATTATGTTGCAATATATGTGCATATATTTCCACGAATACAATTTTTGTTGTATTACCTAGCCTCTATTGCAACAACATGCCCAGCTTATGCCACCAACCGTAATTGTCGCAATATCACCACCTTAATACCACGACACCGTGTTTTGTTGTAATATGCATCCTCTATTGCAACAAAAAGGGAAATTAATGCAACAAAACTAAATTGTGGCAAAATACAGAGGTTATTGCCACAAACCGTCATTTGGTGGCAATATTACGTTTTATTGCAACAAAAAAGGTCATGGCAATAAATATTGTTGCAATAGACCGGAATTCTTGTAGTGACGTCACAAGACTTACAACGCAGCCCGCAGCAACCAAATCTATCATTTTTTTCAAACAGTAAGCCAGAACCCTACGTTTAATTAACTAGATGATACCCCACGCATTATTGCGGCAATCGTAGAACTTAAAATCGAGAGTAAGCTGAGAGGATCGGTAACATGACCTCATGATAAAAAAAACTTGCAATGCACCTAATGGTAACAGACTCCATGTAAGTTTGCAAAACAATATATCAAATTTCATTCAAAAGGAACGTGAAATAGCAAATGGTGGTTGAAAGATACCAGACCTTCTTTGCCTTTGTATTAAGGAGCAAGAACAACATCGAGTCGTACGGGGGAATACATAGTAGAAACAGGAGACTACAAAGCAGCTCTCCTCTGTACATTGCCTTATATACAATTTGGAGTATATATAGATCGACAAACCCGTTGCATCCTTCCTGTTTCAGCTTTTGTTGATGATGCACCTAAGAAAAGGGGTACAAAACATCATATGAATGAACATGGATGGATAAATATGGTACATGTATGGCATCCACAATAGAGTTTAGATTAAAACGCGATGGATGGCGGGATAGGTGGTTCACGCAGAGAATTGTGATTGTGTTGATGTCGAGTCCTCCTTGTCCCAAGGCTTCTTCTTGTGTTCGTTCAATGCCACGGTGGTGGTCATGATAATCTATGGAGGCAGCATGGCGTCGTGCAGATGTGATGGAGATTGTTCTCCCTCTTTTATATAGGCTTAGAAGGGGCCGCCAATAGTCCCTCAACCAACTTAGCACCTAAGAAAAGTTTAGGAACAAATGGGGATGACATCCGTGAAGAATCACGTTAGTTTCTAGACGTTTCCGCGACCAGAACTCGCGGTACGGGTGCACGGTATGGTCATCACGACCGTACCAGTGCCCTTAAGTATTCTTCCCTCCTTCGGTATTTTTTTCCGACACTTCTTCATACGCACTCCGATTTAGGTGTTCTTTGCCTTGTTGGATTCGTATCGACAAGGGATACAACACCATGGTCTTGTATCTTTATTATATTGTGATGGAAAAATTGACTTGTTTCCACCATTGAAATGGCTAAGTCCCGGTATTTGTAACACCTCATATTATCTCCCTTTGGATCCTTTCCTCGTGCTTTGTTCATAAACGTTTAAAACACCTACATACATCAAAGACAAGAAAAAATGATACTAAAACTACTAGTTGTGTAAATCTCTCATGAAAATGAAGCAATACTTGTAATCATACATTTAGGACATTGTCAAAGCTATATAGAGCATGTAATGAGACAAAAAGGTATGTTTATGTAATGAAAAAATATCGCTTTTTGGACTCATAAATGACCAATCGGTAATCTAGGAGTTCCGTGTGGCGGCTTGCATGGCAACAATGTCGTTGATGAGCGGTGGTCCAGTTGCGGAAAGGCCTTCTTAGTCGGTTGCCACAACGTGTCCGAGTTCCTCGTTGTTATCTTCCATTGCCATGAAGTCGGATGTGCTATATTTTTGAGATTCTTTATTTGTGCGACGTACGATGACTTGCAAGGGGCAGTCCGCTGGTGAAGATCTTCTTTGGCGCGGGTCTTGCCCATCTCTTCTCTGGAGCTCATCATCAGAGTTGCACCTATCCGTCTATGCATCACGAGTAACCTGCTTGGCATAGGCCGTCGTGAGCTTCATGGTGCCGCTACAACATGATCTTCTTGGTGGTCTTTTTGTGGAAGTCGGAGTCGCGGGAGAATAATGCATGACGATGATGCTGGTGGAAACCTCGACGCCAGTCTCAGCTTCGGCGGTGTGTGCGCAACTTTGGTGGGTAACTGGGGTTCTATTTGTTCCCTCATGATAATCGTGTTTCACGACGGTTGGTAAGGGTGTCAGTACCAGTTTTTGGTCGGTTTTCCGCTAATAAAATGACTAAACTTTGTTCTTCTTCTTGATTTATGAAAATGACAAGTATTTTCCTCGTTTAAAAAAATGAGGCATTCACTGTTGTCCCATTATAGGTCTGGCCAAGAACACTTAGATGCCGTCCACTGTAATTATCAGACTAGCAGCCGATGGATTTGTCCAAATAAAAAAATACTATATGCCGAGGGTGGCCGTCGGCATAGGGTGCCCATGCCCTATGCCGAGGGTGGCCGTCGGCGTCTGACTGACGCCGTGAGCGGGCGACGACGGCGCGGGCTGGGCCAGAGGCGATGCCGGTGGTACGCCGAGGGCCAAGGTGACGCCGACGGCTGCCCTCGGCGTAGCCTCCTCTACGCCGACGGTATTTGTACGCCGACGGTCGGCTTCCTGAGCTGCCCCGGCGAGGCCGTACGCCGACGGCCCCGATAAAAAGCCGTTGGCGTACAGTTTGGCCGTCGGCGTCTTCTCCCATTCCTGTAGTGTAGCTTGGACATCAACAGGTTTCCCTCCAATTAGCAGCCCTGGGTGTCACCACGTACTCCAAATTTCAGTTTGCGATTGTGCGTATACGTGGCGACATTGGACGGCCGGTGAAATACGCACACCTTGCTGTTCACACGCAATATCCGTTGCAGTGTTCTGAATTCCTTTTCCTGTCAGTGTCAAGCATTAAACAGAATTAATTAGTGCCATGCATTTTCATGCATGCAGTTTTCTGGCACGGGAAAAGGTCGCGATCTATCGATGTAAGCTCGGCTGCTAAATTCTTCTTCATTCTATTCTATCTTCCCAAACTTAGCACTGCCAAACACGTTAACTGATACATCAGCCAAACCATTAAGACTTCTTTCTTCAACATGGACTTAATTACCAATTATGTACATCTCCGATGCTACTTCTTTCATATCGATTTATCATGCCCACACCTAGTTTGAGAAAAAAAAAGGGTAACCATAAATTTAGTCAAGAAATATGAAATTATATGTCACAACCATGCTTCTCCTAATCTCCCTCCTCCTCTCCGGCCCCTAGAACCAACCGTTTGGAGTATAGCCATCGGTTTTTGGTACTGGCATGCAAAGGTTCGAATCCTTTTTGCTCTAGATTGTGAACACCCAATCAGATTTGTCAAGAACCAGCTGCCAACTATTAAGAAAGCGGCTCGGGATAGGAAAATTTATTCCCTAGCATGATGCTTCAGTATTAGTCATTTATTACATTATGACAGTCTTTATCACTTAATAAATACCTCTTTCTAGCCCATCATCTATATCAAATGTTCAATAACTACTAGGAATCGAATAAGTAGTTGCAAATTGACTGAGGAAGTATTTGAATAGAAAGGAAGCGTCGGAATTTTTGTACGAGCTTCGCCTAAAGTTTCCCTTCCTTATAAACCCGCAATACTCCAAGATCAGAAATCCTGTTTTCAGCTACTCTTATTTTCTTAAACCAAAACTACTATTTATCCAGTCGGGGTATTAACGAAAAAGGGCTTCCGATCAAAGCTAAATGGATCAACAACCAAACCACTCATTTTATCAAAATGATTTTGTTTCACCATGATGAAACAATTGTACCATTGGATTCAAATTCAAAAGACATTTTCAATGATATAGTTTTTGTGACATATAACTTATATTCCGTTGACCAAATTTATGGTCAATTTGTTTCTGAAAAACTACATGTCGGCCTAACAAATAGTTACAGAGGGAGTATTAACTATTTACCAATAGAATATTTATCGGTTGACATGTCATAGTGTACCGGCCGGAGAAGATAACAAGAAAACAAGAAGACACCCCAACCGGAATTATTATATTTCACTATGACCATTTTTTATAAATTAATCATATTATGCTATTCTTAATTAATTAATGGAGGGGGCAAATGTTTTGTCTCATTTTGAAAAATCTTTGGAGTGGATGCATCTCTTTTCAGTTATATTGGAACCTCCGGTGGCACAGTAGAAATCAGGACAGGATGGCTTCTCAGCTAAGTTCTACCAAAACTTCTATGAGGTCATCAAAATTGACATTCTAGAATTGTTCATCGTTCTTCATGTTGGACAACTATAATTATTCCACCTAAATTTTGGTGAGATAATTTTGTTGCCAAAGGTAAATGAAGATGAAAGGATCCAACAATTAAAATAGGCCTATCTACCTTCTTAATGTTAGCATTAAACTATTCATGATAACCTCCACAACTTGGATTAATTCGGTAGAAGACCATTCGTCCCACTCGGACTACATTTATGCAAGGAAGAAACATTCTAGATGGGATTGCAATCGTTCATCAAACTGTCCACAAACTACATCGAAAAAAGTTTGAATGGGGTGATACCAAAGATCGAATTTAAAAAGCTTTAACAGAGTCAATTGGTCATTTCTTTGGCAGACTCTCAGAATGAAATGCTTTTTTTTGAAGAGTTTGTGCATTTTAGTCCGTAATTTTGTTGTTGGAGGTAGTATAGTCATACAAGTTTATGATGACATTGGCAGAGACTTTCAAACAAAATAAGGACTAATACAAGGTTGACTCATTATCACCTATTCTATTTAATATAGTGGCTCATATGTTAGTTGTAAAGATTAAACACACAAAGAACGATGCCCAAATTGAGGGAGAGATTCCACATCTAGTTGATGGGGGTACTATATATATCCTTCAATGTATTGATGTTACAATCCTCTCTACGAAGCATGATCTTGAAAAAGAAAGAAATATGAAATTTATTTTATCACCTTTCAAGCAACTTTCAAGACTTGAAATAAATTTCCACAAGAGTGAGTTGTCTTGTTTCGGCGAGGCCCAAGATGAGGTTACGCATGAACTATTTGGTTGTATGCATGACCAAATTCCATTATCTATTTGGGAATTTTTATACACTATCGGAAACTCACTAAGTCTGAATGAAAACACGTCAAGAAAATGCTGGGAAAGATATTAAGCATTTGGAAAGGATTACTTTCTCTCGGTGGAAGATTAGTCCTCATTAAGTCGGTACTAGGTAATATGGTACTGTATATGACCACTTTCTTCTAGCTACCCAAAATAGTATTGCATAGGTTGGATTATTTCCGATCAAGATTCTTTTGGCAAGGAGATAGTGAGAATAAGAAGCATCGACTGGCTAAATAGAGTGTGGTTTTGTCGACTCAAAGATCAATGAGAGCTAGGGATTCATGAACTTGAGGTCAATAATAGATCCCTTCTAGGTAAATGAATTTACAAGCTGCACAAGAAAGATGGGGTGTGGAAAACCCTCCTAATAGGAAAATATGCAGGTTCACATGTGTTGGCCCAAGTATATTGGAAACCCAAAGACTCGCCTTTTCTAAGCTGGTCTAATGGTGACGAAGAAACACTTCTACCTAATTGGATTGTCTCTAGTTAAGAATGGCTCGAAAATTATATTGTAGGAGGATAAGTGGACCACTATCCAGGAACAATATCCAACTCTATAGAACCTTGCTCATCGCAAGATTGATACCATCGCTAAGATATTGGAGTCCTCTCCACCAAATGTGACTTTTAAAAGGGATTTAGTTGGCCCTAGGCTTGCATCATGGAATGCTTTGCTCCATCATGGTCCAATTGACGCAAGAGTTTGACAAATTTTTGTGGAACATACACGAGAGTGGTAAATTCTCAATAGGCTCCATGTGTACTGGTCCATTTAGATACTAAGAAGAAAATTTGGAAAATGAATATTCTATTAAGACAAAAGTATATGCATGATATATTCATAGATGAGTAGCCTTCACCAAAGAAAATCTTGTAAATCGCAATTGGCACGATCGTAAAGTGTGTACTTTGTCATCATGAAGACAATCAAACACTTATTCTTCCACCGTACGTAAATTTGGTAAATCTATATGGTCAGTTATCCAAATAGCGTTTACCTTGCATCAACCACGCAGCGTTGCTAACTTATTTAGCAAGTGGCTAAATGGTGTTGATCATAGGTTTAGAATTCTTATTAGAACGGGAGAGCTTGATGTTTATTTGGTCGCTTTGGCTATCTAGGAATGATAAAGTATTTGATGATAAAACTTTCCTCTACCTTGCAGGTTTCTACTGGTGTACAACTTTACACCATTTATGGTTGTCTCAGTAACATAGATGACAACCTGATCTACGGAATAATCCTCCATTGTTTTATGCGTCTTTATAGTTTCTTCGAGGATTATTTGAATAGCTTATTTTTTATACTTTTATTAGACCTGTGTGGTTGTGTATCCTAGTTATGTAGAAACTGGATCTAATGTTTAGACTTATTAAATACTCATTCCTTTCTTAAATATAATGTCACTTTATTTTTTAAGACAAACGTTGACTACTAATTGGGTCAGCCAAATATGAGTTACATGTCATTCAAAACTACATTATTGGATGCACATTTCAATCTACTTTCCAATGATATATTTTTAAATGACATATAACTTATATCTAGTCGGCTAAATCATTTGTCAAAGTTTGACACGAAAAACGATGTGGCTTTGTATCCATGGACGGATGGAGTAATAAAGGTCTGTTATACTCCCTCCGTTCTTAAATAGAAGGCCACTTCATTTTTTAAGGTAAACTTTAATTATTAATTGGATCAACTAAATATGAGTTGCATGTTATTCAAAGCTATATCACCGGATGCATATTTCAATGAACTTTTCAATAATATATTTTAAAATAACATATAACTTGTATTTGGCTTACTAAATCATTAGTTAAACTTGATACGACAAACGATGTGGTCCTATACTTATGGACGGAGGGATCAATAAAAATGAGTGGAGCATGAAGAGGATGCCTTCAGAGCTAGCTAGTTAAATTAAGCAAGTTGGCAGCTAGTATGACCTGTGCTGATCGGCATGCAAGGCCACAGCCACCGTGTGTATAGCACGTCAACTTCATATTACCCAAGACCTATCGCCATCCCACTTCCCCGTAACCTCCTCTTAGTTTATTTAGTACAGCTACGCGAAACAAGCTAGCGCACACACATCTCATTTCGCCGTTCGGAAGCAAAGGGCCAAGGCGCGAGGTGCAGCTCGCTTGCTCGCTCCCTGTAAGCAAGAAGAGGAGGAGAGGCGAAGCCGATGGGAGATCTGCAGCGCACGGCCGGGGCGCCGCGGCGAGGCGCCGTGCAGTTCCGGATACCGCGGCGGCCTGCCAAGGCGACGGGCGCGCCGCCTCTGCCGGCTGCTGGCGGGCGGAAGAAGAAGATGCCAGTGGCGCGGCTCGGCCGCGCACGGAGGGGCCTTTTCGGGGCGGTCCGGCGGCTGCGGATGCGGTGGGTGGCGGCCGTGTACCGGCGCGCGCTGCGCCGGCTGCGCGCCTTCTACGCCAGGGCGCTGGAGGACCTCCTCGAGGGCGCCGCGTCCATCAGCACGCTGCGCGCCCAGGCCGGCGCCGACTGCTCCTTTGGCACCGCCTTCGCGCCCGTCGTCACCGCCGGCCGCCGCTACAACTGACCGCCCTGCCCGGCGCGGCGGTGCGCGTGGACCGGCAGGAGGTCGATCGAGCCGCACGTGTCCATGTATGGTACTCGATCGTGTTTAACAGGATGCGATGAATCCAAGTGTTATATATATTTTCTGCTAATAGATTAATTGCATTTCTTCGATCTGGTGCCTTGTTCTTCCACCTCTCCATGATCTGCACGCTACGTTCTTTTCTTTAATTAGCCTAGCATGTTACTAGCTTAGCTGATAGCTGCTGCGTACGTACTAAACTACTAATACTCTATTTCTCAATCAGAAGAGCACAGATGATAAATTAGACGTGGAACGAAAGAATCAAAGTTCTTGGTTTCAAATTCGTTCCACTCTGCACTTGACTAGTACAGTATGTATCTTATATTTTAGGGTTTTTTTTTTTTCAGATTTTGTTTACTTCAAGAATCAAGGTGTACGTGGAGACGTGGAGTACAGTGCACATGCATTCTAATTTTTGAAACAATCAAAGTGCTTAATTACTTCATACAGATTTTTTGCAGTGGTATAAAGGAAAAAAATGCTAGAGCTCCGCTCGTTTATTTTCAACCACTACTCCAGTCTCCAGAGTGGTTTCAGACAAAATAAGAACTTCTTTTCGATATAAAGGGGAACTAAGAAGAACTAATTGGGTAGCGAGAACACAACGACGACTAGAGTGCGGCCAGGAATTGTGCACTAGTTGCTTGCGCCGTCTCATCACCCGTCACACGATACGACAGGAAACGGAAATATATTCGTTGTGGCGGCCGGCGGGTACCAACAAACTGGAGTAGTCGGCAACCCCAGCTGCGTCACACGAACTGCATGATTCGTTTGGCTAATCATACACTGACGCTGCGCTGGGGGTTTGATTTTGATTTGTATATTCCGAGGTGAGATCAGTATTTGATCTCATGAGTCACTGATGACATCCACAGTAAGTTTGAAAGAAGAAGACGAGAGACGCACTCCCCTATTCATATCCGGACAACAAAGCCCAGGTAATTTTAAGTGGGATGAAAAACAGAGTGGAAGCAGACGTAAATGAGTGAAGCCACACATAAATATATGGTGTCGGAGACCATAAAATGACCTTCTGGGTGTCCCAACTCCCAACCAAACATCCAAGAGGGCTTATCGGTGGAGCATAATTCTCCAAGCATTGAGAGATGTTTGACAATGTTCACATAGACTAAGACATGCCAGGCACAATAGCATGGAAGTTTGGCAAGGATGGATGCTACGTCTTCCGCATAAGATGCAATTCTTGGTTGCCACATCTTCTATAACTAGATGATATATTCCCCCGCGCGTTGCAGCGGAAATTAGTAGCAGCATTTTTTGAGTTGGTAAAGTTTAGAACATATCAACATCGAAGCAGGTTAGCCAAACTATGAGTTCATCGTTGCGTTCGGAAGTACTCAACAGCTGGTTTCAGAATATGAACAAAGCCATGAAATATGGCTGACAAATTATTATTTTTATATATTCTATCAGATCTTTTGACAATTAATACAATCTAATATATATATATATATATATAAACAATGATAGGGAAAAAATATTTAGCTAGCAAATCAACTGGTCAGTAAAAAGGTGTATGGTGGATGCTAAAAAGTGTTCATTCCCTTTCAGAGAATTTTTGGCAAAAAGGACCACCTGCCCCAATGAAATGGCAAAAAGGACCACTTGTGAGTGAAAATGGCAAAAGTGCCATGGCGGCACGCTCGCCAGCCGACACATGGCAGGTGCCGCCGCCGGCTGTGGCGGCAGGCCCTACCGCCGTGGGCTGTGGCGGCACGTCCGCTTGCTCATCCTCGCCGTCAGTCCGCCGTTACGCCGTCGGCCGAGGTGGGCCCTGCCGCCACGGGCAAGGGCGGCACGCTGACGTGGCCACTTGCCTCCGCCGGCTGTGGCGGCAAGTGCTGTCGGCCCGACAAAGGCAGTAGGAGCACTGATTCCTTTGCTTTTTTTTGTTGATTGCTTTGCTTTTGTGCCGATTCCGAGAAGCACTGTTTTTGGCTGTGGCGCGTGAATGGAGGGAATGCAGCTGATGATTTCGATGCTGTATGGGTGTAACTCGCCCGATTCGCATGCATTTGGTGCAGACATGACTGGACTGATACAGGAAATAGACCACCGAAAGTGCTTCAGCAGTGTGACTCCGTGATACGTCTCCAACGTATCGATAATTTCTTGTGTTCCATGCCACATTATTGATGTTATCTACATGTTTTATGCACACTTTATGTCATATTCGTGCATTTTCTGGAACTAACCTATTAACAAGATGCCGAAGTGCCGTTCTGTTTTCGCTGTTTTTGGTTTCAGAAATCCTAGTAACGAAATATTCTCGGATACGAAATCAACGCCAAAGTTCCTATTTTACCCGGAAGCCTCCAGAACACGAACCACCAGGGAGGGGGCACAGGCCCACCAAACCCTAGGCCGGCGCGGCCGGGGGGCCCGCGCCACCCTATGGTGTGGGCACCCCCTCGACCCTCTGGCGCCGCCTCTTCGCCTATAAGAAGCCCCTGGATCAGAAAACCCGATACCAATTGACGAAACCCACGAAAACCTTCCAGAGCCGCCGCCATCGCGAAGCCAAGATGGGGACAGGATCTCTGTTCCGGCACCTGCCGGAGCGGGGAAGTGCCCCGGAAGGCTTCTCCATCGACACCGCTGCCATCTCCACCGCCATCTTCATCACCGCTGCTGCTCCCATGAGGAGGGAGTAGTTCTCCATCGAGGCTCCTGTACCGGTAGCTATGTGGTTCATCTCTCTTCCATGTACTTCAATACAATGATCTCATTGAGATTCATATGAGTTTGTATCACAATTTATCTATGTGCTACTCTAGTGATGTGTTATTAAAGTAGTTTTATTCCTCCTGCATGTGTGCAAAGGTGACAGTGCGTGCACCGTGTTAGTACTTGGTTTATGCTATGATCATGATCTCTTGGAGATTGCGAAGTTAACTATTGCTATGATAATATTGATGTGATCTATTCCTCCTACATATGCATGAAGGTGACAGTGTGCATGCTATGCTAGTACTTGGTTTAGTCTGTTGATATATCTTACACTAAAGGTTACTAAAACATGAGCATTATTGTGGAGCTTGTTAACTCCGGCATTGAGGGTTCGTGTAATCCTACGCAATGTGTTCATCATCCAACAAAAGTGTAGAGTATGCATTTATCTATTCTGTTATGTGATCAATGTTGAGAGTGTCCACTAGTGAAAGTCTAATCCCTAGGCCTTGTTCCTAAATACTGCTGAGTTACTACTGCTTGTTTACTACTACTGCGTTACTACTGCTGAGTTACTACTGCTTGTTTACTGTTTTACTGCGTTACTACTGCTGCAATATTACCACCATCAACTACACGCCAGCAAGCTATTTTCTGGCACCGTTGCTACTGCTCATATATATTCATACCACCTGTATTTCACTATCTCTTCGCCGAACTAGTGCACCTATTAGGTGTGTTGGGGACACAAGAGACTTCTTGCTTTGTGGTTGCAGGGTTGCATGAGAGGGATATCTTTGACCTCTTCCCTGAGTTCGATAAACCTTGGGTATCCACTTAAGGGAAACTTGCTGCTGTTCTACAAACCTCTCACTTGGAGGCCCAACACCCTACAGGAAAGGAGGGGGAACGTAGACATCAAGCACTTTTCTGGCGCCGTTGCCGGGGAGGAAAGGTAAAAAGGCACTCATACTACGGTCCCGGGTAGTATTTTTCCGGCGCCGTTGTGTGTGTGCTCAAAGCTATTTCCTTTAGATCCTGCAATTGCATCTTTTTGTTTCTTGTTTACACTAGTTTGGCATAATGTACAAGAGTGAGCTTCTTATTCTATTTCCTGATTTAAAACTTGGATTGTTTGATGCGAAAATTAAAAAACCTATAAAATCTTCTTTGCATGCTGGTAGTAATATTAGTATGAACGCTTTGAACACCATTGTTGACAATGATATAGAAAGTTCTAAGCTTGGGGAAGCTGGTTTTCATGATATTTTTAGTCCCCCAAGCATTGAGGAGAAAATTTTCTTTGATGATACATTACCTCCTATTTATGATGATTATAATGATAGTGGTCTTTTGGTGCCACCTACTATGGAGAGTGAATTTGATTATGATTACAATATGCCTCCTATATTTGATGATGAGAATAATAATGATAGCTACTTTGTTGAATTTGCTCCCACTACAACTAATAAAATTGATTATGCTTATGTGGAGAGTAATTATTTTATGCATGAGACTCATGATAAGAATGTTTCATTTGATAGTTATATTGTTGAGTTTGCTCATGATGCTACTGAAAGTTATTATGAGAGAGGAAAATATGGTTGTAGAAATTTTCATGTTACTAAAATGCCTCTCTATGTGCTGAAATTTTTGAAGCTACACTTGTTTTATCTTCTTATGCTTGTTACTTTGCTCTTCATGAACTTGTTTATTTACAAGATTCCTATGCATAGGAAGCATGTTAGACTTAAATGTGTTTTGAATTTGCCTCTTGATGCTCTCTTTTGCTTCAAATACTATTTCTTGCGAGTGCATCATTAAAACTGCTGAGCCCATCTTAATGGCTAAAAAGAAAGAACTTCTTGGGAGATAACCCATGTGTTATTTTGCTACAGTACTTTGTTTTATATTTGTGTCTTGGAAGTTGTTTACTACTGTAGCAACCTCTCCTTATCTTAGTTTTGTGTTTTGTTGTGCCAAGTAAAGTCTTTGATAGAAAAGTAAGTACTAGATTTGGATTACTGCGCAGAAACAGATTTCTTTGCTGTCACGAATCTGGGTCTAATTCTCTGTAGGCAACTCAGAAAATTATGCAAATTTACGTGAGTGATCCTCAGATATGTACGCAACTTTCATTCAATTTGAGCATTTTCGTTTGAGCAAGTCTGGTGGCCTAATAAAATCCATCTTTACGGACTGTTCTGTTTTGACAGATTCTGCCTTTTATTTCGCATTGCCTCTTTTGCTATGTTGGATGAATTTCTTTGATCCATTAATGTCCAGTAGCTTTATGCAATGTCCAGAAGTGTTAAGAATGATTGTGTCACCTCTGAACATGTTAATTTTTATTGTCCACTAACCCTCTAATGAGTTGTTTCGAGTTTGGTGTGGAGGAAGTTTTCAAGGGTCAAGAGAGGAGGATGATATACTACGATCAAGGAGAGTGAAAGCTCTAAGCTTGGGGATGCACCCGGTGGTTCACCCCTGCATATATCAAGAAGACTCAAGCGTCTAAGCTTGGGGATGCCCAAGGCATCCCCTTCTTCATCGACAACATTATCAGGTTCCTCCCCCGAAACTATATTTTTATTCCATCACATCTTATGTGCTTTACTTGGAGCGTCTGTGTTTTTTTTTGTTTTTGTTTGAATAAATTGGATTACATCATGCTTGTGTGGGAGAGAGACACGCTCCGCTGGTTCGTATGAACACATGTGTTCTTAGCTCATAATATTCATGGCGAAGTTTCCTCTTCAAATTGTTATATGGTTGGAATTGGAAAATGATACATGTAGTAATTGCTAAAAATGTCTTGGGTAATGTGATACTTGGCAATTGTTGTGCTCATGTTTAAGCTCTTGCATCATATGCTTTGCACCCATTAATGAAGAAATACATAGAGCATGCTAAAATTTGGTTTGCATATTTGGTTTCTCTAAGGTCTAGATAATTTCTAGTATTGAGTTTGAACAACAAGGAAGACGGTGTAGAGTCTTATAATGTTTTCAATATGTCTTTTATGTGAGTTTTGCTGCACCGTTCATCCTTGTGTTTGTTTCAAATAACCTTGCTAGCATAAACCTTGTATCGAGAGGGAATACTTCTCATGCATCCAAAATACTTGAGCCAACCACTATGCCATTTGTGTCCACCATACCTACCTATACTACATGGTATTTTCCCGCCATTCCAAAGTAAATTGCTTGAGTGCTACCTTTAAAATTCCATCATTCACCTTTGCAATATATAGCTCATGGGACAAAATAGCTTAAAAACTATTGTGGTATTGAATATGTAATTATGCACTTTATCTCTTATTAAGTTGCTTGTTGTGCGATAACCATGTTTACTGGGGACGCCATCTACTCTTTGTTGAATATCATGTGAGTTGCTATGCATGTTCGTCTTGTCTGAAGTAAGGGCGGTTTTCACAATCAAATGGTTTGAGTATGCATATTGTTAGAGAAGAACATTGGGCCGCTAACTAAAGCCATGAATCATGGTGGAAGTTTCAGTTTGGACATAAAACCTCAATCTCTTATGAGAATATTAACGTTGTTGAATGCTTAAGCATTAAAAGAGGAGTCCATTATCTGTTGTCTATGTTGTCCCGTATGGGTGTCTAAGTTGAAGAATGATCAAAAGAGAAATCCAATGCGAACTTTCTCCTTAGACCCTTGTACAGGCGGCATAGAGGTACCCCTTTGTGACACTTGGTTGAAACATATGTTATGCAATGATGATCAGTGTTAACCCAAGCTAATTAGGACAAGGTGCGGGCACTATTGGTACATTATGCATGAGGCTTGCAACTTATAAGATATAATTTACATGATGCATATGCTTTATTACTACCGTTGACAAAATTGTTTCATGTTTTCAAAATCAAAGCTCTAGCACAAATATAGCAATCGATGCTTTTCCTCTATGAGGACCATTCTTTTACTTTCAATGTTGAGTCAGTTCACCTATTTCTATCCACCTCAAGAAGCAAACACTTGTGTGAACTGTGCATTGATTCCTACATACTTGCTTATTGCACTTATTATATTACTCTATGTTGACAATATCCATGAGATATACATGTTACAAGTTGAAAGCAACCGCTGAAACTTAATCTTCTTTTGTGTTGCTTCAATACCTTTACTTTGAATTATTGCTTTATGAGTTAACTCTTATGCAGGACTTATTGATGCTTGTCTTGAAGTGCTATTCATGAAAAGTCTTTGCTTTATGATTCAATTGTTTACTCATGTCATACACATTGTTTTGATCGCTGCATTCACTACATATGCTTTACAAATAGTATGATCAAGATTATGATGGCATGTCACTCCAGAAATTATCTTTGTTATCGTTTTACCTGCTCGGGACGAGCAGAACTAAGCTTGGGGATGCTGATACGTCTCCAACGTATCGATAATTTCTTGTGTTCCATGCCACATTATTGATGTTATCTACATGTTTTATGCACACTTTATGTCATATTCGTGCATTTTCGGAACTAACCTATTAACAAGATGCCGAAGTGCCAGTTCCTGTTTTCTGTTTTTGGTTTCAGAAATCCTAGTAACGAAATATTCTCGGAATCGGACGAAATCAACGCCAAAGTTCCTATTTTACCCGGAAGCCTCCAAACACACGAGAACCACCAGGGAGGGGGCACAGGCCCACCAAACCCTAGGCCGGCGCGGCCAGGGGGCCCGCGCCACCCTATGGTGTGGGCACCCTCGACCCCCTGGCGCCGCCTCTTCGCCTATAAGAAGCCCCTGGATCAGAAAACCCGATACCAATTGACGAAACCCACGAAAACCTTCCGAGCCGCCGCCATCGCGAAGCCAAGATCGGGGACAGGATCTCTGTTCCGCGGAGCGGGGAAGTGCCCCGGAAGGCTTCTCCATCGACACCGCTGCCATCTCCACCGCCATCTTCATCACCGCTGCTGCTCCCATGAGGAGGGAGTAGTTCTCCATCGAGGCTCGGGGCTGTACCGGTAGCTATGTGGTTCATCTCTCTTCCATGTACTTCAATACAATGATCTCATTGAGATTCATATGAGTTTGTATCACAATTTATCTATGTGCTACTCTAGTGATGTGTTATTAAAGTAGTTTTATTCCTCCTGCATGTGTGCAAAGGTGACAGTGCGTGCACCGTGTTAGTACTTGGTTTATGCTATGATCATGATCTCTTGGAGATTGCGAAGTTAACTATTGCTATGATAATATTGATGTGATCTATTCCTCCTACATATGCATGAAGGTGACAGTGTGCATGCTATGCTAGTACTTGGTTTAGTCTGTTGATATATCTTACACTAAAGGTTACTAAAACATGAGCATTATTGTGGAGCTTGTTAACTCCGGCATTGAGGGTTCGTGTAATCCTACGCAATGTGTTCATCATCCAACAAAAGTGTAGAGTATGCATTTATCTATTCTGTTATGTGATCAATGTTGAGAGTGTCCACTAGTGAAAGTCTAATCCCTAGGCCTTGTTCCTAAATACCGCTGAGTTACTACTGCTTGTTTACTACTACTGTTACTACTGCTGAGTTACTACTGCTTGTTTATGTTTTAGTTACTACTGCTGCAATATTACCACCATCAACTACACGCCAGCAAGCTATTTTCTGGCACCGTTGCTACTGCTCATATATATTCATACCACCTGTATTTCACTATCTCTTCGCGAACTAGTGCACCTATTAGGTGTGTTGGGGACACAAGAGACTTCTTGCTTTGTGGTTGCAGGGTTGCATGAGAGGGATATCTTTGACCTCTTCCTCCCTGAGTTCGATAAACCTTGGGTATCCACTTAAGGGAAACTTGCTGCTGTTCTACAAACCTCTGCACTTGGAGGCCCAACACTGTCTACAGGAAAGGAGGGGGAACGTAGACATCACTCCGCATGCTTTAAAAGCAGCAGCTGCTCACTCCTCACAGAGCAAGTTCTCACTCACGCGCAGCTGCTGCTTCTCTTGCTTCTCTCGCTTCTCTCGTACGAACGAACAGCCAGAAAATTAGCATAGCAAGTGATTAAGTGCGTGATTAAGTGCATGAAGGGGCAGTAGAAGGACTAATACATCAAGGTGAGTTATGTGGGATATTTGATTATATTCGTACATGCACAAATTTTGTTACCATTTGTTGTTTACTGCAGTGTATCTTACTTTAGTAATTAGACATGTAACATTGAATTTGCGTAGTCTAGTAAAATATTATGGTATGTATGAGTGAAATTTTAACATATGAACAAATGGATGAATTTAGGTGGATTGGAGCATATATCTGCTAGTGTAGTATTATTGTATGTATGAGTGAAATTATAACATATGAGGAAAAGAACTAATTTATTGAAGAAGTGAGTACGCACGTTAGCTGGATGATATTAGTTGGAAATATCGTGAGGCGTAATTTATTGTTTGACGAATTCTTATAGGTAAAATAATCCTTTTTAACAATAAATGAGTAGTAATTTTGAAAAAGTCATAATGTCATGTTAAAATATCTGATGTAACAAAATTATTAAAACATGAATATGATTTAAGGTAGGATGTTACTAATATTATTTTAAAAATCTGGTTGTGCGGTAGGTACGATGGAAAAATTGGTAGTGTTCTATGGGGATGTCGTACGTGATGAATTTGGAGGGATGGATTTCTCGAACTGTGACTCGATGGAAGTTACAGTGATAGATATGGTTAACACAGCATTTGCGGATGTAAGAAAATGCATCCGAGTCCCATTTGGTCAAGGGATGCGTGGCATGACGATGACAGTTGAGGCTCTTATCTGCGTAGAAGGGACTGATAGGACAGGACCTCCCCGTTGGGGTTTGCAGGAGGTAAAAAATGATACAAATTGGCGTACGTACATGTGGTTTGCAAGCACACCTGGTGCTGCTATGTACGGACGGCCGATGGTTAATGTGAAATTTATTTCAGCTAGTGATGATGTCGGAAGTAGTAGGAGCGCTGCAGAGGAGCAATTGTCCATCACCGCAGGCCCTAGTACCGGCCCGTCGGAGCAGCTTGCCATCACCGCTGCTCCTAGCATGGGTCCATCGGAGCAGATGCCTAGCCACCATAATGCTGGCCCAGGATATTGGTCCGCGGTCGTTGACATCAGCGAACACGTGGAGGGATTGCCTGAGGCGTTAGATGATGACGCTCGTTCATCTTCGTTCGAATCCTCATCGGACGAAGAAGGCGCCGGTCCTTCCCAAAGGGTGGTTGCAGGTCCAATGGACCCTGACTTCTTACAGACCATGACCATAAGCAATGAATTTCGCTCTGTTCCAGGCCTAGGAGAGGACAGTCTGCTAGTTGGGCAAAGTTTCCCTGACAAGGAATCCGCTGACCAGGCAATAAAGAGGTATGCATTGGGTGTATCTCGACAGCACAGAGTGAAGCAGTCTGATCGAAGTCAGCTAAAAGTGATATGTGTCAAATTGAAAGATGGGTGTAGGTGGGAGAGTGATCGCTCGAAAGAGCTCTGGGGGTATGTCAGCCCTGGCATATCTCAAAAATAGAACCACATACCTGCGAGCAGGTTGGGGCTCTGGATAACCACCGGAACGTCACCGCAAAATATGTGTCACCTATCATGCAAGTGTTGGTGGAAAAAGACATCAATGTCAGTGTGAAGACGCTGCAAGAGACTGCAGAAGATCAGATTGGCTTCCATGTCAGGTCCGGAAAGGCAAGGCGTGCGAAGGAGGAGATCTTCCAGAGGCTGTATGGCACATATGAGCAAGCATATGACCTAGCCCCCAGAATGCTCCATCAGATATCGTCAAGTAACCCCGGGACTCAAATATTCAGGAGACAACGTCAACACCCCAGGGAGCCAAATGAAGAAATACTTGACCGTTTATTCTGGGCATTCCCCCAGGCTATACAGGCATTCCAACACTGTCGTCCGGTGATATCTATAGATGGTACCTTCCTCACTGGAAAGTACAAGGGCACACTCTTGTTGGCGATCGCAACAGATGCAAACAATCAGCTCCTTCCTATTGCATATGCATTGGTGGAGAGCGAGAATAAAGATAGCTGGTTCTGGTTCCTGTGCTGCTTGAAGATTTCAGTTGTCGAAAATTGCCCCGATGTTTGCATCATCTCTGATCGCAACACGGGGTTATTGAGCGTGCTAGAATTTTTGAAGGTGGCACAAGATCCTGAATGGGGGTGGCCCGATCTAGAGACAAGGTGGTGCATGCGGCATTTGGCAGCCAATTTTTACTCAAAATTCAAGAACAAGGATTGGTTCAAGCTGTTCAAGAGAATGTGCATGCAGAAGAAGACAACAGAGAAGATGAATGCAATTTGGAGTGGAATCAATGCAGAAATTGAGAAAGCTGCATTGCCACAGAGAACAAATCGGAGGGGTCAAACCAGGACAGTTAATTTGTCTACGTGGATTGCCGAGAGTTGCCCGGATTTTAGCAAGTGGGCGCTTTCTTACGACTCTGGGGCTCGGTACGGCATAATGACCACCAACATGTCAGAGGTGTACAATGGAGTGCTAAAAGGTGTGCGCGCCCTCCATATCACGGCGCTTATTAATGAAACTTGGAACCGGACTTTGTCGTACTTTGCAGACAGAGTTCAGGTTGCCAACGCTCGGGACGCAATGAACAAGCCATGGTTTGAAAAGATGCAGCGACATCTCGACGAGAAAGCCAAAAAATCACAAAGCCATGGTTTCCGTCAAATTGATGCACTTAGGAATAAGTGGGAAATACATGTACGCGCCAAGTTTGTGAGAGGTCACCACAGAGGCTCAAGAAAGCATGTTGTCACCCTCGGACCTAGCTCATGTGAGTGCAGTTGTAACAAGCCAAAACTTTTGGGATACCCCTGTAGTCATGTCCGCAAGGCTGCTTCAGCACAGAACATCAGCGTGGAGACCTACATATCTCCGTACTTCAACACATACAATCTACTGCACACATGGAACGGTGAGTTCTGGACATGGGGCATTGAGCAGCAATATAAGGATGTATGGACGGATAAATCCACCATATGGGTTCCGGACCCGACGTTGAAGAGGACCGCGAAGGGTCGACGCCAATCTCGCCGTCATAGAAATGACATGGACCATAGTCAGACGGGAGAACTGCGCCGTTGTCGCGTTTGCAGATGTCCCGGTCATGCCCGAAGGGAATGCCCTTACCGTAGCAACAACAACCCGGCTTGATGTAATTATAATTATTTGTACTCATGAGTTGTTGTAATAAATTTATAATAATTTGTACTCATGATTTGTTGTAACATATTTATAATTATTTGTACTCATGAGTTGTTGTAATAAATTTATAATAATTTGTGCTCATGATTTATTGTAACATATTTATAATTATTTGTACTCATGAGTTGTTGTAATAAATTTATAATTATTTGTGCTTATGATTTGTTGTAATACTTGCTAACATATTTGTACTTATTATGTGTGTACAGGTGATGACGACGCAGTTACCAGACCTTTTAGAGCCATCGTTTGATGCCGATCACCGTTGTCACCAATGGTTGGACCCGAACGCCCACTTCCACCCCCCTCACCCATTCAGGTTACGCGGCATCAAACATAGGTTGAATGTTCACGATCGTTATATGGATCACTTGCGTGCTCACGGACTTCTTGCATATTCCAAGCTTACGTCAACCATAGAGAAGTTTATGTTGGACCCGTCTCTTATGTCAGCCCTTGTTGATCGATGGAGACCTGAGACCCACACTTTTCAGTTACGTTGTGGGGAATTGACACTTACCCTAAAAGATCTGTCCATGATTACTGCTCTTCCTATCATTGGTAATCAAGTGGTCCCGCAAGCATATTCTAGTAATTGTCCGGACGATGTTGAAGCACGGCTTGGTGTTCCATTTCCAGCTAACACCCGTAGTGGACAGCGTCCTAGGGGTGTGCCTCTGAGCTGGCTAGTCACCCATTTTGCTAACTTACCTGCCCATGCAGATAATGTCACGCTGTCACGGTATCTATTTGCATATGTGTTGTATCTCTTAGGTATAATGTTCCCTTCGTCACATGGTGACGTTGTTCTTCCTAATTTAATTAAAATTGCCCAAGAGATAGTAGAAGACCCCTTACCTCCCGGGCCCGTATACAGCTTTGGTTCAGCCATGCTTGCTCATACATACAGGGGGTTATGTCACGCCACCCAGAAAAAATCTAAGGGCCACATACTTGCCGTCAGCTATGAGTTTCTTCAGCTATGGTCATGGGAATACCTGCCTGTTGGACGTCCCCACCTATCCAACATAATACACCCATACGATTTTGGCCAGGCTATACATGCCCCTCTCACATTTGGATCTCGTTGGGTACATGCTAAAAAAAGGTGGTCAACAAATGTGGTACGCGGTTGTTACCCGGAATACCACCAGGAGCCAACCTCCTACGCGGAATCCATCATATGCACGCGTCGACACATCTCTACTTGATCGCTCACAATCAGCTCACATTTCTCCACCACATGGTGGCACACAGGTATTATCAGATACATCTAAAATTATGAATGGTCATATGTTCTTGTACAAGATTTACAAATATATCATCTTCTATGCACTACAATTAGGAGGATAATATTTTCTCTACTAATCCGTTCGGGGAAAGATTTTCATACACCCAAGGGGAGCCTTCAAACATCAAGAACACCACTCGCGTATGTTCATATTTTACAAATATTCACTTACACAACATAAAAATACGGCTATTATTTACGAACATTTTCGTACGTAGCAACATGTTGAATCTAACTGGTCAGAGATGGAAGCTGGACTCGGCTACAATATACCTCCTCCACAGGTTCCTTCAATTTCTCCCATCAAAAATATATAATTTCTCCCATCAAAAATATTGATGCCTATTACTGACAACTCATATTTTTACGCAGCAATCTTTTGATCCTGCTTGGCCCAACATGATAGCTGGTTTTGGCCACAATATGGCCCCACCACAGGGTCGTGAGCATATGCAGCAAGAATATTATGCTGGATCTTATAGTCAACCTGACAATCAAGAGATATTTAATCAATTCTTTGCTGCTGACATTATGAGCGGACAAGAAAGTTTAATTCCTCTAGCGACACAAACTCAGCACGTACTACAAACTCAACCACAGAACAATGATGCCAGCACCGATGATGAGGATGAACAGTACGGTCGTGGTTTGCGTCAACATCGTTCACCACATCGTTTGTCGCTTTCTGGTGCTAAGCAGAGACCACCACGCCGTCGTCGCCAACATTGATATGTTCAGAACTGTTACATACTATTATTATTTCTATCTATGTATGACCTAAGTATGAGACATATTTCTATAATTTCGCATAATAATTCAACAGGTACTTCAAAATAAGATACATCAACATGCAAAAAATTCAACATAAAATTAAGTTACTACCAAAATGAAGATACATCGGCAATGCCAACACCACAACTTAAAATAAACGCTACGAGTAACATTATAAGCTTCACATTTTTCCCTTGTTCTTGCTCTTCGATGATGAACTAGCCTTGCCCTTCTTACTCGGTGGCATAAAATCATCGTCCGAGTCAACGCAAGCGGGTGCAGCGTTTTTTCTCTTGAAATATTCATTGCTCTTAGCCAGGCTCCTCGGCGTGAGGACTTCTTCGTCATCCTCCATCGAGGAAGCCCATGTATATGGATACCTTAGAAATTCTTCTTGTTCCTTCTCATCCTTCGGTTTCTTCTTCTCAAACCTTGCTTGCAACCTAAGAAGCTCTTATCGTAATTCTACCGGAGTTCGGCCAGGCATACCTGCGTGCTTAGAAAAAAGCTTGCCTACCTCAACGAGGAGGGTCACATTCGTGACCAGATCTTCGACATTGTCTATGTTATTGGCACTCATAACTGAAGTAGCAGAGGAGATAAGAGGAGCAGCCATACGTGCAGTAAAACTACGATCTCCCCGAGGAGCCATCTTGTGGTGACTTCGATTCTGTACAACAAATGAATGCCCGGGGAGGGGTTTTATAGCACGCGGCTCAGAGAAAAGGCGGGAAATCTTGGCGGGAATTCATGGCGCGAAATTTTGGCGGGAAAAAATAAGGCGGGAACTTTAGGCGGGAAAATTTACGCGCGAACTTTTTCCGGGAAATCAACATTTATTATTAATACATCTGCCGAAATAAAGTTGGAAATTTAACTTAAATTTTGTATTTGTCTCTCTCTTTCTGCTTTATCATTAGCAATAGCCTTTTCGAAACGCTCCTCCTCATGGAACCTTGCCCATGCACGCCTCTGTTTTTCCTCCACCTCACGGCGCGCCCAATCCGGCTGCTCCTGGTCTATCCAGTGAAACCACTTGCAAAGGTGCGGGGGAGACTGCAACAAAAATAATACGGTTAATAAACGAAAATTAATGAAACATACCGCAGGCCTCGAGGATTTTTAATCATGCTTTTAGAACATACCGCAGGCCTCGAGGACGATGAACTTGTTCGTGCGGGTGGATCATGATCGTAATAAGCGCACATGAAATATTTCATGCCGAACTTATCAGAAAAATCCACCACCTCCTTCACCTTCGCAAGGCGGCCGCACCAACACCTCTCTGCTGTAACCCCCGGTGGCAAGCTTGCATTCTTCCCCTTCACCGGCCTAAAATCCTGGTCGGAGCAAGGCACACTCATGCTGGCTAAGGTATAACGACTTATCACTTGTGTACCAAAGAACATCGATGGCTGTTTTTATAGAGAACTGGACAGATCGAGTAGGAGAATTAGGCGGGAAATTACCGCAATCAGCAAAGCAATCATCAAAAGCGAAGCAATCAGCAAAAATATTCGTGGGTATCAGTGCGCACGCACAACGAGGCGCAGGCCTGCCGGCCTTGTCTCCTGGCCTGGGAACTTGCCGCCACGGCTGGTGGAGGCAGCCGCCACGTCAGCGTGCCGCCGCACCCTGTGGCGGCAGGGCCCACCTGGCGTCGACGGCGCAAACGGCGCGAACGAATGGCGGCCTGGGATGGACGTGCCGCCACACGCGACGGCGGCAGGGCCTGCCGCCACAGCCGGTGGCGGCACCCGCCACGTGTCGCCTGGCTAGCGTGCCGCCGTGGTACTTTTGCCATTTACACTCAGAGGTGGTCCTTTTTGCCATTTCACAGGGGCAGGTGGTCCTTTTTGCCAAAAATTCCCTTTCAGACTCCCATCATTCTGCAGCATTGTATCAGACTATATCCCCATTGTTTCATATTCTCCAATAATCTGCAAAAGGGAAAGATAGCAACGATTAAGAGGAATTATTATAATATTTAGTAGTATGATATTCATTAGCTGTTCCCGAGAAAATACGCAGGTAATTGTTTTGTCAAATGATATGCATATGATGGTATCGATCGAGGAATGAAAGGCCAATGGATAAAATATGTTTTAATCATATATGGACTTACCACAACTTTCCCTATATAGTGCTTTTAAAGTTGACTTATTAACCATGGTAAACAAATCCAAACTCAATGAGGATAACCCTAAGGCAGTCGCAAAAGACCATCATTATAGTAGGAACTAGTTGATACCCCGCGCGTTGCGGCGGGCATTGAAAATGATTTTCTTGTATTACAAAAAATGGCATGAACAATTAATGGAAATAAATCTTCATTTGCATATATTTCTTATGAAGTGGAAGGATATAGTTATTTACATGCCTTTGGTTGTATGTTGCTTTGGGAATCCTATTTTAAAAAAAAATATAGGACAAACGTCCTTGAATTCAAAACATTAAGTCGTCTTTTTTTTATGTGATGAACTGAGCCAATCGATCAAGGTGATAAGTATCTAGCAGTAAGGATATAAAACGTGTGGATTGAGATAAATGTGAAATTCTCCAATCCGATGACATAAATACCCGTGCGTTCAAAATTCTTTCCTTGTCACGGGAGAAAACAATTTGATACTTGTCCTCTCTAGTAAGGTGATAAGTATATCTATGCTAACATCAAGAGCGAGCCCAGATGCCCAAGGCAGTCCCAAGATTAAGTACCAAATGTGCAATTCCAGTACATATTGTCATGGGACATGCGTCTCAGGTTCTTCTGAATCACAAAGCACACGGTGAGTCTCCTCGGTGACCTGACCGTGGACAGCTGAAGCATTTATGTCGTTGAAGAGCAGCCCGGCAAAAGCTTGTTATATAAAATTCATAGACGGATTTAATAAGGAGAAAATCATTCGGGGACTGAAAGTTTGGCTTGTAGACTTTGGTCCAAGCCGCAAGCGATTTAGATTTTCCTGACAATTCAGATTTCCCACAAAGCAAGTTTAAAGAGAAAAGAACATTAGGCTGAAACAAAGACATTTAGGGAACTAAACATGGGGCTGTTAGCAAATGCATTTTTGAGAGACTGACCATCGGTGAACCGCTAGGTGCTTGCTGGAGCAAACAAATTTAACTGAAGCAGAACAATATCCGTGCTGTCAGTCGGTCGTTACAACTAAAGTGTGGCTCGGTCAGTCGGCAAGAAATGAAGCTGTACGTGGAAATAGTCAAAAAATTCTTGTAACGTGTTACAAGTGTGGGTAGGGAATATGAGACAGTAACTTTTCCGGAGGCAAATACTAACATTAGCAAACAACGTTGTTCAGAAAACACACATTAGCAATGAACTGTGGGGTAAAATGAAGGGAAAATCACCTATGAATTTGATGGCGCAAGATAGATCCAGAGAAAGATTCAACGGCACAGGGCGCCCAAGCCTTTCTTCATGAACCTGGTAATAGAACAATTTCTACACTGTTCAATGAATGGCAATCCACCTCCACCCGCTGGAAAGAGAGAGATTGAGAGGAGAAGAAAGGATGAGAGCATGAAGAGGGGCGGCTCACTTATGTTGGAATCTCTGCGCTTCTTGCTACTTGGGGTACATCCGGCAACACCAGCAGGTAACGGATACAGGGAGCATGTTGATGAAGAGGAGCCAATGACGGTTCTGAAGAAGAGGCAACCAAGGGGTTAAAATACAGGATCGACCTCAAGAGTCATCTGACTGAAGCCATTAAAATCCATAGAACACGTCGTAGGATATGTCAGGACATCGGGCGTTACTATCCAATAGTGGGAGGAGTAAAAACGCCAGGTTCATGGGAAATCGAGAAGCATCCGACATTATCTGGCTGGAGGCATCCAACAGTTTCCGGTGGAAGATCGGGAGGCACGCGATTGATTCGGCGGCATCGAACCTGTCTTGCCGACTGACTGGGAACAGTATTTGCTTTCTTTGCTTAGGGCGGCTGTTCAGGAAGAAGACATGGATAAATCGGAGATGGGCTGGGCCGGTTGAGATAACATGGATTTCCGTTCTGGTGGAGAACTAACCGGCGGCCAGACGTGCACACTCAAGAGTTTTATTTTCTTATTTTTATTACCGAGTGATGATCCCTGGTACCGCACGAGATATACTAAGACGAAAAAAGTCCACTTTTGGTCCTTGAATTCTAGTGAAAGTTCACTTTCGGTCCTAGAACTTCTGTCTGGTTCAAAATGAACCTTGAACTCTCAGAATCATTCACTTTTAGTCCTTACCCCGATTGAGCTAGACAAATATCTGCCATAGGTGCCCAAAAACTCAAGGTAACGGTGCAAGGGTAGAGAGACGGGACAATGTTGATAAGCAAACAAGGAAACCTTTGTGGCGCAACGCTTCACGTGAATTAGAAGAGGGAGAAATCAAGCGAGAGACTGGTTCAGGGACCCAAGGGTTTGGTTGTTTTTTGCATTGTGACATTTGGTTTAACATCAGGTAGTTTGGGCTTGGTCTGGTTCTAAACGAATTTGGTTGGTTCCCTATTTTTTCTTTCCACGCCAGTAATTTTCTCAACTCAACTGCAAAGGGATGAAAAATGAACTATTATGAGAGTTCAAGGTTCATTCTAGACTAAAAATAAATTTTGGGACTGAAAGTGAACTTTCCCAAGAGTTTAAGGATGAGAATTGGACTTTCTTCTACTAAGACATCAAGACCGCATCTTCAAAATCTGAAGGAGGGGGGTAATTGGGGTGACGTGGATGCACCAGTTTTGAGCTTGCAAACATTAAATGCATCTTAGTGGGGATGAACTTTATAGATATTATAGATGAGGGGCCTCGTCTCACCTGAAATTCAGCGGAAATGAAGTAAATTGTGCATTCATCCATGTACAATAGCAATCCATTTTTTCTGTAGTAATCTGCCATTGTATACGGTGAAGACTGATTTAGAAAAAAGAAATGTACCGCAGGAAACAACAATAGTTACGGCAAGACTCTATAGTAGCATCATCGTGATTTACAGTATCACTCAAAATAGCATTTTTCTTTATTCTTCAAAAAGGATGAGAGCAATCTTTCAAAAAGAATAAAGGGATACTCTATATGGCATATTGAGAAATTGAAACGTTTTCTCTCACAATTTCGACAATGCTGCATATACACAAATATAAAATACAAAGGATAAGAAAGTTGTACATCAAAAGTTTAGGCAAGTAGTAAAATCAAATGGTTAATTTTTTTTACCTTACTTGCAATATTCTGCTGTAGTACGAAAAATGAGTGAGAATCACTGTTTGATAGTCGTCACTGATCTCTGTTAAATACTTCATGATAAAATAAGTATATCACTGACTGAGAACACATGTAAGTACGGAATAAATACCTACATAATATTGAAATCATGACGCCATTGCTAGTTGGAACTGCAGGGACAAACAATCAGCGATGATCGCTGATCAAGACTGAACCAAAATGATCATTATAGTCTCACAGTTACACGCCTTCTACATTCTATAGTGCAGACTTTCCAAGACCTCTAGTTGCAATAGGCAAGTAACAGGTACAACACGTCATGATAAAAGAAGGAAAGGAAGAAGGCAAGTAGTTGAACCGAATAGGAGAGGAAATAGACAACAAAGGAATAATTACCCAAATCAACTGGAGCTAGAAAAGTCGAACAGACCGGTTGCAGTCTATCGCTCGTGAACTGCAATCGCATGCATGAATTTCTCGGGTAAAACATTGGAAGGCAAAAGGCCAAAAGCTGAGATACTATACTAATTCAGATTTGTGGGAGTGAGCGGAAAGGGGAATTCCATGACAGCATAAGCTTGAACTAAAGCTGCGAGAAAGAGGCTTCACCTAAGGGGGGTGTTTCCTGTTCTTTGCTCATTCAATAAAGACTGAATGGATCAAGAAGGTGGAGCGGATGTGAATATAATCCATGAGGAAGTGGAGACGTTTCAGCTTATCATGGAGGAGACGAGAAGGCATGAAATTGGAACCACACTTAGAGTTAGAGCTTCGGTGGAATACGGACTGGATCCCTGCTACTGATAGGAAGGCTAATTACTTCCTCCGGATCGGTTTAATAGGAGCGCACGTAATTTAAGATAAAGTTTGACCGTTGAATTGGTCAATGAATTATAAATTATATATATACAAAATTTATACCATTAGATTCGTATTTAAATAAGGTTTCCAATGATATAATTTTTGTAACATATATTTCATATTTTATTGAATAAAATAATGGTAAAAGTAATTTCTTGAACTACGTACGCGCCTGTTAAACCGGTCCGGAGGGAGTATTTAAGATGGTGTTGTGAATGCCATTGAATTGACGTGATAGACTGGGCTATGTGGTGATGTGGCAAATTTTGTAAGATGTGGCAGCTTAGGATTGGTTAGAGAAGCTTGATTTTTTTTTTTGAGAAACAACCACTCAGCCTCTTTAATGACCAGAAGCTAAGATGTTTACATGAAAAAGCAAGCCCTCAGGCCTTCTACCTAGCTAGACATGCCTTCCAGCTGGTAGGGATGTCGCAAGTCGTGCTAGGCTGTGGGCTTCGCCATTAGATCGTCGATTTTCATGGCGAAACACCACCCCTCCGCGCATTCTGGCAGCTTCCTTGATCTCCTGGAGTACATGGCTGTAAATGCCCATGTTCGGCTCCTTCAAGCCCACCACCACTTCCAGGCAGTCCGTGGCAATCACAGCTTCCCCTTCGTGTAGATCATCCAGAAATGCTAAACCCTCTCTGCAAGCCATTGCTTCGAGGCACCCTGGGTGAGTGATCCCCTCAAAAACCACTGCAGAGGCTCCAAGGTAGATTCCTTCGTGTGATCGGCAGACCGCGCCCACCGCACCTCTATTCGCCGTCTTCGCCACGGCCCCGTCCATGTTAACTTTGCACATTCCCAACGGTGGTGCGATCCACTTGGGCATCGGCGCACTGCGCTTCTCCCCCGGCTGGCTCTTTTGCTTCCCCTTGCACGTCTGAAGATCGGCCAGGTAGCTTTCAATGAACTGATGAGTGGTCAACGGGCTCTGGGCAATGTCCTCGTGGATGAGCTTCCTCCTTGCGTGCCAGATAGCCCAAAGAGAGACCACCAACATCGTAAACTCGTCATGGTCCATAGAAAGCATCATGGAGAAGATCCATTGGCGTGCCGATGGTTCCGTCTCTATGCTTATATGCTCCACAATGGTGGGTTTGGACAGAGCCCACACACACCTAGACATGGTGCACTCAATCAACGAGTGACGCCATGAATCCTCCTGCCCACAGACCGATCATGCCTTTGACTGTGCCATGCCCCTGTGGTGACGAACATCTCCCGTCGGCAGCGAGCACTGGGCTAGCCGCCAGAGGAAGACTCGAATTTTCGAGGGAACTTCACACTTCCACAACTTTGTCCAAGATTTACCTTCTTCAGCTTTGCTAGACGAGGCAGCACGCTTCTCTAGCCAATACTCCCTTGTTTTCTTCACGTGGACCAACTGTCTGTGTGCGGAACGCACCGTGAAGATGCTGTTCTTCTCGAAATGCCATGCCCAGAAATCTTCCTGATTACACACGCATAGAGGGATGCTCTTGATCACATCCACGTCCATGGGGAGAAAAAACTCTTCAACCTTCTCCATATTCCATGTGGCAGTAGTATGATCAATATAGTCGCTTACTCGGCGTGGCGCCCCATTCCTCCTTGGCGCGATCGGCGATAACCTCTCGTCCCGGGGTAGCCAATTGTGCTGCCACGCCTCAGTGTCCTTACCATTGCCAATTCTGCGGATGAGGCCCAACTTCATGGCGTCCCGCCCCTCCAGAACCGCTCGCCAAATCTGGAATGGGTGATTTCCCAAACCGGCTGATAGCAAGTCAGTTCCCGGGTAATACACCGCCTTAGTATCCTTGCACTCAAGGCTGATGGTTGCTGAAGTATCCTCCATGCCTGCCTGGCGAGCAACGCGAGATTGAACAGCTCAATGTCGCGGAAACCCAATCCGCCTGCATGTTTCGGTTGAGTCATCTTCTCCCACGCAACCCAGCAGGTCCTTCTCTTGCCATCCTTGCTTCCCCACCAAAAGCTCCGCAGCATGGCGTTAATATGATCACATAATCCCCTAGGTAACTTGAAACAAGACATGGAGAACGTAGGCACTGCCTAAGCTACTAACTTGATGAGTATTTCTTTGCCCCCAGCAGACAGTAGTTGTTCCATCCATCCTAGCACTTTCTTCCAAACCCGATCCTTCAAATATTTGAACGCCCCACTCTTAGATCTGCCAACATCTGAAGGCATACCAAGATATTTCTCGCTTAGAGTTTCCCGTTGCACCTCCAAGACCACCTTGATGCCCTCTTTTACCACTGCTGGACACCCTTTGCTAAAGAAAACAGAGGACTTGTCCATAATTATACTCTGTCCCGACGCTTTAGAGAAGCTTGATGAGATGGATGCCTTGCATGTTGAGAGAAATACCCTTAGTGGGCTGTTCTAATTTAGATATTATAGACAGGCCCGGCCCTAGGGGAGGGCGGGAGGGGCGGCTGCCCTGGGCCCTCGAGAACGAGGGGCCCCAAGTCCCGGCTATCTAAGAGCAGCGGCGGAGGTCATCGATCTGGGGCGCCATTACAGCTTTGAGTTGAAGTTTTCTCTATCCCCCCTCCGGTTGAGAAAGAAGGACAAATCGTTATGCACCTGGTCGGCTGAAACCTTTTGTTATATTGGGCTGTTTCTTCTTGGTCAGCTCGGGCCATTTTTCCTTTAATTAGCCATATACGCCTATACATCTTGGGATTAAGTGGGTTGGGCCGTTGCAGGTAATCAACACATTGAACGTTACTAGTAGAATGCCCGTGCTTCGCCACGGCCCTTTAACGTAGTGTCAAATGCATAAACGTGTAAATAATGCATGCAAATATTAAAGTATATAATACTTAAAATATTTAAAGATCCACTTCGCACAATTCATTTTGTAGAAGAGAAATGACTGAATACACTATTTATTAAAGCCATGGTCCGTTGACGCGTCTAAGATATTCTCGCACGATCTCAGGAATGTTGTCTTCAACTTCATTAGCCAGATACTTGAGTATGTGTATCAAAAACTTTTTCCTTAGCTCGTAACCATCCTGCACAATTGGTATATCATGTTAACATGAAGTTTTCTTCCCACAAAAAAATATAAGATTGTGAATATAGAGTACTCACGCTACAAACTTAAGATCGCAACGGCTCCTCTAATTTTAATCCTGATTGCACATGCGAATTTCAAAATTCATGTGTATGTAAATATAGTTCTACAATAATGCAAAACTTAAGATCCCACTTTTGTTTAATTATGCTTGCTAAAATCCCAAAAATAATACAGACCCCCCCCTCCCCCCACACACAACACCCAATAAGAGAAATTACAACACAATCCCATACTTTTACATAATACCCTGCATAACAAGTGTTGAATTCCATCGAGTCCTTCTCTACCGTTGATTTATACGAGCTCAATGATCGCCATGGCAAGGATGTAGAAGACCCTCCATTTTCGCCCGCTGGCCGGGAGGGAGAAGATGAGATGGCACCCGCCCAAACCAGACCTTGAAGTGGATGCATGACGTTCAATTGAGTCAGCACCTCGACGTCACATCGCCTCGGAATGTCGTGTACTCATATGCATAGAAAGCAAATGAGCAATTACTTCTTTGTTACTTGTGGAAATATACTCTCAGCTCTCAAACTTTAGTGTCTTCCAGCCTATCTATATGCTTTGCTTGCAGCAAATGACATGAGCTTTCCTTATAACTCGTCCAGTCTGTCCACTCACCCTCTCCTCTCTCCCTCTCATGGGCTGTTGTGTGTATCATGCACAGTGCCCACCGTTGGTAAAAAACCGAAGTAGCATGTACATTGTTCAATTCTAATGTTGGATGAGCTCTCAAATACTCCATCTGTCTATAGAAAGATGTCTCAACTTTGATATATTTGGATGTATCTAAATTCTAAAATAGGTCTAGATACATTTAAATTTTAACAAAGTTGAGACATCTATTTATAGACGGAGGGAGTAGTATATTTTAGTCACACCATTCCAGTTTGATATAAGAATCTACTAATTGCTATGGAGGATCACACATGTGCAATCTAAAACCAAAGGCTTATTGCTGAAGAAGCTTGCATACACTTCCGTACGGAATCATGTACTGCTTTATTTGTAGGTTCACCACCTCCAGCAAGGGTTCCACATCTACCTGACAAGAGATTTTTTTTTGGTTCGTGTCACATTAGCTCCTTGCAAGCTGGCACCACCAAAAGTTCATTATCTGCAAAAAAATACGAATAAATTAAATCATAAATGGTTGAACGGATTTCTTCGTACTTATGCTTATGGCTTGATTAATACATACACACTCACTAATGTGTGAAAAGCACATCAAACAAAAATTCATGTCTAATAGTAGTATTTTGTTTAAAAGATGTACGTTCTACCACAACGACAATGACATATGCAGTCTCCGAGTTAAATCTTGTAGAATCTCATCTTGAAAATATGTCAAACGAGGTCATTTGTATTTAAAATACGTTTACCAAGTAAAACTTCACATTTACATTACTTGCAAACGTATATGGCTCAAAAATTGACTTCCTACAGCCAAGAAACATTTTCAAAAGTCCCAAGCTAGGACGATGGTGTATCACCAATTCGCTATGTATTTCCAAGGTTACACTCCTGTTATATTTTTGAATATCTTGGAAATTGTTCCAATCTTCATTACAGTAAGATGGTAGAGGGGCACTACATTTAGGGATACATAAGTAATGATGTTATATTCGGGAAAACTGTCTTGGATCAATCTTCACCTGCAGCTGAGCCAAAGTACCATCCATGAAGTCAGAATGCACTTCTCATTTTCATGATCTATGTCCTAACCATCCGAAGCAAGTCATAGCAGCCAAATTTAAATTCTCAACCAGAATAACATTCCTTACCTTTACAGGCGTTGCCATATCAATCATCCGATCTGTAGAGCCTAGACATGTCCCATATACAGAGAAGAAAATAAATTAAGAAACCTGAAGATATATAGCACTATCCATTAGCTCATACTTGAGAAATCGAACTTGCTCTTGTGAGAGCTGCAACCATAGTTCACAAGAGCTATCAGTTCTCGCCTCCAAATCGCACCTCGAAACCATGAAGATTCATCGAAATATCACCTCAAAGTCATGAAGATTTCATCTAAAAAAATGAAAAACTATTGAATTAATTAAGCACACCAGAATGTTCTCCTCAACCTCCTCTCTGCTGCAATATACACAAAATGAAAGGAAAGCTTTTTTGATCTGAAGCCTCAGGCACAAAAGGGTCCATATACTCTATATTTTCTTGATCATGAATCAGTGATCACATTGATTTGTTATTTATTCGAATTTTACTGTTTTGAAATTTCAAGTTGAATTGTTGTGTGTATCTGACAAGCTCGATCAACAGGTTGTAGAATACAAAAGCCAACAAGATATAGCATTACGACAATGTAAATGTGCAGAGAGGCGAGTACATCATTTGGAAGGCAAAATAACAAACTTAGGTTAGTGTGGAGTTCTTAAATTGTGTACAAATGTTTCAAGCTTCAGTTGACAGGAATGAACTACTGCTTGGCCACCCTTTTGTTGGATTTACCTTTGCAGATTAGATTATAGGTACACTTAAATATATTTCTGCATATATCACATAGGCACTCATAAACACACTTTTCACACTTTCCTCATTTGTTTTGAGTATTTAATAGCCATGTAATGTTATGTAGATACTGCTAATACTCAGGGCTGAGGATCCAAAGAAAGGCTTACTGTAAATTACACACACTTGGAAGACATAAGTAGGAGCTCCTTCTAATCCAATTTAACCCCATCGTGCAACAAAATAATCTATGGCATAGAACATGAAATGTTCAACAACAATCAAACTATATACTCCCTCCGACCCATATTACTTGTCGCTGAAACGAGGAGGGAGTAGAATATTTAGCAAAAACAGAGAGTGCACCGCATAGTGAAGGAATGTCGCTTGCAGTGGTACAAGAATTTCAGCTTTAATTTGCTCCAACTATTCCAGAAAAGACTCCTTCGCGACCTTAGGCTTCAAAAAATACTGCGAGATAACACAACTAAAAGTACATATTTGTCTCATGCAAATAATATTACACATCAGATAGTTGATAGGAGATCAATTGACAAGGAAATTTCCAATTATTTCGAGTGCGGTGTCGAAAATATGCTGAGCATGAGTGACATGCCATGCTTCTAGAGAGAATGAAGAGGATAATGAGTTGAATCTGAAAAGATACCAGAAGCATATTATACAAATATAATGGCTCCATGAATCCATGGGATATACTGCGAGATAACACGACTACAAAATAAATATTTGTCTCATGTAAATAATATTATACATCAGATAGTTGATAGGAGATCAATTGACCAAAAAATTTCCAATTATTTCAAGTGTAGTGTCCAAAATAAACTGAGCATGAGTGGCATATTCATGCTTCTAGAGAGAATGAAGAGGATAATGAGTTGGTTCTGAAAAGATGCCATAAGAATATTATGCAAATATAATGGCTACATCAATCCATGAGATATACCCGGAAGGTTCAAACAACGGACTGAAGTAACCATGAGGGCGCTAATGGTTTTCCACTTAGGGTGCTGCCCCAGATTAATCACCACGCTGCTCTGAATCATCAGCTTGAACTGAGGAATGGGAAAAGAAAAACATTACTCTATATTTACCTGCCAGAAAACATATTGTCTAATGAAGATTTTCCTAATGTCACACGGATATATCACCAAGCTGATTAAATATCTAATCAAGCTCACTGTAAAGTATTTCATAAGGTATACTTGATAGTAGTGGAAACCGAAATTCTACTGCACAATAAATGTTTCCGCACTACAAAAGTAACTGTCGGTAACGAAAGTACATCATTGACTTTAGTGGCAATGCAGAACATGAAAGTACAGTTTAAATACGAAGTGAGTGTAGCGCTTCAACAAATTTATTCATAGGATACTGAATCAGGACAAGAACCTCATCCTGATATTCTGTACTTAGATGTTTGACAGCAACTTAGTGCAGCAGCAACCGACGATTGGTCCTTGCCCATGTGGCTGCGAGTGACGGACATGGAGGCAACAGTAGTTGGGGATCAGGGATTTTTTTCATACCTTGGCAGGAGTATTCGGTGGGAGATGCGCAGGAGGATCATCTCTGTAGTCAGCGTGCGGTAGATGACATAGTCGCCTCCATTCGCACCATCCAGCAGTCGTCGTGCTCGAGGCGAGACTTTGTGGTGCCCAAGCCGGCGTTGGTGCGGCGGCATAGGATTGGTTAGAGTAGGCAAGGCCAGAGCTCGCCCTCTCACACCGATCGACGGCAACACACATCGAGGCAAGCGGCAGCTAGGGTTCGATCCGCCTCTTTTTCGACACCGAGCTCGCTGACATGGATCGAGACCGGACCACTCGATGAAATGCCGTCGCCACCCGAGGCCCTCAATCAGCCCCCCATCTTTGACTCCGGGAGGTAAGAAGATAGCCTGGTCGGGGTAGACAGTACAACGGAGGCCACGAATTCGAGCGGCCGCATTGGAATGCAGGAGGTGGGGTGTGCGTAGCATTGGGGATCATGGGACGGCACATGGAGGCAGCTCAGCTTGGGTGAGGCTCGTCTTAAGGATCGCAAGATTAGTAGAGATAGAGATTATGTGGAATGCACTATCTCTGCAAGTTAGTTGAGATTAGATGGGGTTTGTTGTGCTTAGCTGTGTAGCGCCGCTGTTTTCTAGGAGAGGATTAAGAGGTAACTAAGCGGTGGCATTTGTTTGTAATTTCTTCGATGTGTGACACCAGGCATTCACCAGTTTACTCTTAATAGTAGAGAAAAAGGTAGTAATTAAATCTGCTAGATGGAGGACATAGGTATAGCATCTTATGAGAACATCAAACAAGAGATTAGTTTCAACGCAAAAAAATGGCACACAAAAAAAAGTTGAGAAGTGCAGAATTTTGGAGCGAGTCAAATAAAGAGACCGCTCCGCACGAACCGACAACCACGGTGGCGTGGTTCTAGTCAGGGTTGACGTGATAATTGGTAAGAAGGATATTCACATACCATCATTTGAGATTTTCATCTAGGAATGGTGAAAATTTTTTTTAGAACAAGCATTGATTATCAGCAATCAATATTAATATATGTCGTACCATTTAAAATGTTTCTTGGTAAGAAAGCATGCATACATTTAAAAATTACAATTTGTTGCTTCTAGGGCCCTAGTTTTTAATTTCGCCCCGGGCCCTTTAAATCTCAGGACCGGCCCTGATTATAGATGCCTTTAATAGTTCGGAAGCCTTGCACGCCTTTCAAGTGCAAATTTTCCACATGGTTGATCATGCAGAACCGTGTGTTAGCTGTAGTATATTCTTGGGTCTTCTTTCTAAAAGAAATAGATATGTCATTAATAGTTCTTCCATTTCACGAAAATAGTTTTAGATTTGTCAAAATTTATATGTACATATTAACATTTTGTCAAATCTGGAGGGAGTACAATTTTTGTATGAAAGTGTGATGATTAACTAAGAGTTACATTCTCTAAAAAAATAGAGTTATGCCGTAGTCATTGTTTAGAAAAGGCACTAACTAGATAGAAGAAATAAATCTTACGTGATGAGCAGATCGACGTACGAACTGACGTGATTTGTGATTACCCCGCCACAATTAGGCCCTGGTGCATACCCTGGTCTCCTCGCGCTAGTGGATGGTGAGCGGCGGCGGCCCTAGCAGCGAGGCACGTAATACTTCACTCCGATCAGCCAAACGATCCATCTCATATCTGTATGACGGATGGACAGCGAAGCAGCCATTAGTAGAAAACGGGTTTTTAGTTCCAGTTGATAAAGGCCTTTAGTCCCAAATCGGGACTACGGTATTGGGAAAGGCCCCTCATTTTAGTCCCGGTTGAAATACAAATTGGGACTAAAAGATCCTCCATGTGAACAGCGCGCTCCGTGGACCGCTCGTCGGGCCTGATAGGTGGTGGTATCACACCCTTCTCAAAGGAACCGTACGTGATACTCTCGCCTCATACGGCTCCGTCCTGGAATCTGGACCACCCCTTTTCCTTTGACCAACATTCTGGGATAGGGTGTACGTGTGTGCGTTCATAGAAGTGAGTGTATGCGTGTCTATGTGAGTGTCTCCGTTTGTACTGCGTTTCTCAAAAAAAAAAATATAGAAGTGAGTGTATGCGTGTCTATGTGAGTGTCTCCGTTTGTACTGCGTTTCTCAAAAAAAAAAACTCCGATCTGGGAGGTGATGTATCTAAGGTGTAATCATTGGGCTAATGTTTAGGTGTTACACATGAAGAGAGAAATGCGTTTTTGTTTTAGTTAAGTGGACGAACTAGATGGGCTAAGCCCAACACACGAACCATGCGTGCGATGCGTATAAACCTACACTAACGAGCGATGGGTAGGCGCGCCCACTTTTAAGTGTGGCAGCTTCGAGGGCATGCCTCGTCTGGCAAGCAGGCTCAAATGACGTAGAAGTGCGAATTGTAAGGTCAGGTACAAGCGATTCTTTGCCGACGCAATTAAGTAGCTGCGCATCATGGGAGAAATGAGCCGGCAGTAATTCCGGATCCCTCAAAAAAGAGAAATGAATCATCCGTTTCTATAAGCTGCCACACACAATGTCCAAAAATGTCTCAATTTTATCAAAATGTACATGTATTTTGAGACAGTTTTGGTAGAGACCGAGGGAGTACATGCAATAACTTCGCATGATATCACACATATGTTAGTAACACATGTAGTAACATAGATTAATAACATATGCATAATTGCATATTAATGAACCGGCGGTACATGGAGGTCAATTGCAATTTCGCCTCTTAGGGTATGTACAATGAGGTGACATCAGTATTTCCTTAGCCCAGCCACGTAGGATTTTTTGCTTAGTTGGAGAAAAGAGAAATAAGAAAGAGAAGACTGTCTTCCCTTAGCTAAGGCCATGTACAATATGGTGACATCAACTTTCCCTTAGGAATGTCACGTCAGATTTTTGCTTAGTTAGAGGAGAGAGATTGAAAAAAGAGAAGGTTGCCTTCCCTTAGCTAAGAGGAGGCTATTTTCTCAATTGTACCATTTGTCTTTCCTTAGGGCATGTACAATGATAGAGAAGACATGCATTCTCTTACCCCGCCACATCAGTTAGAGAATGTAATAGATATGAGTCATACAATGCATTATCTTTTATAGCCGTCTCTAGCAATTAATATTTAAATTTAAATTTTGGTTGCAATTTTTTTGCTAAGGGAAGGCATATGTGATACAATGGAGAAAGTAGTCTTCCTTTATTTTCTAAGAGATGATCTCTTAGCTAAGGGAAGACAACCTCCTCTCCTTTCATTGTTTATTCTCCAACTAAGCAAAAATCTGATGTGGTACCTCTAATAGAAACCTAACATCACCTCATTGTACGTGCCCTTACACCCCTACATATACACTCTCTTTATTATGTACTATCTTTAGTGTGTACCGTGTATCGCCGTCCTGGCTATTTTCTCCTCCTTCCTCCAGTTGCCCCGCTAGCTAGAATTTTGCTCTTGATTAATTTTCACTTACAAGTATAACCCTTTCTATCATCAATGCTTTTACAATCCTTTTACAGTAATATTGTTCCACACACTTACATTTGTCTGCAAATACGGTCACCCAAGCGCTCTTTAATGGTGTTGATATGTTGGTTCAACGAATTCCTTTTTTTTTCCGATAGAGAATATATTATTGTTACACGCACTTACATTTATCTGCAAATACGGTCACCCAAGCGCTCTTTAATGGTGTTGATATGTTGGTTCAGCGAATTCCTTTTTTCCGATAGAGAATATATTAATATTATAAATATACTAATTACATCTAGCATCCGCAAACTATGCTATACACTAACGGTAGAACAGATACACACAGCCAAAAAATAAATTAAAATAGGAAAAGTCCCGATATAGTGTTTTAATCTTTACAGTAGGAACAAAATCACTACCATGACAATACCTGAAGGCCAAGGTCTCCAAGAACGACGTCTCTAAGTAGGAAACAGTAAACAAGCGTCGTCGTGCCCGATCATAAATCCTAGGTTTTCACCCTAAAGAAAGTCTTGGCTCGTAAAACAATGTCTTCAACAAGGCCAGTGCCAAGCACAACCAGTTAAAGCTAGATTTTGGATTTCCACCCTCAAACGTAGAAAATTGAACTTGTCATGGGCTGACGCACCCACTTGCTTGCCGCTATTATGAAGCCCGAAACACCAAGCAAGCTCAACATCGATGCAAAGCCTCGAACCACCAACACTAGTACTCAAAACTCTGCTTCCATTCCCCGCATCTTACTTCACCATGGAAACAAAAAAAAGACGTGTCATATGATGGCATCAGATAGAAGAGCTTCGCGCGGCTCCCTCCTTAAACCAAACGGTCGGAAAAAACATGGGAACGCACAACCGAACCCCATCCAATATAGCATTCTCCAGGCATGAGTCGCCCAAGGGAGTTCGTCAGCGAGACTTTTGGAACTCGACACTCCGGCAACACGGTGCCCACCGTCATCGCACAGGCAGCCATCACCCCAGCTGCGGCCCAGGCGGCCCAGATCGGGCCTGCCTAGCCGAATCGATGGCGATCGCTGTTCCGCTATTGTGCATCCACGGTTTAGGCTACCACATCTCACCGCCAACCCATCACCCGCACAAGCTTGGATGAACTGACCCTGATCTCCAAGTCCTCCCGCCACCACCACCACCGCTACTCACTTCTCTCGGGAACGTGTTGTCGTTCAACTCGAACTCCCCTCCATCCACATAAGTAAAATTTAACTGCATGCAAGATAGTTCATAGTAAAAGTTTTGGGAAAAGTTTCTATGGCTTAAGCCGAGAACTAACTTAGTTCTTAGTCGAGTCCTACATCATCAGATCTGCATCGTGATTCATGTAGTTGAGTTTTAAGTTGGGTTGCAAGTTGTAATTGGGATTTTTTTTCAGTTGCAAGTTGGGTTGCACAATAATTTTTCAGCTAGAAGTGAAGTTGGAAAAATGTCCCCAACTGTTAGATTTGCTTCGTGATTCGTGGTAACGGTGAGTATAACTACATCTAGGGCCGGGCCTATAAAAGCCTGGTTCTGTATACCCAGGCCTAAGGTCAGCCTAGCTCGACCGACATGCTTACAAACTAGGATTGGGTTTGGCCCGAACGAGGAAAAGCCCCGCCCGGCCTGGCAAGCCTAGCCTGATACCAGCCTAACTTCCATTTTTGCAATCCTAAGCCTGATTCAACCCAATGTTCGAGCTCTAAATACAGGCCCAAACCCGGCCTAACATGCAAGCCAGGGCTAGGATTTGCGGGCCGGGCAGGGAGGGGCTGCCCATGACTAGGTGTAGTGCCACCCATGTTGCAACTTACATTCGTTGACTAAGTTAGGGACAGGGTGTTTCTGCACCCGGGGTGCATATACACCCTTTATTCGAAATGCATGTTAAACATACTTATAAATATCAAAAAATAAAAATAAAAATGTTTTGTGTATACCTTGATATGTTACATGCTCATAAACTTGTTTCAGCAAAAATCGATATATTTTGTGTCCTGTGCAAAAAAGACAAATTTTTGTTGTTAAAATAGTCTATTTCTCGAAGCATTATTTGTCTTTTTTACACATGGTACAAAAATTGTCGGTTCTACGTGAAACTTTACGTGCACATGTCCACCTACATGCTAAAGTATTTTCCTAAATTTTGTATGTTTTTAAAATATGTTTTATACATACCGGGTGCATATGCATCCAGGATTAGTTTTGATTTTTCGCCTAAGTTAGTTCCTAGTCAATCGAGAATTAGTCACTCCCGTAAACTATAGAATTAGAGCATCTCCAGTCGCGTCCCTCAAAAAACGTCCGGCACAAATGATTTGGGGCACGTTTATGACCGCGCCGGACAAAAAGAGATCAAAAATCTGTACAGAAAAGAGACTCTTTCCAGCCGCGTCCTCAAACAGCGTCCGGATGCATGCATTTTAATAGAAGACCACCCCATGTGAAAAGTAGAGTGTGTGGAAAGAGAATGGCATGTGGGGACTATGGGCTGCATATGATGCTCATTTGTGTCCGGTCCCGGTAGAGACTCTATACTGTAGGACGCCGGACACAAAATGAGGCGCTATTTAGCTTTGGGGGACGCGACTGGGACGCGATTTTCTCCATTTCTTGTCCGTCGTCCCCCAAACGCCGTTTGGGGGACGCGACTGGAGATGCTCTTAGATCCTCCAAAACTTGGGGAAATTCCTTTCAATCAAATGGGCTTCTGCTGGTGAAACAAATTAAAAACTCGATTTGCTCATATTTGGATGAAGTGAGCGCGAGCAGGCAAACCGTTCCCGTTGCGTTGCGTGTGGCAGGTGCGGCCCAGCGCTCCGCTGAGCGCGTGTACAAAAGAAAACGGTTCGCCCGGAAAACGCCGTCCAGATATAGAAAGGCGCGAGCGGGAGCAGAGCAATTTAGCCGCGCGCCAGCAGACGACGCGGAGACCAAGGAGGAAGGGGGAGCGGAAGAGGAGGAGGATCCAGCCTGCCCCCTTCCATTCCATTCCATTCCTTCTCTCTCCCCCATCCCCCTCCCGATTCACCCCACCGATCGCCATCGACGATCGCCGCGACGCGCGGACCAGCACCGCCGCGCCGTCTGCGCCGGCCGTCTCACCGATCGATCGACCCAGGTGCGCAGGGCATGATCCCCGGAGATTCCGCTATTGCTCTCCGCGGTGAATTGTCGCACATATACGGTGGTCTTAGATTTGACCGCCTGTTTGATTCTTGCAGGTGTAAGTTGGGAATTGGGGGCGACGGGATTTCTCTGATGTGCGTTGTTCGGCCTACTTGGGAGCAGCGGCGTGTATCGCGTAATGGTGGAGTTTGAGGCACCCTCCTGCTGACGACGATGGAGGTGTGCGAGAGCCTCTGTTTCCTCTGCCCCGACCTGCGGACCAGGTCCCGGCACCCTGTTAAGCGCTACAAGAAGTTGCTCGCCGAGATCTTCCCCAAGTCCCAGGTGACGTGCATTTCGAATACCCATGCTTCCAATTGCTCACTGCTGGAATACAATTTTACATGTGTGCACTGCATTAGTGCGTCCTCTATGACCATTCAGGAAACTGAGGAGTTCTACATACATTCTTGATCTTTTTTCAGGATGAGCCGCCTAATGATCGAAAGATCGGCAAATTGTGCGAATACGTTTCGAAGAATCCACTCCGTGTTCCCAAGGTAGATTTCTCCTTCAGACTTTATATAATTGTCTAGGGAAAACACCCTACACTTCTCGTTTTTTTCTTCTAAATAAAGCATGATGGCGGCTAGTGCCTGTTCGTCGAGTTTCACAAGTTGGAAAACCTAAATAATGGTGTGTATGCACTTCCGCAGATCACGGTTTATTTGGAGCAAAAGTTCTTCAAAGAATTGAGAGCTGAGCGTTATGGCTCAGTGAAAGTTGTAATGGCGATTTACCGAAAGGTGATATGTTCTTGTCAGGAGCAACTGTAAGTTATTTGTTGCTAGTTGCGTTTTCCCTCTCGAATATGTCCCTGAAGGTTCTAGTTGCTAAATGTTGGAATGCTGTAGCATATTTCTGACAGTTTCGTTGTATGATCACTACATATTTCTGACTCCCTGCTATGTCATCCTATATACTAAAATATTGTCACTTACATTATCTAACTGTATATGTAGTTTGATTCTTTTTGGGGGATATATCTATTAGTGGTAGATTCTGATCTCTGGCAACATTAAAAACTGTACCTGCTGCGAATCTTTATATGTTCTGTTTGTATGGATAATTGCTGTAATGAGCCAAGTCACTGTTTTGCAGGCCCCTTTTTGCCAATAGCTTATTAACCATCGTAGAGACCACACTGGAGCAAAATAGACATGATGACTTAAGGATACTAGCCTGTCAAACACTTTTTGACTTTGTAAACTACCAGGTATTTGGACATTCGGGTAGGCAATCAGTTTGTGAATTCGTAGTAGTTTTGAGTTTTGTTATCGCCCAACAGAAACTCTTGTTTTCTGTAAAATTTGAGTTATGCATCATGCTCTTCTTGTTGCAGATTGACAGCAGTTACATGTTCAATCTAGAGAGCCAAATTCCCAAACTATGTCATCTGGCCCAAGAGTTGGGTGAGAAGGAGAAGATATCCGTTCTTCATGCAGCTGGGCTCCAAGCCCTTTCATCCATGGTACTCCTTCTACACCTGATTGGCTCATTGGTAGCTTTCCCTCCATGATGCTTTTATGGATTTCCTTTTTTAAAGAAGGGTACTTGATGTACAAATCTATTATAAATTATTGAAAATAATTCCAAGTAAGTCTCAACACTGATATTGAACAAATCAGCTTACCAAAAAAATCTAATGTCATACACGTAAGACATGCCTCGTGATAGCATCTGCATAATCCTACCACAAATCTCGTGATCGTGAACTAGTCCACTAGTTGAGAGGCATATGATCTGACGAAGTGTGCAACGCTCCAAGAAAATACCTTTAAGAACGAATAACCCCTCGAACCCCGATGTTGGCTGATCCAACCAACATCGAACTAATAGCTATCATACCCGAAACAGATAGTGGAACCAATACCTTTAACAAGGCAAACAAGGAAACAACGTGCCAATGGCCAGGAAGCTAAATCATAGTTTTCCATCTGGAGAGAATACAACCACGATGTCAACTGCCATAGTCGTCATCCACCACTTTGCCGGCCTGATCGTCGAGAACTAGCTGACCAAAGGAGAAATCGATGCCGCACCTCCATCTCACATATGGATATGGTACGACCCCGCCGTGCGCCTAGCCACCGTGTCATGCCATTGTCCACTAGGGCCTCGATCCGGCCCATGGCCAATCCAGATCCGGCCTTGGTGCGCCGAGACTACAATAGTACAGGGAATTTTCGTAACCAGGGCATGGCTGAACCTGACTCACATGCCTATTTTTCCAAACTGCTCCTCCCGAGGGAACCTCTCTCTCTCATATACATGAGACAGGGAGGAGAAAGTTTGCCACCGCTCTTCGCCGGGGTTCCCTCCTCCACTCGCTGCTCCAACGACGGGAGGAGGAGGGGGAACCATGGTTTTCTGTCTCGGTCGTGTAGATATTGTTAGGCTTAGTGTGTCTAGCACCGGTGTTTTGAAGGAGGTGGCGTCATCGTGTGGAATAAGGCTCCTTCTCAACGGTGTTCATGGCGGTGGCTTCGAGGGATCTGTGGACAACGCATTCCACCGTCCCTCGCATTCCACCGTCCCTCTGGTATGGTGGATTTTATGTTTGATGTTGGTGCCCGCGCAGCTTCTTAGCGACGGCGGTGTCCTATGGAGGTTGGGTGGCCCAACACATGGTTGGTGGTTCGAGGAAAGCGGGTTTGGTGCTTCTTCTCCACCAACGTCGGAAGGAGGGCCCGGAATGGCTTGGAGCCGAGATGATGCACGGTGTACCTCGGTCGACTTGCCACATGGGCAATGGGTCGCTCCGAGCTTCTTCGGCTCGCAAAGCCTGAAGATGGCGATGTTGCTCTCTCGGTTCGGGGGTGATGATGGCTTTCTGAGCTTTCCTCCGGTGTCCGTCCCGGCAGCGGCGGTTTTACTGCGTGCTTAATTTCTAAACATTCTGTACTTGTTTTGTTATAATGGACACCCGATAATTTCTATAAAAAAAAGAACTCACGGGCCTATAGGGAGCGCGGGCTAGAAAAGGTATATTGTCTCTGAGTTCTATTATTTTTGTAAAAGAATCACGCACCAAGATATTAATGGATTCAGTTCCGTCAAAAAAAAAAGATAATGGATGCAGCAGTACCGTCAAAAAAAGATAATAAAGGATGCACGTAGAAAAGTAGGTCAGAAAATTTCATTCGTCCTCCCTTTTTCATCTCCGATTGGGATTGGATCGTCTATCGATCAGGTTGTGCGCGCCATGGCGCCGCCGAACCAACCTCCCCTTCCCGTGTTGGAGGGCCAAGACGCCCCAAGCTGGGTCCTCCTTGACCTCTCGGCCTACAGCTCCAGATGCCCCAACGCCACCTTCGCCAGCAGCATCACCAGCACTGGCGAGCGCATCGAGGTGACCTTCTCCATCGCCCGCCCGCCCGACGTCTCCCACTTCTGCGTCCACCGTCAAGGCCCGGCGCCCGACGATTTCGCTGGGGAGCCCAGGGTCATGGCCACGGAGGCCGACCTCGTCCTTTTCCGCCTCCCCTTCACCCGATACGTACGGCCGGGCATTGTCCACTGCGACTACTTCCTCTACAGGGCGCACCCTCAGCACCCGTCGCTGCACCTCCTTCCCTTCCCGAAAAGAAATTTCCTGGACTGCGAGATGGCCCTCCTGCGCTGCAGCGACGACGAGTACGCCATCGCCGCTCTGAGAAACACGTTGTACAATGCGCCGCTCAACGAGGACGGCACGCTCGAGGAGCCGCTGGAATTCAACCTCTGGCTGTACCGCTCCACCGAGGGGCGGTGGAGCTCCAAAACGTTGTCAGTGGCGGAGCCGCTGAGGGACAAGGTGTGCCCGGTGGAGAAGACGGAGCGGTATCACGCGACGACCAAGGCGATCACGCTCGGAGGACCGGGTGGCACCGTCGGCTGGGTCGACCTCTGGCGCGGCCTCCTCGTCTGCAACGTGCTCGACGAAAACCCCGTACTCCGTGACGTGCCGCTGCCCCCGCCGTCGAGGGGTAACTGGCTATTGTACCACAAGCACTGCTCATATGGCTTCAGGGACATCACCATCAGCCTAAGCAGAGACTGCATCAAATACATCGAGATGGAAATTGGCCTGCCAAGAGACGATCCTCCTGACCCGCCACCTGCTTCCTACCTGGAATGGTTCTACCGAAAGCCACGCCGTGAAGTACGTGCTGGCTGGAAGGCCACCACATGGAGCATGCCGATTCCCATCGGTTCATGGAATGACTGGATCCCTGGCCTCACCGTCACCTCTGATGAAATCGTCGTCCAGCCAACCGAGGAAGCAGCATTGATGTCAGTCCTTGTCGGGTCTTGCCCCACGATGAGTATGGACGATGATGTTGTCTACCTCTTGTCCAAGGAAGCGGTGACTGCTGTTGACTTGAGGAATAAGACGCTGCGAGGAGTGGGCAATCTTGTTGCCGGAAAAGACTTCGCCTCCATGCACAACTGGACCTGTGAGATCTCCAGATATCTCAATCTCAATATGGCTGCATCAAAAAGAGAAGAGGATAAACAAAGTGACAAGCTGAAAGAGGCAGGGAAATAAGAATCATGCACGGTGGCGTATCAACCTGCAGCATAGATCGATGGGGGCAACTTTTTTTCAGATGGAGAGCTGCTGAACGGATGAGAGTGAACAAACTTCAATGTTTTGCTACTAGTTATATGTAGTGAACTGTTATTAGTCTTTTAAAAAAAAAGTTAGTATGGTTAGACTTAGAAAATGTCCACCTGCAAAAATGTCTTATCCTTCGGACATCATGCCAATAGAAATAATTCATTTGATCCTCTCAACAAAACATTGGTCCTTGCACCGTCCTGCCAAGGGATGGATCAGTCAATACAAAACAGGCCATACTTCCCTCATATTCGGGCAAAATCCAAGAAATGTGTCTTCTATTTTCTGCCCTGAACAATTGTGTTTCTGCTCTCTATCCAAAATCCTCAGGTCTGATGTTGGTTTATGTTGTTTTCAGGTTTGGTTTATGGGTGAGCACTCCCATATCTCTGCCGAACTGGACAATGTAAGTGTGGTATATAACATTTTCCGTTATGGTAGTGTTATTAAAAAACAAATCAACCAATTAAAAGTCCAACCCAAGGTCTTAATATTGATGATATTTTCCATTTTCATTTGTGGTAGTTTTAGTACAAACAAAGTACCAGAAAACCAGTTAGTTCTTAACTCTGTGGAGACCATATAACCAGAGGGGCATAATGATGTATCAGGATGACTGCTATTCTGCCACACTAGTTATGGTCTCAACCATAATAATTTTGTTGCACAGGTTGTCTCTGCAGTTCTGGATAACTATGAGAGCCCATATGCAAATTCTGAGAATAATGATGACACTGTCGAGGACAAAAGGAGTCGCTGGGTGAATGAAGTACTCAAAGCTGATGGTCATGACCCTCCTGGTGTTACCATTTTGGCGAGGGTTTCTTCATGGAAAGATATTAGAGCTGCACACGGTGCATTGAATTTGACAATGTAAAGAATTTAATGTTGGAGTTTTTAGAAGTTTTTTTCTTAATAAGTTTCCTTAATAGCGTATTTCTTTAAATCATTTTTCCTGCACAGAGAAGAATCAGGAAGTCAGAATTTCTGGTCAGGGATTTGTCTTCACAACCTTGCTAGAATATCCAGGGAAGCGACAACTATCCGTCGAGTTCTGGAGACAATATTTCGTTATTTTGATAATAACAATGTGTGGTCACCTTCCAAGGGACTTGCACTGTGTGTCCTTCTGGATATGCAGATTGTGATGGAGAAATCTGGTATTTCATCGTCTCCTCAGTCTTAAAGATTTAAGTAACATCTTTTTACTAATATTACACTTTGCACTACCTTCAAGATATCTATGCAATCGTGCTTATCTAGTTATCTTATATTATTGCTAGTGTTGATAAATTTTCTATTTTTTATAACTTTAAATTATTGGCTGGCAGGACAGAACGCGCATATATTATTGTCCATGTTAGTCAAGCATCTTGAGCACAAGAATGTATCGAAACTGCCAGATATGATTATAGACATCATTGAAGTTACATCACGCCTTGCTGAGCATTCCAAAGCACAATCTTCTACTGCAATAATGTCTGCGATAAGTGATATGGTGAGGCATTTGGGTAAAAGTATGCAATCCCTGGACAGTGATGCTGGTGCTGGAGATGATAACAAATGGAATAACAGATATCGAAAAGCTGTAGATGAATGTCTTGTTCAATTGTCTAAGAAGGTAAGTTTTCTCAGAAACACCATTTTCTTTCCTTTAGCTATATGCTAGGTACAGATCATTTGCAACCATGCCCACCCATGTGCATGCTCCCTGAATTTTCTTTTATGCTATTCAGGTTGGTGATGCTGGACCTATCCTTGACACATTAGCTGTAGTACTGGAAAATATTTCAAGTACCACACCTGTTGCACGGTCAACCATTTCTGCAGCATATCGTACCTCCCAGATAATTGCTTCATTGCCAAACTTGACATATAAGAGCAAAGTATGTTTGATTGACAATATTTTGTCTTTCTGTCCTATTCTATACAGAATGTTTAACAAGATATACTACACACTGTAGGCATTTCCTGAGGCATTGTTTCATCAACTGATTATGGCGATGGTCTATCCAGATTGCGAGACCCATTTAGGGGCGCATCGGATTTTCTCTGTTGTTCTTGTTCCCTCTTCTGTCTCTCCATGCTCATTCTCAGGAACTCCACAGACGAGCAAAAATAATCTTCACAGGACATTATCCAGGCAATCATCAGTTTTCTCATCTTCTGCGGCTATATTTGGGAAACTAAAAAGAGATGTGTTTTCGTTTCGCGAAAGTCCACGCCAGGATAGCACAAATCTAATGCCCATCAGTGAGGACTCGGATCAGGGCAGTGAGAATGAGCCAAAAATGTTTAAGTCTCAGACTCTCCAAAGGATGACTAGTACAAAAGATACATCTTCATCGTCTGCAACAGAAATAAGTAACTCCGATGGACCTACTCAGGAAACAGTATGTATTATACTCAGCTATCTTCTGGCTAACAGGATCATTTAGTAAATGTGACTAATTCTTGACAGAACATGAAGTTTTATTCATTTACATGCAGGAACCAGTCATTCTCATGCTGAGTGCACGTCAGGCAAATCTTCTGCTTTCCTCGCTATGGACTCAGGCATTGTCACCTGAAAATGCTCCTCGAAACTATGAAGCAATTTCACATACTTACAGCTTGATGCTACTATTTTCTGAAGCCAAGGTAAGACCGCGAGAGGGCGCATTGCACAGTTCTGAAATAAGTAACGTTTTAGACATTTCAAGCTCTTGAAAACCATTTTATACATTGCCATAGTTTTCAAGATCCAAGTCTAACCAATTATTCTACTATATTATAGGTGTAAAATCTAAAAAATTATAACATCTAGAAACAATTTCTAATAAAAATCTATGCATATGATTTCCAAGTTTTCATTCTAAATATTAAAAGGGCATTGGTATTTGGTAGTCAATGTTTTAAAACTATTGAGTGAAGTATATCCAAAATGGTTTAACCGTCTAAATAGGGATTCCATTTAGTATTCACATAATAAAGGGGCGTACCCAGTGCTGAAATCTCCCACACATTGTGGGGGTCTGGGGAAAGGTATTTCTAGGCAGCCTTTCCCTTGCATTTTATTATGCAAGGAGGCTGATTTGAACCCAGGACTGTACGAGCAATCAATCAAATACGTAAGCTGCCAGTGACAATAAACTGCTCCATCCGTCCCAAAGAAAAGCTGCTCAAGTTTGTCTAGATACGGTTGTATGTAGGCATGCTTTTAGTGTGTAGATACATCCATATCTAGAAAAACTTGAGCAGCTTTTTTTTTGAGACGGAGGGAGTATGATAAATTCAGCAGGTACAGTGACAATAAACTATCCTATCTTGTTCGGTGTGTCAGATTGCCGATTATAGCATGATTTATAGGATCTGATCTGAAAGACTGGAGTTTTATCAAAGTCTGAAACTTATCTCCCATTTCTTTCTTATACGACTGAATGCCAGATTATAGATCACAGATGGCCATATTCAGCTATTGAACTGTTAGTTGACTATTTTCTGGCTTATGTGAACCTTTTTTTGTCTGTATTTCTTGTAACCTTAAATTCTAAGGCTCTAGAGCTGCAAGATTTATTTGACATTTGATTCCATGAGTCTCTGTGGTTTGACCTAATTTATCTACTGCAGAACTCACGGCTAGAAGTTATGGTTGGCAGCTTTCAGCTCGCTTTTTCATTGAGAAGTATTTCGTTACACGCAGGTATTTACTTCCATGAAAATGTTTTTCAGAGTTTTTCACATATAACTATTTTTGCTCCACTGAAAGGTGATTCATAAAACTAACAATGATTTTCTTTATCTGCTTTTTTCAATTCAGTTATTTTCTGTAGTGATAGTTCAGCATGTTTTTTGTTAATCTTTACATGTTAATTCACAATAAAAATGACATAACATCTGGGCTTCTTCTTAACTTGTAACATGTTTTGCAGGTTTTCTGCCACCATCACGCAGGCGCTCTCTTTTTACTTTGGCAACATCTATGATTGTGTTCTTTTCAAAAGCTTTTAATGTTCCTACACTCATTCCAGTTGTTAAAGAGTTGTTGACTGAAAGTACGGTAAGTTAAATTACACATCCTTGTTTCATTATGTTTTCTGTGGTGAATACATGTTTTCAATCTAGGAAGTCCACAAAGCGAACATTTTTCAATTGCACAAAGAGTACAAATGTAGGATTCTTGAAAAAAGAGAACAAATGTTAATGAGAACTGGCTTCCTATTTCTTTTCTTATCAGAAGAACATGGTGTTCCTACATTTTCCTTCTGTTTTATAAGACATTTGTGTACTCAGTCCCAACATAAGTATGGAGAAATTTCTTAATCGAGGCCAATGAATGAACTCTTTAGTTTTTTTCTCCCTGGAAAATATGGTGCATAGTACAAAAGTACCTTATATTCAGTTGGATACATGTGTGACGGACCAACAGCACCTGAGTTCATATTATCAGTTCTTGTGTACGGCCAATCATTTTGTGTACACTGTCTGACCAATTCGAACCATTACAATATAATCTCAAGATACACTACTTAGAATGCAGTGGCCAACACGGAAATAAGCTGTTTGGTGGGATCATTGATGACAAAAAATTCACCTATTCTTGTTATGTTCCTTGTGTTCGCGCCTTTTCTTTTATAGGTACTCATATATTGTGTTACTATGCAGTTTGTGTTGATTTTTTATAACCGATATGTTTAACAGGCCGATCCATTTCTTCATTTAGTTGAAGACCTCAGATTGCAATCTCATGACAGTGCAGCCTACGGTTCGAAAGAAGATGACGAGCTTGCTCTGAAATCTCTCTCGCATATCAACATGAATGATCAGTCAAAACAAATAGCAGTTTCCATTATTCTTGATAGCTTGGAGCTGTCTGAGGTAAGTCACAAGGATACCCTCGCTTAGTCGTGTTTTGACATTTTCTGCTGCTCTAACTGTTAACTTCCAAGTATGCCGTGATTTTCTGCAGTCAGAATTGAATACTGCAAGAAACCAGTTGTTTGAGGATTTCTCTGCAGATGATGTTTGTCCTATTGGTTCTCATTTCATTGCATCTCCTTCAAAATCTCATGCATACAATGCGAAGATGCACCAAAAATCCTTGGAGGTGATCAACCTTGTTTTAGCAATAGAAAAAATATCAAAGGCCAGAAACTATTCATTTGGGTTTTCTTATGTTGTGGTGGGACTTATTATGCAGGTTATTCCTATGGGGTTTGTTTTCGAGGATGATACCTTTGTTGAACCTGACAGCTTAGCAGAACCTCAGTCCCGAAATCCATCGGATAATAGTCTTCTTGACGTCAATCAGCTTCTCGAATCAGTATGTATTATCTGGTAGTTTCGGTACTCTGGTTTACTGACCGTAATAGAAGCTGAATAGCCTTTAGTAAAATATATGTAGGTGGTAAACATTGTCTTTTTAAGATGCAGCAATACATGCTAAAAAGAGGTTATTATTTCTGCAGGTTGTGGAAGCATCCCGGAATGTTGGAAGGTTGTCGGTGTCAACAAATCATGACTTGACTTTTAAGGATGTAGCCAACCAATGCGAAGCTCTCTTAATCGGAAAGCAGAAAAAGTTATCTGTCTGCATGAGTGCCCACCAACAAGAGGTGAGTACTGACACCAAAAAGACCACGAGCAACTTGAGCTGCCTACATTTTAAACAGCTCTAGATGGTTCTACATTATATGGAATTAACAGTTGGGACATGTCAGACCAGTGCATTTGCCTCTCTCATGGTACGATGAAAGCAACTTTCCTAATTAATGATATCATACTTGCAGGTTGGTGAACTATCTACCGGGAAGCTTGAGTCATCTGAGCCAGATTCTCCAACAAATGGGCTAATTCTGCTCACAAACGATGACCAGTGCTACTCCAATTTCTGCAAGCTACCGGTCTTGAATCCTTATGACAAGTTCCTCACATCCGCTGGCTGCTAAGAAAACGCTGACACGCCATCCATGCTGCACAAATAGAGGGCAGGGATACCTCGGAAAGTTACCAGTTTTCAGCATACAGTGGTTCTAGCTCCATGCATCAAGCATGGCATGACCCATCCAAACCAAGGAAAGTGACCGGTATGCAAGATGAGATGATTTCATCCTCTCATAAGAATTGAATAGTGCCTTGGCAACACTGTGGTGTGATGCTCCTTTCATGAAAAAAAAGTCATGGTCAAGATCATGGGAGATGTAATTAATTCTACCCAACAAGATTCAGTTAGTCGGTATGTGCGTTCTGTTAGTTTTATCTTGTCATTATGTAGTTAACCAGCTATCTCGCAATTGTAATTATGCAAGCTGGCCTCACCGTACCATGTGTCACATGTTGTCTGGTACAGTGTCCAGGGAATTATTTTGCTCAGTGTTTTGTTTTTGAGCTGAATCTATTGATCTGTATTGGCTCTACTGTATATGTTTGCAAGTTAGGTCACTACAACGGCTTGTTCTTTCTGACAAATTTGAGGAGATTATAACAGTGTCAGTGTCGGTATCAGGATTTATAGTTTGGCTGTTCCAATATATAGTTTTAAACTTCTGCAGGGCCAGTTGTCCTAAATTTTGTGTGCTTCCTCGTATACTTAAAACTGCTGGTCTATATTATATCTTGTGTCTTTATTATGGGCAGGTGAGTAAATCATCTTGCATTTAGCTGCTTTCATGTGTACTCCCTCCGTTCCAGATTGTTTTTTTTTAGATTCACAGGGAGACATCCTCCCCGGTTCCATTTATCGCATAAACAAAACCAGTGTTCAGAGAACCGAATTCAAAAAACGAAAACATGGGGAACACTCTAAACAAAGCCGCAGCTTTGAGCCAGAGCGCCAAGTTTAAACTACAAACTAAACCAGCCCATTCACGAAACTGAACCAAAGCCTTAGCTCAGCGCTAGCAAAGGCACGCCAACATCCTAGTTACCAGCTAAGCACAACCACCACCTACATTACACCATCACGAGCACCAAAAGCATATCTAAGTACTTTCCATATTACACCGAGCACCAAAAGCATATCTAAGTACTTTCCATATTATACCATCTGTTGGAACTGATCATCATAACACGACATGGACCGAGGCATCCTCCTCTGGGTGTTCCTTCAGGTAAGCCTGCCATGCTCGAGCTTGGAGGCATGAGCCTAAGAGGAAATCCACTCGAAACTGGTGCACTTCAGCTTGATGTCAGTTTCATGAGTGCTTTGATTAGTTGCATCAGATTTTTCACAAAGGAATTCACTTCCCTCTAGGTTTGATCCTTGAAGGGAACTTTCTAGTTCCTCAGGTAAGACAGAATCACTCTCCACACATGTTTTAAATCCAGCAAGTCTATTAAAAACTAAACTATTCCTAGAGTTCCAAATCCCACACAAGACAACATAAAAAATGAAATGAAATTGTAAGAACTTCTTGTTACAAAGCCATCTACTAGCTATGTCTAAGTACTTTTCCACCTTATGATTAAACATTTTCTCAACCAAAAGCCAAATGCTTCTGGACACTATGAAATCAAAGAAAAGACAATGTACACTCTCAAATTCTTTGCAGAAAGAGCAATCCATAGGTTTTGGAATACCCCTACGTCTCAAATTATCCCTAGTAATGATTTTATTATGTGAAAAAACCATAAAAACACTTGGACTCTAGGAGGAATTTTCAAGTCCCAGACTGCAGGAAAAAAAAAAGGAGTTACTTCCCTAAAATTGACTAAAGCATACATGGATTTTGAAGAGTATAAACTATTTGTTTCATACGACCAGATAAGCTGACCCTCATCAAAATTCAAATTTATGGTATTAGCAATAGCCAAAAGCTCCTGCCATTGTACCAACATCTCGTCATAGAAAGTTCTCCTAAAATCACATCTCAGAGTTGTTCCATCTCACACCTCACTAACAATTTTAGTTTGTTGATTGGAGACAAAGTATATATATCCCAAAACCGTGTAGCTAAATTAGTATTACCAAACCAAAGGTCTTTCCAAAATCTAACACTCCTACCGTTTCCAATTTTTCATTTATAACCGAACCTTACTGCTTCTGCAGCTCCCATCACTCCTTTCCGAAAGGTTAATGGATGACCATCATGGCAACAAGGTATATTGGGATTCCTAGTATTATATTTACTATCTACTACTTTTCTCCACAGAGTCTCTTCACCTTGTATATATCTCTTAAGCCAAGATCCTAGTAGACAAATATTCAAATCTTGCAGGTTTGGCATACCCAAACCCCCAAACTCTTTCCTCATACAAATAGAAGGCCAGTTAGCTAAATGAATCTTATTATTCCCTTCTTCATCATTCCACAAACAGTTTGCTAACTGAATGTTAATTAGTTTCAAAGCCGACTTGGGGAATTTGAAGAAAGATAGCAAATAAATAGGGATGCTAGCCAAAAATGATCTAACTAACTCCCTTTTAGCTGCAGAAGAAAGAAGTTTCCCTCTCTAGCCAGACAGTCTACTCAAGAGAGAGTCTATTAAAGGTTGTAAATCCTCCCTTCTTAGTTTATCATAATGCAGAGGAATCCCAAGATATTTAATTGGAAAGAGCCTAGAACACAACCAAAGGTTTCTAAAAAAGGGGAAACACACCTCTAAGTCTACATTAATAGGTACTAATTCAACTTTATGATAGTTTATTCTCATGCCAGTGTTCAAAACAGGTTAAAATCTACTTCATATTAGTTGCAATTCTACTATTTTTCTCAAGGAGAAGCAAGGTGTCGTCAACATATTGGAGACAAACCACCCCTCCAGGGAGAAAGTCAGGGCACAAACCTCTGATAATCCCCTCTCTACCTCCTTTGAACAACATTTTGGAAAACACATCTACTACCAAGTTAAACAAACCTGGGGATAAATGATCTCCCTGTCTTAAACCTTTACCAGTAAGGAAAAAGTCACTTTCAATCTCATTGATTTTAACACCCACAGAACCACCAGTGGTAAGTTGTCTAATAAGTCTAATCCAAAAAGGGTTAAACCCTCTAAGTTGTAGAATCTCATATAAGAAATCTAAATTACACTATCATAAGCTTTTTCATAATCAATTTTGAAAACAAACCCCTTACTTTCTCCTATGAACCTCATGCACAATTTTATGAGCAGTTACCACACTCTCTAAAATATATCTACCCTTAATAAAGGCAGATTTGTTCTGGAAAATCAATCTACCTATGATTTTACCCAACCTATTTGTCAAGACTTTGCACAAAATCTTAAAGCTACAATTTAACAGACTAATAGGTCTAAATTTCTTCATAGTTCTAGCATCACTCTCTTTGGGGATCAAAGTAATCATAGAAAAATTTAATCTAAAGATATCTAGTCTATCCTCAAATCAAGCATCAAACAAATTCATTAAATCCTCAGCAATAACATTCCAATACTTTTGGTAGAAGAAAAAAGAAAGCCCATCTGGTCCAGGTGCCCCCATCAGCATAGGAACCAAATACAACTTGTTTTACTTCTTCTAGAGAAAATCTACTTCCTAACATACCATTTTCCTCTAGGGTTACTTTTTCTCCAGGCAGAAAAAAGTCCTCCACCAGCCTAATGTTAGGTCTATCCTCAGCACCAAACAGATCTTTATAATATTGTTTAGCAATATCTAACATCCCTTTAGTTTCAGTTACAGGCCCATCAGGGTCTTCCAAAACAGGGATCATCTTTTTCCTCCTCCTTTGATTAGCTAAAGCATGAAAATAAGCAGTGTTTCTGTCTCCTTCACAGGTATCTTTATCCCTAGAACATTGCTTAGATTTTATTTCCTTAATAAGCCAAAAAGAACTAAGCTCAGCAAGAATTTGTTTAAACCTATCAGCTTCACCAGCAAGGAGCTCCTGAGATTCAGCTTTAATATCTAGTGTATCATATTCCTCCATAAGAGATTTTTTCTTTTTCCTAATCTGAACATCTATATTAGCACTCCACCCTTTTGCAAAGCTTCTAAAACACCTTACTTTTTCTTGCCATATATCAAGCGAGTTATTACTATTCACTTGAATAGACCAAGCCTTTACCACTATTTGCATGAAATCTACTCTAGTGCTCCACCATTTTTCAAATTTGAAACTACTTTTCCTAGGAGCAACAACCTCTCCTGAATCCTAAATAATAGGAGTATGATCACTACCTAATCTAGGTAAAGCCCCTGCATTCCCTAGTGGGAACAGGGCTTAAAATTACTATTACAGAAAATTCTATCAATCCTACTCATGATCATGTTACTCTGGTTGTTCCCCCAGGTGAAGGATCTACCAGCCAACCCAATTTCCACTAGGGCCCACAAATCTATCCAAGCATTGAATTATCTGCCCATTTAAAATCTATTACACCATTACTTTTATCATTTTGGGACCTAACTAGATTAAAGTCTCCACCAATCATGGCAGGACCCTCCCAATCTAAAAACAACTCATGAATTTCTGAAATAAAAGCTTCCTTCCCCTCCACATAAGGGGAGCCATATACTGATAGTGAGCCTAATGATTGTACCAGAGTGTTTTATCTTAACTACTGTACTAACAGAGAAAGACTTAATCTCCCACGAAATAACATCAAACACATCACTATTTACACCTAGTAGAATACCACCAGTAGTACCAACTGCAGGCATTAAGTTCCACTCAAAATTCCTATTCCCCAAAATATTTTTTAGGAAAGATTTAGTAAATTTCTCTTTTTTAGTTTCCTGGAAGCCTATGTAGTCAACTTTCAAAGGGATAATAGTATCCTCCAAAAACTTTTTCCTACCAGGAGCAGTTATCCCTCTAATGTTAGAAAAAGAAACTAACAATGTAACTTGTTCCTGGGGTGCTTGCCCCGAGATTTCCAACCTCTATCCACTTCTCACCTACATCCTCATAGTTTTCATCCTTTTCTCTATTTCTACTAACAGAAGTAAAAAACTAGGTCTACCTCCTGAACAACAGTTTTCCTTCCCTGAGATTCAAGAGCCATACTCTCCCTAGGAATCTCCTCATCTATCAACACACACTTAGAAGAATTAACACAGCTACTAGCCTTAACAGAAGCAGTTGCAATAGTTATTTCTACTTGTTCTCCACTCACACACATACTATTTGATTTTTGAGCTATTTTCTCACTAGAACTAATAGCAGATATATCAATACCCACATTCCTAGCTAAAGATTCAAGGTAATCAACATCTAAAGACTGGAAAGAATTAGAGTGCATTATACCTTTCATCTTTTTGTTCGGCTCCTCCAGATTACTCCTTCTCTTGTACTCCATATCCTTCTCCATAACATTCATAGATCTGTCCACCCTAGAACTCTGCCTTGTTACTTGCACATGCCCCCACACTTTGTTCTTCCTAGGTCTCCCCTAGTCATCTGACTTTTCCTCTATCTCCATGTCAATTTTCTCAAAGCTAGGCATGATATCCTCAGGCAGAACAACTTCTTGAATACCACTATCCATGCTTACACCTTCCAGGGCAATCTTCTACTAGCAAGACATGTGCTCCTAATCCTCCATAAGGAAATTCTGCACCTCTTCCCTTACTGACTCATCAGCCAAAGCTACATTACTATTCCATATGAATCTACCATCCTCACCAATACACCCCTTCCTAAGCAGCAAGTTATATATCTCTGATCCACTGACATATTCCTTAACATCATATCCACCAGCATCCACTCTTCTCACCACATTCCCAGAACTGGAAGCACTAGGAGTCACATTATTAGAGCTAGCTGAAGCATTACTAGCTGGAGCACTTCTATCAGTCTCCATTTCATCTTGTCTCCCATTTGTTTGTTCGACATTACCACTGCCACCATTATCATCAGAAGGAGGAGGAGGTGGAGGAGGAGGGTCTTCAGCCACCCGATTGTAGGTTCCCCCTCAGCCTCAAACAACAACTGATGGAACTTCCCCTGAAAATGAACAGTCTACCAGCAGGGATTCTAGTGGGATCTTTGCACTTGATCCTCAACCTGACCACCTCAGCACAATCTTTGAAGACACTCATCCAATCAACTTCCTGAAGAATGCCACATACAAACACAACCTGAGCAATAGAGTTCCATTCACACCAGGGTGGCTGCAGACCATGAATTTCCATCCAGGTCTCCTTCATGACTGCCATAGGACCTGGATCATCATCCCAAGCTTCTACCTTCACCCACACTCCAGGCTTTTTCAAACCAAATCTAGGATATCCAATCACTTGGTCAACTGGTAGATGTGGAGGGAATTTTACCAAGTATGACCATTGAGTGAGCTCTCTGATCTGCCAAGGCCAATTTGTCCTATAAATACCAGCAAACTCCTTAGCCAACTCTGCTTTGGTGATATTCCCCTCCTCAATCAACACCAGGACACAGTTCTTGGTAGTAGCTACAATATTAACTACCACATCAGGGATTTCTATATGGAAGAAACCCAAACCATTAGCAACACTCCCTATGTATTTGGCAATCTGAGGTGGCCTTTTAATGACAGGGCACTCCTCCACAGGATGATTGGTAGCTTTTCATATGAAATGTAAAGTTTTCTTGTCACAGGACTGCTTGAAATGCCTAGGCTCTCCACATCCTAAGCAGTTTGTATCAACATATGGCATCTGGTTGGGAATCACCTGAGCAGCCTCCCCATTTGCAACACCTTCCTTTTTCTGCATCTTCCTATTATGTATTCCTTTTGCTCTAGCAGCACTATCCCCATCTGGACTTTGATTGTTCAGAGGGAATTCTTCAGCAGTAGGTGCTATCCATTGGTTAGATTGGAACCCAAATTGCTGGGGAGGGAATTGGGGATAAGCACCCTGGAAAGCCCAAGCAGGGGGCATTCCTCCAGGAACAAATCCATATGGGTGCGGAGGGAAGGGAAAACCACCCTTATTCTGCTGAAAATCCTCGAACTGTTGCTGCTGCTGTTGAGGATTGTGCTGAAACTGCTGTTCTGCTGCTGCATATTCCAATTCTCCCATCTTCCTCCACCAGAACCTCTGCCCCTGTTTCTACCACCATGGCCACGATCTTACCTTAGTTTCTTCAGCCCCTAGGTAACATATCCCTGGTCTATTTGGTGGTAATGGCGGCGGAGGAGGAGGGCTACGAACCCTAGTAGCAGACTTGGGTTTTATAGTCCTCCCGTTCCAGATTGTGGATAGTATCTTCCTCTCAGAACAAGGCAATGACAAAGGTAGACGAAAAACATTTATAATATCTTGTGGTCTCAGTTGTAAAGCTTGGCCAAGTCCTTTGGTTATCTCTAGTATCTCATTCTCATAAACAATACAAAGAAAACCTCGAAGGAGGACAAATAGCTAAATGAAATGTCAGCATCAACATGTATTGTTCCAACAATTGAGATCAATGCTATGGTATTCACAAGCAAGTTGGGATAGGCTAGATATGCAACCTAACGAAAACTATTGGTGGAGCCAACAAGATGGTAAAAATAAATGCCTCTAGCTAAGCTGGGCTGTAATGAAAAAATCCAGCGAAGAGGAACGTGTGGGCCTGATTCCCTTTGATGTACAGACTACAGTTCCCAAAACCCTATATACTTCCTTCCCCGATACATCGATCTTCGAGGCCAAGCCAAAGCCAGTGATGTCATATGCCTAAGCTGCTGAAACATGGAGGATCGGTACAGGAGAATTTATTAACGTATGCATGGATCCCTGTCCTTGTACTCATAATGAACTAGATGAACCGATCCGAGTAGCAGACCTTTTGGATTATGAAACAGTCCAGTGGGGATAATAATCAGATTTGTGTGTAATAGTAGGATGCAACCGATATTATGTTAATTCCTGTAAGAAGAGATATGGAGGATTTGGATTAAAACTTGGAATTTTGACACAAGGGCGTATTCTCTGTGAAATCAGCTTATAGCCGGCCTGGGGATGTGGCTGCGGGACAAGATCAAGATACAAGCTCATCGGCAGCCCCAGCGAGTTCGTCGACAATACGGAACAGATTTGATCGTTAAAGATACACAACAAGGTGAGGATCTTTTATGGATATTAAACCATAATAGCCTTCGACTCAAATTAATATCTTCTGCAAGCACGTAAGTTACATACCAGATGTTCGATGAGTAATTGGTACGATGAAGATGGTGGCCACCTGTTCTTGAAATGCAAGACTGAACTAGCCCAGTTTGGCCAGCGAGCCAATGATGAGTGTATGTGTTGGGCTGATGATGCCCCTGACTCTCCCTGACTTTGTATCTGCTTTACTATTGTTGCAGGTAAATAAAATTAAAAACCTCAATGGTGGTTTCTCCGATTGATTCCTTGATATTGTACCGCCCTCCATCTTCCAGTCCAATGGATCCCCATGAAACATGTCGAAAATTTATCGAAATTTAGATATATCTCGACACATAATAGTATGTACATACATCTAAATTTTAACAAATCTTAAACAATTTTCATTAGAGGGAAGGAGTAACTACGAATGGTCACGCATTGGTGTGCATGAACGAATTGTCGTTACATGCACAATAATGCATGTCATCGTCACTACTCCAAGTTCTTCCCGTCTTCCGAGTCCATTGAAATGCAATTACCTTGGTTCGAGTCGGTTTCACGTTAGCTCGCCGGTGTGCTGAGATGATGGCTAGATCCGGCGCTATCCGGACGACGGCCAGATCCTGATCGCCGGTCGGGTTTAGCGTAGACGCGTTTGGCAGGAGTTGATCCCCGTTGTGTCATGTATGTATCATTCGTGTCACCGGTGTACCTGGCAGGGGCTGGGTCACCGTGTTTCCTTGGGTAGAAAGGTTGGCAGCGCGGGCCCCATCTGCAGAAATTGGGGACCCGGTGTGAAATGCGAATTTTGTCTCTAAAGTAAAAAAAATCATGTAATTCAAACAGTTTAACTCAAATGGAGTACTTGTTATTTCCTGCAACATTTCGAATCATACCAAATACTAACGATAAAAGAGCACATAGCCACAAATATACCATATTAAAATTTGAATTAAGATTATACAAAACTATGTGGCATGTGCAATGGAGCAGGGAATTCTAGGCAGCTAACTTTTCATGATTCGCTAGTAGAAAATGTGTCTATTGTTCGGAACTAACTAGAGCATTAGTCCCGGCTAATTCCAACGGCTACAAACACCGCACGATTTTAGTCCCGGTTCAAACGAAACCTTGACACCAACCGGGACTAAAGGGTTGCGGTAGGTCCCGCTGGTGTGAGCCTTTTAGTTTCGGTTGGTGTTCCCAACCGAGACTAAAGGTATAGACACCAACCCAAACTAAAGATTATCAGGGGTGTTTTTTTGGCTTCACACCCCCCGGTGGATATTTTTTTTAGCTTTGTAAAGTACAAAAGAAAATGATAGAATTCAAAACTAAAAATCATCTTAGATATAGGTAGGTTAGGTGATCTAGTTATTATGAAAAATAACAAACATGAATTTTGACATTTTTTTGCAAAACACTATATTTTTAGTAAAATGGGAATATCTTTTGCATACGAACTCGAAAAAAACGTTTAATATACACTAATAGTAAAACACTTATAGATAAAAAATGAATTCTGTGGTGCATTCAAAAACACGTGCTCCATAAAAATATTTCTATGACGCATAAAAAAATATGCTCCAAATTTTGTGGCGCATACAAAAATATGCGCCATAGAATTGAGGCTTTCAGTGGCGCATATTAATTTATGCGCCATAGAAATACATGCGCCACTGAAATACACATTTATGTAGCGCATATTGATATGCGCCACAGAAATACATATTTCCGTGGTACATATTGCTATATGCTCCACAATTTTTTTGGATTTTTAAATTCTATATTTTTATTAATTTTTATTTTTTTTGAAATTTTAGAATTTTTAAAATCTTTTCCAATTTTTGAACTTCTAGGATTTTTTTATTTTTTTAAATAGTTTTTCTAAAATTACTAAAAAATTAGTTGTTTTGGATATTTTGAATCTTTTGATATATTTGATTTTTTGAATTTCAAAATTTTAGAATTTTTTTGAAGATTTAGAAAATTTTAGATTCTTTTCTAATTTTTGAACTTTAAGGATTTTTTTGATATTTTTGAAAAATTAGTTGTTTTTAGTACTAAAATTTTAGAATTTCTTTAATTTTTTAATTTTTTGAAAATCTTAAATTATTTTCATTTTAACATTGTTTCTGAAATTTTCAAATTTTGTGGATTTTTGAAATTTTTGAATTTCCTTTTGAAACTTTTGTCTCAAGAGGGTTGATATGATAGTAATATCATTTAGAAACTTTAATACCATAAGGGTAGCTCAATTAAATAGAACTCGGAAGTTAAGCGTATTTGGGTTGCAGTAATTTGAGAATGGGTGACCTAGTGGAAAGTCATCATAAGTCATCATTTCAATATCGTTTGAGATATGTTCGCAGTGGTACTAGATGTTTAAAAAATTGAAATATTTGATTTTTCCAGATTTTTTTTGAATTTTTGAATTTTTGAGAATTCGCCGATGGCAGGCCTCGACGGGACGTTAAACCACCATTACCAACCTGGATGGCGTTAGTGGTAAAGAAATGCGTCCGCAGCGCTGGAAATACCCGACGCAAACAGTCTGCACAACCCGTATGGTGTCCGCGGACCGACGCAAACGAACGCAGGCGGTCAATTTAGGCGTCCGAAATGCGTCGGCCTGATGGAAATGCCCTTATGCAAACGGGTGACACAATGGAAAGTCAAGTCACTCGAGAGCACTCGACGAGTTGAACTGGTTGCATTACTTGAAAACACGCAGCTTTTTGACAAGAATCAGGTCACCACTACAATATATTAAATTATGTGACTGACCGCAAGGCACTTTTGCCATCGTTACACTTCCAGTATACGTGCGTATTATGTATCGAAAGCTTAATTACTTTGATAAGCACACGATTGAAATAACACAACACCAGTAAGATCAAGTAGCACAACGCCTTTCAAGTGCTCCTCCACTTATTTAGCTGTATAATAGTCCGACAGACACATCACGAGCAGCTGCTGGGCATGTCGAGGCCGCACTTGCCGGGAAGCGCCATGGCGCGGGCGGCGTCGATGTGGTACATCCTCAGCCATACGCCGGCAACGCCTTTGTAACGGCAGATGCACGACAGGTTGGCCTTCCCAAGCGCGGCACAACACTCAGACGATGGTCCGTCTGTGGGGTTGTTCATCGCCGCCGCGGGCTGGCAAAGCTTGAACTCGTCGTTGGACAAGCCGCAGATGCCGTGAGCACCCTCTATTGCGGCGAGGGAGACCACTAAGGCAAGCACGAGGGCTGCAGCCAATGCCTGTGGCTTTGCCATGGATGCTGGTTTCTATTCTGATTTCTGGCACTAGATTGTTTGGCTGTTTTGATCTTAGGTCTTGCTTTGGGGATGTGTGCGATGATTCTTTGGTGTAGGCCTCTATTTATAGGAGCAGGCCTGGTGTGTATACTGCATCAAGCAAGCTAGTAGCATTATCTCGTCGTATCATGGAAATATCTGCACTTGAACTCAGTCGCTAAGCGTGCATGCACTGCTGAGTGATAAGTTGATAACGACTGCCATAGTTGGCACAGTAAGGGATGTAACCACAAAACTCTATTCAGATAGGTGCGAACCTCTCCATAATGAAATATCAGGAGTACGCCGCAAAGACCAATTCTTAGATATGATCGCACTCAAGGTTTTTCACATTGAAAAGAAAGATGGCTCATGATAACATTTTGAATATTGGATTGTGTTTAGCTGACCAAATCGATTAAGACTACCACCGTAATCTCATTGTTTGTACCTAGCTAACGAATTATATGTGTTATTTCATTAGCTATGGTATGCCAAAATAATAATTAGAAAGAAGGCATTAGGGACCTAGTGCGCCTTCAAAAATTAACAAAAAGAACTTTAGTTCGGAGGACAATATGATGCTCCTGGTTAGTTAAATGACGTTCGCTAGCCTGAAGCGTTAAGCAGTATGTTGAATGCACCCACCATGGTGTCAGATGCTTTCATCAGAGACCATATCGAGATCAGGTTGGTCTTACCAATTCTTAGGTACTTTTGCCGACTATTTTCAGTAGTGTTTAGGTGGGACAGTCAGAAAGAAAATGAATGACAGATTGCTTGCGGTGGCTGTGGATGGTGAGGTCAGACAAGTCTTGCTCATCATGATAACATTTCATAGTATGCAAATTCGGCGGGACGTCGACCGGCACTTGACATTATAAGAAAAGAGTTTATTTCTATGGCAATTGGCAACCGGGCAATTTGGTGCCGACTAGCACTCACTCCAATGGCCCAAATCCGCCAGGGCCGTTCCTGACCGTTCGGGGGCCCTAGAGCGAAATATAGGAAGAAGCCCTCATTTGTTATACGCCTTCCGGAAGTTATTTTTAGATTTTATTAGAATTTAAATGTATCTAAATACTATCTGGTACGTAGATTTCAGGACAATAAAAAGTTGCATCGAGGGAAAGCATCAAGTTAGCGATGATCAGATGAATCGAGTGGACTGGGTGTCGCTAGGGTTAAAGCATCTCCAGTAGAGACGCCAAATCGCCGCGCGCTAAACTGGCGTTGGAGCGTGTTGTATCCTCAGTTAGCGCGCTGCGGAAATTTCCCCTGTACCAAAAGCGCTAGATAGCCGTGCCTCAAAAACAGAAAATTTTGTCCTCAACAAATGCGCTAAAATGCACCACACGCGCCGGCGCAAACTGATTTCTCAAACAACAATAGGATCAACAAGATCAAATAAACCCAAATAATACAACAATATTACAATTGTTCACCAACAAATACAACAAATTATTTTCATCATCAATACAACAAATGTTTTGCAACGAATGAGCAAACAAACAAATAAAATGTGCACTATTGTTGGCCATTCTATTTAGACCACTCCTCAATGAGATCTTTTTGAAGCTCAAGATGTGGTTCACTAGACCGAATGGCATGATATGATGCGATGAAACGCGTCACCCTATCTTCTCTCCTATGAACTTGCATAGGAACTCCCATCAAGTCAAAACCGGAGTAGTCCACATCTGTGCCGCGATTGTCTTCTATGATCATGTTATGCATGATGATAGAAGCGGTCATGATGTGCCAAGGCAATCTTGGTCCCAAAATCTAGCTGGTTCTCTCACAATAGAAAATTGGGCTTGCAAAATTATGCTCTCTCCACATCTTTCCTAGCCGCCGCTTGTGCACTGTGATATTTGGTTTCTTTCTTACCTGAGGATTTAACCACCGGCTTCACAAATGTTTACCATTTTAGGTAGATGCGATCGACAAGATAGTAGCCATAGTTATACTTGTGCCCATTTGTTTCAAACTCTACTTGCGGCCATTCACGCAAGGCAATCCTGTTCATAAGTGGTGATCGTTGAATAACATTGATGTCATTGCACGATCTGGACATTCCAAAAGAAACATGCCAAACCTAAGTCTCATAATCTGCCACGGCTTCAAGGATGATAGTAGAATCTTTCTTATGCCGTTTAAATTGTCCATGCTAAGCCGTAGGACAATTCTTTAAACTTCAGTGCATACAATCAATAGCAGAGCATTCATGGAAACTACCGAGCTTTGTTCTCCTCCAATAGCATAGCTGTGTTTGCCTCACTGGGTGTCAGGTTCCGTCAGTTGGCAAGATAACAGCAACCGCAGGATGGCTAATCCACGGCTAGGATCTCTGGAACCTGTTAGTGTTGTGATTCTGTAGTTTAGCTTAATTAAGTCACTGATAAGCGCTGTAATGACTTTTGCTTGGCCTGCTTCGGTATATAAGGAGCAGGAGGGGTGGCCGGGAGGACCAAGCAATAATCAAATATTTATTTTTATCGTTCATGTCCTTTCTTGTTCAACACTCGACGGCTCTAGCGCCGCGGCGCTCACTTCTCCCCCTCCTCCTCCGATCATCGTCAAGGGCATCCACCGCCGGACCCTGACAAAGTAGTATCAGAGCAAGCGTTCCTCCGCCTGCTCGGTCGCACCGCAGATGGCCTCCATGATTCAGCGTATGCAGGGGAGCATCGAGCGTTTACTGCCGGATCAAGGTACGAACAACACCGCCTCTCCCAACATAGGCACGAACCGCACGTTCACCACGCCGCCACAACGCACAAACACACATATTTCCCCAATCCCAGAGTTCCCAACACCAATTCCCACCCCACACACCGCAAATCCTCCACCTTTTCCACCAAACCTCGGCCGCTTTATGCCGGATCAGCTACCGCACCCACCGTCCCCACAGGGTGTTTGTCAAAATCGCCCCGTCGTCCCGTCCACCGTTCCAAGCACAACTCCAGTAGATCCTTCTTCATCTCACACCCACATCACCCAACACACCAATCCGACAACACAACCTCATTACTACCAACCACATTCCCCACGCACAAAGGAGCATGATCCAATACCACCGCCAAAACCCCAAGAACAGCCATATCAGAGAACCTACCAACCACACCATCACAACTCTTCCAACGACATCGCAACCACAACAACACAACACCAATCAAACCCATCCATTCCAACAAATTCCACCACCACAAACCCTGTCCCTGCCAACACAAGTCTATACCATACTCAGCCTACCCATCACACCTACAACAATAGCACCACTTACCCACTAGACCCACAAATCCGAACCCCACATGTGGAATTACCCACCTTTCATGGTGAAAATCCACGTGCCTGGCTGCTAGAAACAGAGGACATCTTCAAGCTGGTGGGAATCAATGGAGAAGCTCGTGTTCGATGGGGCATTGCACATATTCGTGGTCAGGCCAAGATATGGTTGAGCAGTTCAGGAATGGACTTGCAGGGGATGTCTTGGGCAGAATTGGGTAAGGCCCTCATCGAGCGTTTTCCGGATACAGTGACAGTGGATCCTATGGAACAACTACAACACTTGAGGCAACACACAACAGTGGACAATTACATCAACTCCTATGAATCATGGATGCAAGTCATGAAACGAGGCCGAGTTTACCTACCCACGGATTTCTTTGTGGAGAGGTTCATCAGCGGATTAAGTGAAAGCATCAGACATTTGGTGCAATGCCAGCAACCAATCTCTCTAATGTCGGCATATTACATGGCAAGGCAGTATGAAAAGAATCACAATGCCAACATGGCAGTGACCAGAAGGGCACAACCAGCAGTACCAGCTCCACCCTTACTAGGCAGAAATGCAGCTGGTCGAGAACAGCAAATTCCCAATGGACAGCCAAGAGATAATCCAATCAGGAATGCTAGGCCAAGAATTCCTCGACAGTGCTGGTATTGTCCAGACAATTATGCTCCTGGGCACAGATGTCCGGGTATGCAACGTGCTATCAACATGTTGATATTGCAGGAGCATCCAGATGAACAAGAAGAAGAGGTTCAGCAGTTGCTACTGGATGCTGTCCAAGAGGAACAAGAGCCAGTACTGCCAGCACATGCAGCACAACAAGCGCATGAAGAACTCCCTGTCGACGATAATGTTCACTTGATGCAAATATCAGCAGCAGCTTACCATGGTGCAACAGATGAGTCCACCATTTCTCTGTTGATTCAGATAAAAGGAGTCCCAGTAGTCGCCTTAGCAGATACTGGCAGCACCAACACATTCCTTGACAGACAATTTGTCATGGATCATGACATAGACATCACACCAGCTCCTCCTCGACGTGTCAAAGTGGCTGGAGGTGGCATCTTGGTCTCTGACAGCATTGCCTACAATCATCAGTTCTTCATACAAGGCATACCCTTCACAGCTGATTTTCGCGTGTTGCAACTAGGGGGATCTGATGCCATCCTAGGGGTCAATTGGTTTAAATTGCATAACCCAGTTACATTTGATTTCATTGGACGCACCCTCTCATTGGAATCTGCTGGACAAGTTCACACATTTAATGACCACTTGGTGCCCATGGATGATCCGATGATATCAGCAATGGAGTGTAAGCAGCTATTGAAAGATGAAGCCACAGCTTTTGTCCTGTACAACATCGACGATGTGAGAAAGACTCTGACACAACTGGAAAACACAACCAGTCAAGAAGAATTTCAACATGTCTTGCAAGCATTTGCAGAGGTTTTTGATGAACCACATGGTTTACCTCCTCACAGATCAGCCGACCATGAGATTCCTCTGTTACCAGGATCCAAGCCTCCCAACATCAGACCCTATCGGATGTCTTACAATCAGAAGAACACAATTGAGAAAACAATTGCTCAATTGTTAAAAAATGGAGAGATTCAGCCTAGCACAAGTCCTTTTTCCTCTCCTCTGATCTTGGTGCGCAAAAAGGATAAGAGCTGGCGTCTTTGTGTTGATTTCAGGGGTCTGAATGACCTAACAGCCAAGAACAAATTCCCTATTCCTATGATTGAAGACCTGCTTGATGAGCTACATGGAGCCACCATTTTTTCCAAAATTGATCTCAGATCAGGCTACCACCAGATAAGGATGAAAGAGGAAGATGTCCACAAAACTGGGTTTTCTACTCATTTAGGTCACTACGAGTATCTAGTGATGCCATTTGGGTTGAGTAATGCCCCAGCCACCTTTCAGCAGCTCATGAACCAAATATTTGCCAAATTCCTCAGAAAATTTGTCCTCGTTTTTTTCGATGACATACTTGTCTACAGTTCTAGTAAAGAACAGCACAAGCTCCATTTGAAAGCAGTGTTGCAAGTCCTGAAGGATAATCAGCTCAAAGCAAAACTGGAAAAGTGTACATTTGGTCAGCCGTCAGTTGAATATCTAGGCCACATTATATCTGGCCAAGGAGTGGCGACAGACCCAGCCAAAATAAAAGATATTGTGGAATGGAAAACTCCAAAAATATTGAAGAAGTTGCGTGGTTTTCTAGGGTTGACAGGGTACTACCGCCGGTTTATCCAAGGTTACTCCACTATTTGTCAGCCATTATACCATGCACTCAAGAAGGACAATTTTCAGTGGGGACAACAACAAGAGGAAGCATTTCAGAAGCTAAAAACAATCATGTCAACTCCACCAATGCTAAAACTCCCTGACTTCACCATTCCATTTGTGTTGGAGACAGATGCATGCAAATCTGGCTTGGGTGCAGTATTGATGCAAGAGGGACGACCCATAGCATTTTTCAGCCAATGCCTGGGTCCGAAAACAGATGCAATGTCTGTGTATGAAAAAGAAGCATTAGCTATATTAAATGCTCTGAAAAAATGGAGACACTACTTCCTGGGAAATCAAGTGATCATAAAGACAGATCAGCAAGCTTTGAAGTATGTGGGCAAGCAGAGATTAGTGGATGGTGTGCAACACAAATTACTCCTGAAACTGCTGGAATTCGATTACAAAATTGAATACAAGAAAGGGAAAGAGAACACAGTGGCTGATGCCCTATCAAGGCAATTCCAGGATGATGAGATGGAGCACCAAAACAACAATCCCCTTTCAGCCTGTCACCAAACGTCACTGATCATTCCCAAATGGCTCAAAGAGGTACAAGACTCATATGTGAGTGACACTGACTGCACCAAATTATTACAAGAGCTGACAATTGATGGGGCTAGCAACAAACACTTTACCTTGCAATCTGGCATCTTGCGTTTCAAGGGCAAGATTTACATTGGCAGCTCCACCCAGCTCAGAGACAAGGTATTTGACAAATTTCACTCCTCGGCATTTGGGGGTCACTCAGGCATCAAGGCAACACTGCATCGCATACAACAATCCTTTTATTGGCCCAAGCTCAAAAACTATGTGACTGAAAAAGTGGCTATGTGCCCCATATGCCAAATAGCAAAAACAGAAAGACTGCCCTATCCTGGTCTTCTGCAACCACTGCCGATCCCAAAGCAAAAATGGGCTGATATCAGCATGGATTTCATCTCAGGCCTGCCTAAATCCAGAGGAAAAAACGTGATATTGGTGGTGGTTGATCGCCTCACTAAATATGCACATTTTCTTCCTCTGGCACACCCGTATACAGTGCAAACAGTGGCTGATTTGTTCTCAAAACATATCATCAAGCTTCATGGCCCTCCTTCCAGCATTGTCAGTGACAGGGACCCTGTGTTTACAAGTCATCTGTGGAAACAAATTCTTTCCTCCTACAACACCAAGCTTCACTACAGCACAGCTTACCATCCTGAAACAGATGGCCAAACTGAGCGAGTAAATCAGTGCCTGGAACAATATTTGAGGTGCATGGCCTTCCAGGAACCGAAAAAGTGGTGTGATTGGTTACACTCGGCTGAGTGGTGGTACAATTGCTCATTTCACTCAGCTATACAGATGTCTCCTTTCCAAGCATTATATGAGTATCCTCCTCCACTGCTCCAGCAAATTCCAGTCCCATTTGAGCAACAGCAAGCATCAACTATTGACCAGCAAGAAAAGGAAAGCATGGTGACAATCCTTCAGCAAAACTTGACAAAAGCACGGCTCCGCATGAAGAAATATGCAGATGCCAACAGAATTGAGAGACAGTTCCAAGTGGGTGACCTGGTTTATCTGAAAATGAAATCTTACAGGGAGACTGCTCTGGGAATGCAAAATCCTCCCAAATTGTCACCCAAATGGTATGGACCATTTAAGGTGCTGCACAAGGTCGGTCAAGTCTCTTATCAGCTTCAACTCCCAGCAAACTGTAAACTACACGATGTATTCCATGTTAGCCACATGAAGAAACACAAGGGAGAACACGCAGTCCCCAATCCAATTCTACTAATGGTCACCAACGACAGCAAGGTAAAGACTGTTCCCATTGATGTGCTCCAAAGACGCACCGTACCTCGCTCCCCTGGTGAACATGATGTGGAAATACCACAATGGTTAGTACACTGGGATACTATGACAAGTGCCGAAGCTACTTGGGAGGATGCGGAGTTCATACAAAAGGCATATCCAGGTTTTCAGCCCTAAAGTCTGAGCTCAGGAGGGGGGTCTTGTCAGGTTCCGTCAGTTGGCAAGATAACAGCAACCGCAGGATGGCTAATCCACGGCTAGGATCTCTGGAACCTGTTAGTGTTGTGATTCTATAGTTTAGCTTAATTAAGTCACTGATAAGCGCTGTAATGACTTTTGCTTGGCCTGCTTCGGTATATAAGGAGCAGGAGGGGTGGCCGGGAGGACCAAGCAATAATCAAATATTTATTTTTATCGTTCATGTCCTTTCTTGTTCAACACTCGACGGCTCTAGCGCCGCGGCGCTCACTTCTCCCCCTCCTCCTCCGATCATCGTCAAGGGCATCCACCGCCGGACCCTGACACTGGGGGCTCTCAGATAGGTTGCACCAAACAGCCTCACAATTGCAACCACAAATCCTTTGACACACTCGATGGCTTGACTCTCACTCATAGCCAAATGGTCGTTAACTAGATCCGCCGGTATGTCGTATGCCAACATACACAAGGCGACATTCACCTTTTGGGAGGTTCTATGCCCAAGTTCTCCGGCAGTATTTCTCTGTTGCTCAAAAAACTCATCATACTTGGTCACCTCTTTGGCGATGCGCTTGAACAAGGCAATGCTCATGCGAAAACACCGCCGGAAGTAGCTCTCTGGAAATATGGGATGTTCATTGAAATACATCCGCATCAATATATTGTTTTCTTTGATTCTTTCCCTCCACAACTTGCGTCTACCGAAAACAGAGCCGCCGCGTTTCGGTTCTTTATTCGCGTGAGCGTGCAGCCAATAGCACCATCATGTCCTCTTCTTCCTCACTATCAAATTCATCATTGGATGAATCATATCTCTATAGAATGTATACAAATTTCATTCATTCATTTTATCTATCCATCTAAATCCAAATTTCTCAAGAAAAATAGCCGGCGCGGAGGCGGAAAGATACCTTGCGGCGATTTTGCCTAGCGCGTTGCGCACTACTGCGCCACCATGCGACGAGGCTTGTCTCGTACATGATGGACCTGGGGGCGGCGCGGCGGCGGCGATACCGAAGAAGAGGGTGCGCCGGCCGCAGATCTACAGCAGGAGCGCCGAGGGAAGCGACGCTGGTGCGGATTTCTTAGGTGGCGGAATGGTGGAAGTGGAAATGGGGGAAGAAGAGGGCGCGGACGCGGGGGGAATATTCAGGGCGGCGGTTGGGTCTTCGCGCGAAAGCAAGGGAGATACGCGCGCTCGACTGGGAGCGCCAATTTTGGCGCGCGGAAGGAGACAATATGCTGCGCGCGTGAAAAGTTTTAGGGCGCACACGATTTTCCGCGACTGCTGGAGGGGGAAAATGGTCGCGTGCGCTCTATATTAGCAGTTAGTTTAGCGCAGGCGCACTATTACGCCTCTTCTAAAGATGCTCTTAGTTGCTTCTTTATTTTTTTTATTTTTTTTTGAGTTGTAATCCACTGCTTTATTAAACGGGACGGTGGTTACAATCCGACTGAATCACGTCAGCCAAAAAACCAGGTATTACATCAAAGCGAACAAAATCTACTACGCTAAGAGCTTCCTTGGCACACATATGTGCCGCCTTATTTGCATCACGACCTAAGAAAAGAAGCTTGACTTCCTGGAAACTAGAACATAAACCCTTCATCTCACTAATAATGTGAGCACCTTCTATGCGAACTTGCACCTCCTCCCGCCAAACCCTCTCAAGGGAGAGGCAGTCAGTTTGTATAATCACCTTCGGAATACCCAGCCGAGCTGCCGCCTCAAGACCCTCCCTGGCTGCCAGGATTTCACTGACAAAAGGGTCATCGACGTGATTCTGTTTCCTGCAGCCTGCCTCCATGAGCTCACCATTGTGATTCCGAATAATGTAACCTGACCCGGCCACCTTCAGATGTGAGTTCAGTGAGCCATCAACATTCACCATACACCAACCAACCGGCGGTTTTGACCATTTGCAGGTCTGAACCGGCCTCACTGCTTGCCGTGGTGGTAGCTCTAGAAGAGCCATCTGTTCTTCAACCAGTTGCATGGAACCCAGAGGCTTGTATTGCTCTTCACCATGCACATATTTGTTACGACTAGACCAAACACACCAGAGCACTGTGATAGCTATAGGTAGTTGATCTGTGCCAAGGTATGAGCCAACCAATATATCTTGTATCCAAGTATTCGGGTGCAGCCTCGGAAAAGTAAAGCCGAAGTAATCCGACGCCACCGACCAGAACTGCTTTGCATGGGCACAAGTCACCAACGCATGATGCAGCGTTTCGTCTTCATGACCACATAGCTTACATGTAGCATGATCCATCACATGCCGTCTCTTCAGCTCGGCAAAGCACGTTGATGTAGTTGCTTCTTTATTTGCCGGGGCCTTTTGACTTGATGGGATATTTAAGTCTGCTAGTTGTGAGACCTTGGGCGGGCCCCCTGTGCGTTGGGGAGCCAGGGTGGTCGCCCTGGCTGACCAGCCTCGGAAACGGGTCCTGCAATCAACCGACTCATACATACCCTGGCGCCTAAGCTTAAAAGCAAAAGAAAAAAGCATGTCCTGTCGCCTTTCGTATGGCTCGTCGCTAGACGCTGGTCGAGATGCTCTTCAGCTGCGTCATCCAAAGCGTCCAATACGGTGTCTGGTATTCCGAGCCCGTCCCCCATACACAGGGGACGCTCTGGGCACGCCGAACACAACAAAAAGTAAGGCGGGCTCCCACATATCGGCGACTATTTACATAATCGTTGGTTCGCGCCTTTTATTTCTCGCCGCGCCTTCCCTCCCGCGCCTCCCACCCCTCCGCCGCCGCTGGATTTGCCGACCGTTTCGACGGCTGATCTCTTCTGAGAGTCAGCACCGTCGTCGCGGCTGGCTCTCTCGCCGTCCTTTTCGCCACCACCGCTTCGCCAGCGCGTCCCAGAACGCGGCGTCAAATCCACCCCACCTTCGCGCACACAAGGTGTTCGACGACTTGTCAAGTAGGCGCGATTGGCGCTGTTCGTTGCCTCGTCTTCCACGGTGCAATTTTAACCATTAATTTTGCTTTAGACATGGATAGCAATGACGAGATGCTTGTCCGACTGCTGGAGGACGAGCAAACCTTCGACGATGACATCCGGGAGCATTTACTGATCATCGCGTCCCTCCAGGACATGATTGACACCGAGGCGGAGAAGCGGAAGAGGCCGCGCCGCGGATGATCAAAGCCGGGGAGAAAGAAGTCGAAGCCCCGACATAGGATGGAGGGGCATACCATGCTGCACAACGACTACTTCGCAGATGAGGCAACACATGCCGACAATTTTCGGCGCCGGTATAGGATGAGCAAGGGTTTGTTCATGAATATCCTCCACGGCGTTCGAGAGTTTGACCCCTACTTCAAGCTCAAGCACAACGCTGTAGGCGTTATCGGGTTCTCGTCAATCCAGAAGTACATCGCCGCCATGAGAATGCTTGCATACGGAGCACCCGCTGATACACAGGACGACTTCCTTCGCATGAGTGAGTCTAGTGTCATTGAGTGCATGTACAAGTTTTGCCGAGCTGTGGTGAAAAAGTTTGGCAAATACTACTTGAGAGGGCCAACTGAAGAAGAGACTGTAAGGATCATGACACAAATGCTGCGAGAGAATTCCCTGGAATGCTTGGAAGCATCGATTGCATGCACTGGTCATGGAAGAACAACCCGTTTGCCTGGCAAGGTATATACAAAGGGTGTCATGGATATTGTAGTGTGGTGCTTGAAGCTATGGAAGATTATGACCTGTGGATTTTTGCATTGTTTCTTTGGCATGGCGGGATCACACAATTACATCAACGTGTTGCAGCAGTCTCCGGTGTTCAGCAAACTAGTGGAAGGGCATGCTCCACCATGCAACTATGAGATCAACGGCCACTAATATACCAAAGGCTATTACCTAGTCGATGATATATATCCAAAATAGGCCACTTTTGTCAAAACAATCTCAGATCCAGAATTGCCACTTTGCTTTGCGACAGGAGGCTTGCAGGAAGGATATCAAGCGGGCATTTGGTGTGCTTCAAGCTTAATTTGGAATTTTCCGGTACCCTGCTCTAAGCTGGTCTCACGACCAAATGTGGGAGGTGATGCATGCTTGTGTGATCATGCACAACACGATCAATGACCGCAAGAATCATACCAGGACACATGTTGGTCCCTATGAGTGTCAGGGCCCTCTTGCGGAGGTTAATCATGAGTTTCCTGCAGATTTTGCTGATTACCTCGCCATGCACGCAGAGATCCGTGACAGCAATGTTCACGAGCAACTTCAAAATGATCTCGTTGAGCATATGTGGAGGATCAAATGATTATCAGCAAATGCCGCGGCACCTTGATCTAGCCACATTTATTACATTTGTTTAGTTGTTTTATTGTTTGTTGTATTTTAATTTGAAAACAATCTCGGCAAACATATTTATTTGTATGATATATTTAATAAATGGTTGTGTTTTCGAAAACCCTATAAAAAGTTGGGGATGGCATTTAGGGGACGCGGCTGGGGAGCGACGTCCCCCAAATGTGGCACGGACAAAACACGTCCCCAAACGCTCGATCCGGCGCCGTTTGGGAGACGCTTTGGGGGACGCGGCTGGAGAGTATCTTCTTAGAGCATCTTCAGCTGCGCTCCATAAATGGCGTTTGATAAAAATGCTGGATCGACTGAATGAAAGACGTTGTATGGTTGTGTCGTTTTTGGGGAGGCTCCTTCTCAGTAGAATATGATGAAATTAAAAGTTTTCATTTAAATTTTCTTTATATATTAAAAGTTGAATGAAAACTTCTACGACTAGACCCCGCTCCATCGTCGCCACCATCCTTCCTCTGATTCTCCTGCTCCCGCCGCTCCTTCCGCATCGTCGACGCAAGAGCCCTACATCTGCACGCCTCCTTGTCGAGCCTCTCCCACTCGTACGCCATGAGGCGATGAGCCCCCTCCTCAGCGGGCGCCCGTTCGATGGAGATACCAACAGTGTGCCACCACTGCTCCTTGAAGGCCTTTCCGCGGGCGTCGTCCTGGTGCTTCTTTAGAGTCTCGTAAGACTCTAGAATGGCTCTCTGCTCCGCTGAATTTCCTCCGGCTATATCCTGTCGCTCCAGCTCTCCAGGTTGTTGTCGTCCCCCTCTTCCTCCGCCACTTACACATGTTACTGATAAATGATCTTAAGTCTTAATTTACATAGAAGTGCTAGGGTTACTCCATCTTCCCAAGAACAGATGGAACTATTGACTCATGGAGCGAATAACATCATCATAAATATAAACGAAGTAGGATGTATCAAATGAGTACATTTGCAAACCAGTCCAGGATCCAGTAGCACAACAAGGTCTACAACTCTTCTCAAGAGTCAAATAATATAAAGTTTGACCAAGTTTCTAGAGAAAAAAATCCACACTATACTACTAGGTAGACATCGTGTTATAATATATTTCATCACGTATCTAACTTAGTTAATATTTATATTGTATATGTTAATATTTTTTCAGAAAGTTAGTCAAATTTTACATAGTTCAACTTTCAAACAAATTATGCCTTTATTTTAAGAAATGTAGGTAGTATTTATTAAGTCTTAATTTAAATAGAAGTGCTAGGGTTACTCCATCTTCCCAAGAACAGATGGAACTATTGAGTCATGGAGCCAAACATCATCATAAATATAAACGAAGTAGGATGAATCAAATGAGTACATTTGCAAACCAGTCCAGGATCCAGTATCACAACAAGGCCTACAACTCTTCTCAAGAGTCAAAGAATATAAAGTTTGACCAAGTTTTTAGAAAAAAATCCACACTATACTACTAGGTAGACATCGTGTTATAATATATTTCATCACGTATATAACTTAGTTAATAATTTATATTGTATATGTTAATATTTTTTCAGAAAGTTAGTCAAATTTTACATAGTTTAACTTTCAAACAAATTATGCCTTTATTTTAAGAAATGTATGTAGTATGTATTAAGCTCCAAACCATACATAAATTCATCATGAATCAAGCAATCCAATCCCAATGTACACTAGCACATCAGCGAGCATAAATTTAATCTCTTCACACAACATATTGTCTATTACCATCAACCATTCGCGCGCTTCAATCCTTGATGGCAAACTTATCTGTAGTTGTTCCGGTCCGGCTAGATTAGCATGTGCCATTGCTGAAATCATTTTCCATGTTGTGGAAAAAGTCTATGTTGACCTAAATTACTGGCCTGTCAAAAATTGATGCAAAGAGCTGAGGGCCAGGATGCTCTGTATATGATTGTGTGGGGTTTAAGTGGGCTAAATAACACTATGAGAAGAAGTTTAGCCAAGTCAATAGTTTAACGAGGAAAGAAGAAACTATATAATTATTTTTCTAAGAGGAATCCAACATGCTAGCTTCGATCGATCTACTTTAATTTGTTTATCTATCCTAATTTTAAGGGTATGTGTTTGTGTGACTGTGTGTGCACATTGAAGTTTATTTGTATGAACCGCATGCACTCATGTTTTTATTTTCTTCATATTTATGCTGCATCGGTTAATGCCGGCAATACTTGCTTCGCACCATTTTTTCCAAATAAACTAAAATCCATTTTATTTTGACAAATTATATGGTTGACACGAGAGTTGTCGTATTGACTCTAGTTCTCGCTTCATAAGCTGCTCTTCGAAAGATTTTGCACAGAATAAAATGGGCATTTATGGGAAACATTCACAAAATGTGCTAATGAGTACATGTTCTTTTCGGCTTAATGTTTTAGCAGTTTCCATAAAATATATATTTAACTCTGCTTCAGAACGTACTGGGGGCCTATCCAACAGTAGCATTGCGTAGACAACAAAATAAAATGCCCATTGGAAAAAAATGACGGAGTGTGTGGGTTTATTATGACTGGTCTCCCACGAAACTTGTTTCAAAACAAAAGGAATGGTCTCCCACGAAAGGACACCTTTTCTGCGCAGAGAAAGTAAAAAACGAGGTTCGATTTTTCATTAATTTGGTGCAATGCTACATCAGGTGCCTTGTTGGTGCACTGCAACAGGAGAAACGGTTAAAAAACTGAAACAGACCATATGTCTTTCACCCAGATAGATGATATATAACCAAGCACCTGCTTGCACGATGCATACATAACACAGACAATCTATGAAGATGCATGATCGAAGCTAGCGTTCGATCTCTTTCCAACAAATGCATGCATCGCCATCGGAAGAATGAATAAACTCGGACTAGGTACGACTGATGTCGCGTTCGATCTCATCGTGTCCTCACTGGGGGAAGCCGTGCGGCCCGAACCCCTGATGCACAGTCTCCATTCCGGAGGCGAACCCCAGCAGCGGCGACGGTGGCAACATCCCCATCATCATCTGCTGCTGCTGCTGCAGATCCATTCCAGCGTCGAACCCCGTCTGTGGAGGCGGCGGCATCTCCATCATCATCTGCTGCTGCGCCAACTCCACCATCATCAGCTGATGCTGCGTCATCTCCATCCCGCCGCTCGCGCTGGTGCCACCGAGTTCAAACTCGCCGCCGCCACCCACAGTACGGCCACCGAGCAGATCCCGGAGCACCTGGTCGCAGCGCACCGCCACGTCGGCGCTCAGCTTCGCCAGCGCGGCCGCGAAGGCAGCCCGGTCCTCCTCCCTCATCTGGCGCACGTCGTTGGCATGCTCCAGCCACGCCGCCGGCTGGCACCCCTCGGCGCGCGCCTTCGCGAAGAACTCATCGATGGCCGTGTTCCGCGCCTTGATCGCAGCCAGCTGCGCTTGCACCTCGGCAAGCTCCTGGTTCAGCTCCGCCAGCGCCGGGTTCCGGTCACCGGCGCCGCCGTCAACCGCCGCCACGGCCTGAGCCTCCGAAGAGTAGGAGGTGCGGAAGCGGTCGAGGACGGAGTCGACGGAAGGGTGGCCTATGGAGAAGACCTTGCCTCCTGGGGAGAAGACGACAGCGGCCACCTCGGCGCCGCATAGGGTGGACAGCTCGCTCACCTTTTTGAACAGCCCCGTGCGGCGCTTGGAGAAGCATACCTGCCGCGCCTCCTCGCTCTCGATGGGCCGGATCTCGATCTTCTTCCGCCCCGTACCTCTCGGCCGCCGCGGTGCCATTGCCGCCTACCCTTAAACCTTTGGACCCTCTCACCCCTCAAAATGTTTGCTCTGCGTAGGTAGCTAGGTAGATCTGTCTAGAACTTTTGGGGTCATCTGTCTATATAGGGGATGGAGGAGAAGAATTGAGATGTGAAAGGAGTTGAGAATTGAGATCCTTATCTCGTGACTCATGTTCCCATCTCATCACTGCTTGCTCACGTATAAGCTAGAGAATTCATGAGACAGCGAGACGATGATCAACACATTTAGCTGTCAGATGTCTAAACGAGGACGAATTTAATGAAGGGTCGGGCCCACAGTTAGTCATGGGTACTTTCTGAATACCCAAGAAAATTATGTATCGATCTGGTCAACCATAATTTTCAGATACGTAATTGCCAAATTGTTAAACTGCAGGATCTAGTATGATTGTGACATGTGAAATCAAACAAGATGTCTTTTCAGTTTAATGTGTGATCATAATATATCCTTTTCTGGCTTGTACTTTTTCTTTCGGTGTTTCTTTCTTTTTTAATCTGATTTACATATATGAACATGTTATTTTCACACACTCCTGAGGTTGGTATCCTTTGCATATATAAGCGCAGACGCACAAGACAATTGGTTTTTCAATTTCTTTTAGGATTTTCTATATGCAGAGTTCTCTATCCACGTGAGGCTGTGCTAATGCAAAGGAGACCGCTCAAGGAGCACGTGAAAAAGAAAATAACATGTTCATATGTGAAGTAGATTATAAAGGAAAGAAATACGCAAAGGAAGTACAAGCCACAAATAGATATACCTCGCAAAAAAAAAAGATATACACCAAGCTCATGGATTGAACAAAAAGGCATCTCGTTCGACTTCATATGTCACCACAAATCGAGCTAACACTTGATCATGCCTGTTAACCACTGGTGGCTTTCTTTAAATAATTATGTCATCGCAGATCGATATATATTATTTTGGCTATTCAAACAAATAATCCTTCCGTTTCTATTTACTTCACATTTTGGGTTTGGCCAAAGTCAAACTTTATTAACTTTGACTAAAAATATAGGAAAATATCAATAATTATAATACCAAATGCATATAATATGAAAATATAGTTTATGGGGCACATATTGTGCATTGAAAATGATAAATAATATAATAATATAATATTCTAGAATATTCTAGAATATTGTAGTGAACTTCGTGGTCGGCGACGTGGTGATGCTCGTGACCGGCTTGACCGGCAGTGTCATGGTGGTGTGTTCTTCTTCGTGGTGGGCGATGTGGTGATGCTTGTGACCGGCGTGAACGGCGGTGCCATGGTGGTGTTCGTATTCGTGGTCGGCAACGTACCCATTCTTGTGACCGGCGTGATCGGCGGTGTCATGGTGGTCTTCGTCTTCGTGGTCTGCGACGTGGTGATGCTTGTGACCGGCGTGAACGGCGGTGCCATGGTGGTGTTCATCTCGTGGTCGGCGACTTGCCCATGCTTGTGACTGACGTGACCAGCGGTTTCATGGTGGTCTTCATCTTCGTGGTCGGCGACATGGTGATGCTTGTGACCGGCGTGAACGGTGGTGCCATGGTGGTGTTCGTCTTCGTGATCAGCGACATGCCCACGCTTGTGACCGGCCTGACTGGCAATGTCATGGTGGTCTTCGTCTTCGTGGTCGACGACGTGGTGATGCTTGTGACCCGCGGTGCCATGGTGGTCGCTTGCTTCGTGGTCGGTGACATGCTCATGCTTCTGGTGGGTGAGGTAAGGTCACCATGTTGCTATATAGGTGAGACTAGGAAAAGCGAGGAACCAAAAAATGGGGGCTCGCTTCCCTACCCGGTGCAGAAATGAGCGGCCCGACCAAACAACATGGCTTTTCTAGTCCATGATCTGTCTTAGACACGCAGGTAGTTTCTTCCCAATCAGCCCAGGTAAACAAACGTGCCCTTACCGATTAGGCCTCGTGCACGTGCACATGACATGGTGGGCCGAACACGCATGCTAGTATTGGTTTTTTTATAAAAAAAAGTCTGTCAATATGTCAATAATCATCAACAACAGTAGGTACAACCATAGAAGTAATAAAAATTGCAAATAGGATTTTGCATGGTCTAGTGGCGACTACAAACACTAGGGCGAGCCGTTCTCGCCTCTCCATCACTGCAGCTGGGTAAATCTTGTCGCAATAGAACTTGTAGTAAATAGATTGGGAGTCGACGTACTAAGACACCAAATAATCAACACACCGAAGCAATAACCATTGTCAATGATGATAACTGTAAATAGTAAGAGACTGATCTGAAGCCACTACAAGGAACATGAAAACCGACCGAATCCCACGAGATACACCGGGCACATGACTCCACACGCCCTCCACCGACGCTAGACGCACCACTGTAGCGATGATAGGATGGATTAGGATCTTATTCTGACTTCATGATGTAGCACCCATCCCACCATCCTAAAAAACATTGAAAACGGCCTAAACAAAGAACAAGAACACTCCGGCCAGCGAGAGGCCGTGGACTGCCGCGTTTGCAGGGGGGACCTAGATGGGTTTACTTTGGCCACCACCACCCGGTTGCACACATCCAATCAAGAGGCAAAGCATGTTAGATTGTTCAATGATGCTATGCTCGTTTGGGTGCCATCGTGGAGAATGGTTGGATGATTGTTCAAATTCGAGAAGTTGGTGGCTTTTATACCGAAGATGCGTACCCATCCTACCTTTGTTGCTCTCTCATGTAACCTTAAGAGATGACTCAAGCTCGGAAAGCTACTCGTCCGCCCTAGGTGTTTCACACCACCGCCGGGCCCCATGCTCTTATTCGTCTGATGACGACACCCGCACCTACGCAGCCTCCTCCGGGCTGGCGTCCAAGTTCAAACTACCGTGGGAAGAACCAGGTGTATCGGCCACCGCAGCCTTAACCCGCCGCTTCCTCGCCCTCGATCCCGCCGACCATGGATCGTCCTACATCGACATAGCGCCCCCATCATGATCCTTGGACAAGACTCCTCCAATCATGGCCCATTCCATGGACCGCACCATCTCCATATGTTGCTCCTTCGGCCTATACTGACACATGGAGTCCCGGCCATCGCTCATCGACTGGATCGCCTAAACTTATTGGTCCACGGCCACCTGCTCAGGTCTACATCGGCCTCAATCCATGGTATACTGCCTCGCCACCATATGCTGCACATGCCCTCCCCAGCGGTGGAGGCATGAAAAATGTTAGGCGGGGGAGGGGGGAGGTTCGAAGAAGAGAACTCACGAATGGCAAAAAAAAGTGAGAAGAAGTGATAGCAAAATATTTGTTTCATTGATTATACAACCGTTACCGATTGTCTATGACAAACGGATGTACAATTGAGCACTACTGAAAAGGAAAAATCTAGACAAGAAGAGATAGAGCAACTAACGGTTTCAATTAAAGTCCACTCGACGTGGTGCTTCATCAAACTCATCTATAATTGTATCTGACAATATTCCAATTGTAATCTCCTTTTCAATGTATATTACGAAGCAGTCTCGTAGGAATCCATCCTCCATTTTATTCTGAAGCCTTGTTTTCACAAGTTTCATTGTAGAAAATACACGTTCAGTGGTTGCAGTTAAGATTGGTAAAGTAAGAACAAGGTGAATCAATATGTTCATTGAGTTAGTACTTTTGGCAATGATTAAATCAACTAGTATAGAAATAAAGAACAGTATATACCGGCCAATCAAGTGGTAATCATCATTTTTCCGGTTGATGCAAGTTATTGACAAAGTTGTGATATAGTTGTTAAATTCTGAAACTTCGGGTTTGTAAGGATATCATGCTCATAGTGTCGTAATTGACATCTTAGATTCTCCCTTTCTTGTTCTTCAAAATCGATAAGACTTTGAAGCTAAGAACAAACAACATCAATTTCCAATGAGCTGATTGAGTTCTTGGGGTCCAAGGTAGTGCACATAATGAGAAGCTCGGTTGCTTGTTTGTTGAACATGGAGTTCAACTCTTGTGCTTGTTGGTCCCCAACTGCCTCCGCCCATGCTTCAGATCACAATCAGGACCGCCTGATCGATTTCAATGGCTTCCCTGCAAGCATAGCGATCCAATTTCTAAAGGCTGAGGTCTCCTCCACCTCCACGAGGGGTGCAGCATGGAGAGGGGTCAAGCCGTGATCTCTGTCAAAACAGGCCACCGTGTATGGAACGTAGCACGTCAACATAATACTGTGTGAAATTACATGGTGTATAGTTCAGATTCAGCTTCATTCCATGCTGCCCCACCTTTTGCGGGCTAACTGAAGGAGTACGGTAGTTGGCTCCCTAAAATGAGATCCCAGCACATATTCAGTTTTGTTTGGGAAAGATGCAAGTTAACATCACTTTCTAGATTCTGGAACCTGGTACGGAAAATCTTTGATCTGCATCAAGACGGCCGAATCGCTTAGGCAGCTAGCACTACCATGCCTTGGAACCCCACGAAATGGACGCAAAGCAGAACATTTTTTTGTTTTCCCTTTGCAGACTAGACCAAAGCCGGGCAGTCGGGGGATTGGTAAATTGTGAACCATGCAACCTGACGCGGTGAGTCGAACGCGCACATGTGGTTATGTGTTTGTTGCTGGCTAATGTAGATGCCCTGGCTCGCTAGATCGATCGACGACCACGATGGTGTGCTTGCTTGGGTGCCATCATCGAGACTCAAGAGGACCTGGATGGCGATTGTTCAAATTAATAGGCTAGAGGAGCCAGAATCATACATGTGTCTTATCCAAATTCTCCCGGTGCATCCTATTCATACTAGTAATTGTAGCAACTGAAACACAGGGTGCGAATCAGCACCTAGCCACCTATCTCCTTACATCTACATCTGTTTTCTAGAAAGGAGTGGAGGTTTTTCTTCAAACCAGCAGATGATTATCCTTCCATCTTCTGAACGATTTCAGATATTATGCACTTCGTAATTTTACACCGTATTCTGCGTGAAATTGAGTATATATATCGTGGTGTGTGGAGTAACTCAAACAATGCCACCAACCATCATGGCGTACACTACATGAGTATTAATTGTTTTTTAAAACAAGGCAAGATAAATGCCATTTTCATTGGTAAGTCTTGCCTAGATGGTGCGTGCCTTCGTAGAGGTCAATTCTTGACCACTCCTCCTATGAGGACGTATTTCGGTGTGCTGCCAGTTGCGACTTGCAAGAGTGTTTGTGTGTTTGGGGAGTTTCTCTTTTTCGGATACAAGGTGTCATGTTGTGGCCTTTCTGGTTTCTTTTACGGTACATTTTATTCTTTGTTGGCAGGATCTTCACTTGAGGCTTGTCCATAAGATCTAGTCATGTGTGGAAGCACATTGCTTGCACATTTGATTTGCTCTTGTCAACACTCATTTGTCTCTTGTGGATCTTCACTTGAGGTTTGTCCATATGCTCCATAGCATACAGTTTACCTCTGGCACCGGCTGCACCGAACTTAGCGTCCAGTGCATCCCACAGCTCCTTCCCATTTCGGATGTACAGATAAGCATCAACCAACTTGTCTCCAAGCACACTTAGGACGGCACCCACAAAGATTACGGTGGCATCCCCGAACGATTCATCCTCATCAGGAGTAAGCGAACCTCTGGGAGAACCATCCGCAACCCGGTGCACGCCCATATCAGTGAGCCACAAGAGGGTCTTATTCTGTCATCTCTTGAAATGAGAACCCGTAAACGGGCTCGGTTTGAGCGCAGCAGCAAAACCAGACGGTGAAAAGAGCCATGTAAGTTTTTTTTTATTTGCATTTGCACTAAACCAATGGGTGCTAGCTATGGAATTTTGTACTCTTGATATTTTTTATTATTATACCTACTGGTTATCCTCACTTTTTTATCAATTCATTTGCAACCTAGGTATATTTCGGTGACACTGTATGAAATCAGCAAGATAATAGAGGCAACCACAACTTCATACATAGTAGCTGAGGAGTCTGCGCAGTTGTGTAGTTGCTAGCATCACAGTAAGTTTTCACGTTCAAATGATATGCTTCTTGTATTTAGATGATACTCCAATAGTTTCACTTCAGTTTATGACGTATTTTTTTTTTGAAATCAATTCAGTCTTGAGTTTGTCTCAACTCTTCTGTTAATAGGTGATGATACTATCTGGTGAAGGATTCAGCTCTGTTTGAACATTATTTATAATTTGTTGACAGTGTAGTAGCTGAAGGGATCGTATAGCAGGTACATTTTATGTTCTTTCTGTATTACGTGCTGCTAGATTTTTACACTTCACATCCTCTTGTTTTGAAATTTGTTCTTATCTTTTGTAAATTCTTTTGTTATGTCCAAGATGCTAATATCGAACAGAACTATTCGGTGACACTGCACAAAATCTAGTTAGCTTTTTACACTTCATCTTCTTGTTTTGAAATTTGTTCTTACCTTTTCTCAACTCTTTTGTTATGTCCAATATGCTGATACTAAACAGAAAAATTTAGGTGACACTGCACAAAATCTGGTTATGTTGTGCTAGCACTAGCAGCTTAGCCTATCCGCTGACTGGCGACGAGAGGATAATGTCTACGCACGCTTCTATTCCTGTAGACAGTGTTGGGCCTCCAAGAGCAGAGGTTTGTAGAACAGCCAAGTTTTCTTTGAAGTGAATCACCCATTTTCGAACTCAGGTAGAGGTCAAAGATATCCCTCTCAAGCAACTCAATTACGATACAAGAAGTCTCTTGTGTCCCCAACACACCTAATACACTTGTCAGATGTATAGGTGCACTAGTTCGGCGAAGAGATAGTGAAATACAAGTGGTATGAATGAATATTTGCAGTAGTAACGGCGCCAGAAAATAGCTTGCTGGCGTGTAGTTGATGGTAGTAATATTGCAGGAAGTAAAGATGCAGTAAAACAGTAAATAAGCGATGATTGCAGTATTTGGAAACAAGTCCTAGGGATCATACTTTCACTAGTGGACTCTCAACATTGATCACATAATAAAACCACTCTACACTCTATTGTTGGATGATGAACACCATTAATTGTGTAGGGCTACAAGAGAACCTCAATGCCGGAGTTAACAAGCTCCACAACATTCGATATTCATATTTAAATAACCTTAGAGTGCATGATAGACCAACGCAATTATACTGAGTACTAACATAGCATGCACACTGTGACCATCAAGCTATGAAAGGAGGAATAGATCACATCAATACTATCATAGTAATAGTTAACTTCATAATCTACAAGAGATCACAATCATAAACTACGCCAAGTACTACATGATGCACACACTGTCACCTTTACACACGTGGGACAAGGAGTCTCCGGAGATCACATAAGTAAAATCCACTTGAATAGCATAATGACATCTAGATTACAAGCTCATCATATGGATCTCAATCATGTAAGGCAGCTCATGAGATCATTGTATTGAACTACATATGAGAGAGAGATTAACCACATAGCTACCGGTACAGCCCTTAGCCTCGAGTGAGAACTACTCCCTCCTCATGGAAGACAGCAGCGGTGATGAAGATGGCGGTGGTGTCGATGGAGATGCCTTCCGGGGGCACTTCCCTGTCCCGGCGGCGTGCCGGAACAGAGACTGTCCCCCATCTTGGCTTCGCGATGGCGGCGGCTCGGAAGGTTTCTCGTACCGTGGCTTTTCGTATCGAAGATTTAGGTCAGGAACCTTTAAATAGGCGAAGAGGCGGAGTCGGAAGGGTTACGGGGGCGCCACACAATAGGGGGGCACGCCCCCCCTTGGGCCGCGCCGCCCTGTTGTCTGGTGGCCCTGTGGCCCTCCTCCGGTCCCTCTCGGGTGTTCTGGAAGCTTCGTGGAATTCTAAGATGCTGGACGTTGATTTCGTCCAATTCCGAGAATATTTCCTTACTAGGATTTCTGAAACCAAAAACAGCAGAAAACAGGAACTGGCACTTCGGCATCTCGTCAATAGGTTAGTTCCAGAAAATGCATAATAATGACATATAATGTGTATAAAACATGTGAGTATCATCATAAAAGTAGCATGGAACATAAGAAATTATAGATACGTTTGAGACGTATCAAGCATCCCCAAGCTTAGTTCCTACTCGCCCTCGAGTAGGTAAACGATAACAAGAATAATTTCTTAAGTGACATGCTATCATAATCTTGATCAATACTATTGTAAAGCATATGAGATGAATGAAGTGATTCGAAGCAATGATGAAGATAATGAGTAAACAAATGAATCATATAGCAAAGACTTTTCATGAATAATACTTTCAAGACAAGCATCAATAAGATTTGCATAAGAGTTACTCATAAAGCAATAAATTCAAAGTAGAAGGCATTGAAGCAACACAAAGGATGATTAAGTTTCAGCAATTGCTTTCAACTTGTAACATGTATATCTCATGGATAGTTGTCAACACAAAGTAATATAACAAGTTGATACGTCTCAAACGTATCTATAATTTCTTATGTTCCATGCTACTTTTATGATGATACTCACATGTTTTATACACATTATATGTCATTATTATGCATTTTCCGGCACTAACCTATTGACGAGATGCCGAAGAGCCAGTTGATGTTTTCTGTTGTTTTTGGTTTCAGAAATCCTAGTAAGAAAATATTCTCGGAATTGGACGAAATCAACGCCCAGGGGCCTATTTTTCCACGAAGCTTCCAGAAGACCGGAGAAGTAACGAAGTGGGGCCACGAGGCGGCGCCACACTAGGGCGGCACGGCCCAGGTGCTGGCCGCGCAGCCCTGTTGTGTGGGCCCCTCGTGACGCCCCCTGACCTACCCTTCCGCCTACATATAGTCTTCGTCGCGAAACCCCCAGTACCGAGAGCCACGATACGGAAAACCTTCCAGAGACGCCGCCGCCGCCAATCCCTTCTCGGGGATTCAGGAGATCCGGCACCCTGCCGGAGAGGGAATCATCTCCCGGAGGTCTCTTCATCGCCATGATCACCTCCGGATCGATGTGTGAGTAGTCCACCCCTATGGGTCCATAGCGTAGCTAGATGGTTGTCTTCTCCTCATTGTGCTATCATGTTAGATCTTGTGAGCTGCCTATCATGATCAAGATCATCTATTTGTAATGCTACATGTTGTGTTTGTTGGGATCCGATGAATATTGAATACTATGTCAAGTTGATTATCAATCTATCATATATGTTATTTACGTTCTTGCATGCTCTTCGTTGCTAGTAGAGGCTCGGCCAAGTTGATACTTGTGACTCCAAGAGGGAGTATTTATGCTCGATAGTGGGTTCATGCCTCCATTAAATCTGGGACAGTGACAGAAAGTTCTAAGATTGTGGATGTGTTGTTGCCACTAGGGATAAAACATCGATGCTTTGTCTAAGGATATTTGTGTTGATTACATTACGCACCATACTTAATGCAATTGTCTGTTGTTTGCAACTTAATACTGGAGGGGGTTCGGATGATAACCTGAAGGTGGACTTTTTAGGCATAGATGCATGCTGGATAGCGGTCTATGTACTTTGTCGTAATGCCCGATTAAATCTCATAGTACTCATCATGATATATGTATGTGCATTGTTATGCCTTCTTTATTTGTCAATTGCCCAACTGTAATTTGATCACCCAACATCTGTTTATCTTATGGGAGAGACACCACTAGTGAACTGTGGACCCCGATCCTATTCTTTACATCTGAAATACAATCTACTGCAATTGTTCTTTACTGTTCTTCGCAAACAAACATCATCATCCACACTATACATCTAATCCTTTGTTTACAGCAAGCCGGTGAGATTGACAACCTCACGTTACGTTGGGGCAAAGTACTTTGATTGTGTTGTGCAGGTTCCACGTTGGCGCCGGAATCCCTGGTGTTGCGCCGCACACACTCCGCCACCATCAACCTTCAACGTGCTTCTTGACTCCTACTGGTTCGATAAACCTTGGTTTCTTACTGAGGAAACTTGCTGCTATACGCATCACACCTTCCACTTGGGGTTCCCAACGGGCGTGTGCTTTACGCGTATCAAGCTAAATTTCTGGCGCCGTTGCCGGGAGATCAAGACACGCTGCAAGGGGAGTCTTCCACTTCCAATCTCTTTACTTTGTTTTTGTCTTGCTATGTTTTACTTTATTTACTGCTTTGTTTGCTCTCTATATCAAAAACACAAAAAAATTAGTTGCTAGCTTTACTTTATTTACTGTCTTGCTCTCTATATTAAAAACACACAAAAAATTAGTTACTTGCATTTACCTTATCTAGTTTGCTTTATTTACTACTGCTAAAATGGGTACTGTTGAGAATACTAAGTTGTGTGACTTCACTAGCACAAATAATAATGATTTCCTATGCACACCTATTGCTCCACCTGCTACTACAGCAGAATTCTTTGAAATTAAACCTGCTTTGAATCTTGTTATGAGAGAGCAATTTTCGTGTTAGTTCTGATGATGCTGCTGCCCATCTTAATAATTTTGTTGAACTATGTGAAATGCAAAAGTATAAGGATGTAGATGGTGACATTACAAAATTAAAATTGTTTCCTTTCTCCTTAAGATGAAGAGCTAAAGATTGGTTGCTATCTCTGCCTAGAAATAGTATTGATTCATGGACTAAATGTAAGGATGCTTTTATTGGTAAATATTATCCTCCCGCTAAAATTATATCTTTGAGAAGTAGCATAATGAATTTCAAGCAATTAGATAATGAACATGTTGCTCAAGCATGGGAGAGAATGAAATCTTTGGTAAAGAATTGCCCAACCCATGGACTGACTACTTGGATGATCATCCAAACCTTTTATGCAGGACTGAATTTTTATTCGCGGAACCTATTGGATTCAGCTGCTGGAGGTACCTTTATGTCCATCACTTTGGGGGCAGCAACAAAACTTCTTGATGATATGATGATAAATTACTCTGAATGGCACACGGAAAGAGCTCCACAAGGTAAGAAGGTAAATTCTGTTGAAGAAACCTCCTCCTTGAGTGATAAGATTGATGCTATTATGTCTATGCTTGTGAATGGTAGATCTAATGTTGATCCTAATAATGTTACTTTAGCTTCATTGGTTTCCCAAGAAGAACATGTTGATGTGAATTTCATTAAAAATAATAATTTCAACAACAATGCTTATAGGAATAATTCTGGTAACAACTATAGGCCATATCTTGCTGCTAATGGTAATGGTTATGGTAATTCTTATGGGAATTCTTACAACAATAATAGGAGTGTACCCCCTGGTCTTGAACCCATGCTTAAAGAATTTATTAGTACACAAACTGCTTTTAACAAATCTGTTGAAGAAAAGCTTGATAAAATTGATATTCTTGCTTCTAAGGTTGATAGACTTGCCTATGATGTTGATCTTTTAAAATTGAAAGTTATGCCTAATAAGGATAATGAAAATAAAATTGTTACTACAGCAAATGCCATCCAAGTTCGAATTAATGAGAATATTAGATTGATGGCTGAATTGCATGCTAGGTGGGAAAGAGAAGAAAATGAAAAACTTGCTAAAGAGAATAATGTAGCTAAAGTTTGGACTATTACCACCACTAGTAATGATAATGCTTCACATGTTGCTACACCTCCTACTATCAATGGTAAAATAATTGGTGTTGGCAATGTTTCTACTCCTAGTGTAAAGCGTGCAAAATTGCCTGGAACTGCTAAAACTGCTGATAAAACTGCTGAAATTTTTCAAAATGTTGGGGACAATGATTCCATTGCTGTAGGTCATAATGATTTAGATTTTGATGATTGTCACATCTCTGAAGTTATGAAGTTCTTACAAAAACTTGCTAAAAGTCCCAATGCTAGTGCTATAAATTTGGCCTTTACAAAACATATTACAAATGCTCTCATAAAAGCTAGAGAAGAGAAACTAAAACTTGAAACTTCTATTCCTAGGAAGTTGGAAGATGGTTGGGAGCCCATCATTAAGATGAGGGTCAATGATTTTGATTGTAATGCTTTATGTGATCTTGGTGCAAGTATTTCTGTTATGCCTAAGAAAATCTATGATATGCTTGACTTGCCACCATTAAAAAATTATTATTTGGATGTTAATATTGCTGATAATGCTGTAAAGAAACCTTTGGGGAGGATTGATAATGTTCGTATTATGGTTAACAATAACCTTGTCCCCGTTGATTTTGTTGTCTTGGATATTGAATGCAATGCATCTTGTCCCATTATATTGGGAAGACCTTTTCTTCGAACTATTGGTGCTACCATTGATATGAAGGAAGGTAATATTAAATATCAATTTCCTCTCAAGAAAGGTATGGAACACTTCCCTAGAAAGAGAATGAAGGTACCTTATGATTCTATTATTAGAAAAAATTATGCTGTTGATGCTTCGTCTCTTGATAATACCTGATACACACTTTCTGCGCCTAGCTGAAAGACGTTAAATAAAAGCGCTTATGGGAGACAACCCATTATTTTACTTCTGCACTTTTGTTTTATATTTGAGTCTTGGAAGTTGTTATTACTGTAGCAACCTCTCCTTATCTTTATTTTATTGCATTGTTGTGCCAAGTAAAGTCTTTGATAGTAAAGTCAATACTAGATTTGGATTACTACGCAGAAACAGATTTCTTGCTGTCACGAATTTCGATATGCCTCTCTGTAGGTAACTCAGAAAAATCTGCCAACTTACGTGCGTGATCCTCAGATATGTACGCAACTTTCATTCAATTTGGGCATTTTCATCTGAGCAAGTCTGGTGCCTCAAAAAATTCGTCTTTACGGACTGTTCTGTTTTGACAGATTCTGCCTTTTATTTCGCATTGCCTGTTTTGCTATGTTTGATGGATTTCTTTGTTCCATTAACTTTCAGTAGCTTTGTGCAATGTCCAGAAGTGTTAAGAATGATTATGTCACCTCTGAATATATGAATTATGCACTGACCCTCTAATGAGTCTGTTTTGAGTTTGGTGTGGAGGAAGTTTTCAAGGGTCAAGAGAGGAGGATGATACAATATGATCAAGAAGAGTGAAAAGTCAAAGCTTAGGGATGCCCCCGTGGTTCATCCCTGCATATTTTAAGAAGACCCAAGCGTCTAAGCTTGGGGATGCCCAAGGCATCCCCTTCTTCATCGACAACTTATCAGGTCACCTCTAGTGAAACTATATTTTTATTCCGTCGCATCTTATGTGCTTTACTTAGAGCGTCTGTTTGTTTTTGTTTTTGTTTTTGTTTTTGTTTGAATAAGATCGTATCCTAGGGAGAGAGACACGCTCTGCTGTTTCGTATGAACACATGTGTTCTTAGCTTTATCTTTAATGTTCATTGCGAAAGTTGGACTATTTCATTCATTGTTATATGGTTGGAAACGGAAAATGCCGCATGTGGTAAATGGTATAATGTCTTGAATAATGTGATACTTGGCAATTTTTGTGCTCATATAGATCATGTTTAAGCTCTTGCATCATGTACCTTGTACTCATTAATGAAGAACTACATAGAGCTTGTTAAAATTTGGTTTGCATGATTGATCTCTAGAGTCTAGATATTTTCTGGTTAAGGTATTTGAACAACAAGGAGACAATGTAAAGTCTTATAATAGTTACAATATGTTCATATGTGAGCTTTGTTGTACCTTTTATACTTGATTTTGCTTCAAACAACCTTGCTAGCCTAGCCTTGTATTGAGAGGAATTCTTCTCGTGCATCCAAATCCTTGAGCCAAATACTATGCCACTTGTATCCACCATACCTACCTACCACATGGTATTTCTCCGCCATTCGAAAGTACATTACTTGAGTGCTACCTTTAAAATTCTATTCTTTGTCTTTACAATATATAGCTCATGGGACAAATAGCCTTAAAAACTATTGTGGTGAAGAATATGTACTTATGTGTCTTATTTCTTAATAAGTTGCTTGTTGAGCGGTAACCATGTTTCTGGGGACGCCATCAACTTTTACCTTTGTTGAATATCATGTGAGTTGCTATGCATGTTCGTCTTGTCTGAAGTAAGGGCGATTTTCATGATCAAATGGTTTGAGTATGCATAATGTTAGAGAAGAACATTGGGCCGCTAACTAAAGCCATGATTCATGGTGGAAGTTTCAGTTTGGACAACTAATCCTCAATCTCTTATGAGAAAATTAACTGTTGTTGAATGCTTATGCATTAAAGAGGAGTCCATTATCTGTTGTCTATGTTGTCCCGTATGGATGTCTAAGTTGAGAATAATCAAAAGCGAGAAATCCAATGCAAACTTTCTCCTTAGACCTTTGTACAGGCGGCATAGAGGTACCCCTTTGTGACACTTGGTTGAAACATATGCTATGCAATGATAATCCGTGTTAATCCAAACTAATTAGGACAAGGTGCGAGCACTATTGGTATACTATGCATGAGGCTTGCAACTTATAGGATATCTTATACATAACACATATGCTTTATTACTACCGTTGACAAAATTGTTTCTTGTTTTCAAAATGAAAAGCTCTAGCACAAAAATAGTAATCCATGCTTCCCTCTGCGAAGGGCCTATCTTCTACTTTATTGTTGAGTCAGTTTACCTATTCTTCTATCTTAGAAGCAAACACTTGTATCAACTGTGCATTGATTCTTACATGTTTACCTATTGCACTTGTTATATTACTTTGTGTTGACAATTATCCATGAGATATATATGTTGAAGTTGAAATCAACCGCTGAAACTTATATCTTGCTTTGTGTTGCTTCAATGCCTTTACTTTGAACTTATTGCTTTATGAGTAACTCTTATGCAAGTCTTATTGATGCTTGTCTTGAAAGTATTATTCATGAAAAGTCTTTGCTATATGATTCATTTGTTTACTCATTATCTTCATCATTGCTTCGAATCGCTGCATTCATCTCATATGCTTTACAATAGTATGATCAAGATTATGATAGCATGTCACTTCAGAAATTATCTTTGTTATCGTTTACCTACTCGAGGGCGAGAACTAAGCTTGGGGATGCTTGATACGTCTCAAACGTATCTATAATTTCTTATGTTCCATGCTACTTTTATGATGATACTCACATGTTTTATACACATTATATGTCATTATTATGCATTTTCCGGCACTAACCTATTGACGAGATGCCGAAGAGCCATTTGCTGTTTTTGGTTTCCTAGTAAGGAAATATTCTCGGAATTGGACGAAATCAACGCCCAGGGGCCTATTTTTCCACGAAGCTTCCAGAAGACCGGAGAAGTAACGAAGTGGGGCCACGAGGCGGCGCGGCCCAGGTGCTGGCCGCGCGACCCTGTTGTGTGGGCCCCTCGTGACGCCCCCTGACCTACCCTTCCGCCTACATATAGTCTTCGTCGCGAAACCCCCAGTACCGAGAGCCACGATACGGAAAACCTTCCAGACGCCGCCGCCAATCCCATCTCGGGGATTCAGAAGATCGCCTCCGGCACCCTGCCGGAGAGGGGAATCATCTCCCGGAGGTCTCTTCATCGCCATGATCGCCTCCGGATCGATGTGTGAGTAGTCCACCCCTAGGACAGTGACAGAAAGTTCTAAGGTTGTGGATGTGCTGTTGCCACTAGGGATAAAACATCGATGCTTTGTCTAAACATATTTGTGTTGATTACATTACGCACCATACTTAATGCAATCGTCTGTTGTTTGCAACTTAATACTAGAGGGGTTCGGATGATAACCTGAAGGTGGACTTTTTAGGCATAGATGCATGTGGATAGCGGTCTATGTACTTTGTCGTAATGCCCTGATTAAATCTCATAGTACTCATCATGATATATGTATGTGCATTGTTATGCCTTCTTTATTTGTCAATTGCCCAACTGTAATTTGTTCACCCAACATCTGTTTATCTTATGGGAGAGACACCACTAGTGAACTGTGGACCCCTGTCCTATTCTTTACATCTGAAATACAATCTACTGCAATTGTTCTTTACTGTTCTTCGCAAACAAACATCATCATCCACACTATACATCTAATCCTTTGTTTACAGCAAGCCGGTGAGATTGACAACCTCATCGTTACGTTGGGGCAAAGTACTTTGATTGTGTTGTGCAGGTTCCACGTTGGCGCCGGAATCCCTGGTGTTGCGCCGCACTACACTCGCCACCATCAACCTTCAACGTGCTTCTTGACTCCTACTGGTTCGATAAACCTTGGTTTCTTACTGAGGGAAACTTGCTGCTATACGCATCACACCTTCCACTTGGGGTTCCCAACGAGCGTGTGCTTTACGCGTATCACAAGTGCAATATGTAAATATGTAAGAGTCAATGCACGCAGTTGATACAAGTGTTTGCTTCTAAGATAGAGAGAATAGGTAAACTGACTCAACAATAAAGTAGAAGAATGGCCCTTCGCAGAGGGAAGCATGGATTAATATATTTTTGTGCTAGAGCTTTTCATTTTGAAAACATAGAAACAATTTTGTCAACGGTAGTAATAAAGCATATGTGTTATGTATAAGATATCCTATAAGTTGCAAGCCTCATGCATAGATTACCAATAGTGCTCGTACCTTGTCCTAATTAGCTTGGATTAACACGGATTATCATTGCATAACATATGTTTCAACCAAGTGTCACAAAGGGGTACCTCTATACCGCCTGTACAGAGGTCTAAGGAGAAAGTTCGCATTGGATTTCTCGCTTTTGATTATTCTCAACTTAGACATCCATACCGGGACAACATAGACAACAGATAATGGACTCCTCTTTAATGCATAAGTATTCAACAACAGATAATATTCTCATAAGAGATTGAGCATTAATTGTCCAAACTGAAACTTCCACCATGATTCATGGCTTTAGTTAGCGGCCCAATGTTCTTCTCTAACAATATGCACGCTCAAACCATTTGATCATGAAAATCGTCCTTACTTCAGACAAGACGAACATGCATAGCAACTCACATGATATTCAACAAAGGTGTAAGTTGATGGCGTCCCCAGAAACATGGTTACCGCTCAACAAGCAACTTATAAGAAATAAGATACATAGCTACATATTAAATACCACAATAGTTTTTAAGGCTATTTTCCCATGAGCTATATATTGCAAAGACAAAGGAATAGAATTTTAAAGGTAGCACTCAAGTAATGTACTTTGGAATGGCAGAGAAATACCATGTAGTAGGTAGGTATGGTGGACACAAATGGCATAGTTTTTGGCTCAAGGATTTGGATGCACGAGAAGAATTCCTCTCAATACAAGGCTAGGCTAGCAAGGTTGTTTGAAGCAAACTCGAGTATAAAACGGTGCAGCAAGACTCACATATGAACATATTGTAAGCATTATAAGACTTTACATCGTCTCCTTGTTGTTCAAACACCTTAACCAGAAAATATCTAGACTCTAGAGAAACTAATCATGCAAACCAAATTTTAATAAGCTCTATGTAGTTCTTCATTAATAGGTGCAAAGTACATGATGCAAGAGCTTAAACATGATCTATATGAGCACAACAATTGCCAAGTATCAAATTATTTAAGATAATATACCAATTACCACATGCAGCATTTTCTGTTTTCAACCATATAACAATGAACGAAGTAGTTCAACCTTCGCAATGAACATTAAGAATAAAGCTAAAAACACATGTGTTCATATGCAACAGCGGAGCGTGTCTCTCTCCCACACAAGCATAAATTTATTCAAACACAATCAAAAATAAAAGCACACAGACGCTCCAAGTAAAGCACATAAGATGTGACGGAATAAAAATATAGTTTCACTAGAGGTGACCTGATAATTTGTCGATGAAGAAGGGGATGCCTTGGGCATCCCCAAGCTTAGACGCTTGGGTCTTCTTAAAATATGCAGGGATGAACCACGGGGGCATCCCCAAGCTTAGTCTTTTCACTCTTCTTGATCATAGTATATCATCCTCCTCTCTTGACCCTTGAAAACTTCCTCCACACCAAACTCAAAACAAACTCATTAGAGGGTTAGTGCATAATCAAAAATTCACATATTCAGAGGTGACACAATCATTCTTAACACTTCTAGACATTGCACAAAGCTACTGAAAGTTAATGGAACAAAAAAATCCATCCCACACAGCAAAAGAGGCAATGCGAAATAAAAGGCAGAATCTGTCAAAACAGAACAGTCCGTAAAGACGAATTTTTTAGAGGCACCAGACTTGCTCAGATGAAAATGCTCAAATTGAATGAAAGTTGCGTACATATCTGAGGATCACGCACGTAAATTGGCAGATTTTTCTGAGTTACCTACAGAGAATCCTGCCCAAATTCGTTACAGCAAGAAATCTGTTTCTGCGCAGTAATCCAAATCTAGTATGAACCTTACTATCAAAGACTTTACTTGGCACAACAATGCAATAAAATAAAGATAAGGAGAGGTTGCTACAGTAGTAAAAACTTCCAAGACTCAAATATAAAATAAAATTGCTGTAGTAAAATAAAAACATGGGTTATCTCCCAAGAAGTGCTTTCTTTATAGCCATTAAGATGGGCTCAGCAGCTTTAATGACGCACTCCCAAGAAATAAGAGTTGAAGCAAAAGAGAGCATCAAGAAGAAAATTCAAAACAAATTTAAGCCTAACCCACTTCCTATGAAAAGGAATCTTGTAAATAAACAAGTCATGTAGGCATAATGCAACAAGCATAGGAAAACTAGACAAGCGCAACTTCAAGATTTTCAGCATATAGAGAGGTGTTTTAGTAACATGAAAACTTCTACAACCATATTTTCCTCTCTCACAATGATTTTCAGTAGCATCATGAACAAACTCAACAATATAACTATCAAATGAAACATTCTTATCATGAGCTATATGCATAAAATTATTACTCTCCACATAAGCATAATCAATTTTATTAGTTGTAGTGGGAGCAAATTCAACAAAGTAGCTATCATTATTATTCTCATCAAGTGTAGGAGGCATAGTATAATCATAATAAAATTTACTCTCCATAGTAGGCGGCACCAAAAGACCACTATCATTATAATCATCATAAATAGGAGGTAAAGTATCATCAAATAAAATTTTCTCCTCAAAACTTGGGGGACTAAAAATATCATGCTCATCAAAACCAGCTTCCCCAAGCTTAGAATTTTCCATAGCATTAGCAACAATAGTGTTCAAAGCATTCATACTAATAACATTCCCATTAGCATGCATATAAAGTTCCATGGGTTTTTAATTCTCTCTTCAAACACATCATGTCCTAATTCAAGATAAAGTTCATAAAGATCTCTCATATTTTTGTTGTTTTCCATTATGCCTAACTAGTGTAAACAAGAAACAAAAAGATGCAATTGCAGGATCTAAAGGAAATAGCTTCGAGCACTCACACACCGGCAACAGTGCTAGGAAATAGCTTAGTAGTCGGAGGATGTGAATACCTTTTACCTTACCTCCCCGGCGCCAGAAAATATCTTGATGTCTACGCACGCTTCTATTCCTGTAGACAGTGTTGGGCCTCCAAGAGCAGAGGTTTGTAGAACAGCAGCAATTTTCCCTTAAGTGAATCACCCAAGGTTTATCGAACTCAGGGAGGTAGAGGTCAAAGATATCCCTCTCAAGCAACTCTGCAATTACGATACAAGAAGTCTCTTGTGTCCCCAACACACCTAATACACTTGTCAGATGTATAGGTGCACTAGTTCGGCGAAGAGATAGTGAAATACAAGTGGTATGAATGAATATTTGCAGTAGTAACGGCGCCAGAAAATAGCTTGCTGGCGTGTAGTTGATGGTAGTAATATTGCAGGAAGTAAAGATGCAGTAAAAAAGAAATAAGCGATGATTGCAGTATTTGGAAACAAGGCCTAGGGATCATACTTTCACTAGTGGACACTCTCAACATTGATCACATAATAAAACCACTCTACACTCTATTATTGGATGATGAACACCATTAATTGTGTAGGGCTACAAGAGAACCTCAATGCCGGAGTTAACAAGCTTCACAACATTCGATATTCATATTTAAATAACCTTAGAGTGCATGATAGACCAACGCAATTATACTGAGTACTAACATAGCATGCACACTGTCACCATCAAGCTATGAAAGGAGGAATAGATCACATCAATACTATCATAGTAATAGTTAACTTCATAATCTACAAGAGATCACAATCATAAACTACGCCAAGTACTACATGACACACTGTCACCTTTACACACGTGGGACAAGGAGTCTCCGGAGATCACATAAGTAAAATCCACTTGAATAGCATAATGACATCTAGATTACAAGCTCATCATATGGATCTCAATCATGTAAGGCAGCTCATGAGATCATTGTATTGAAGTACATAGGAGAGAGAGATTAACCACATAGCTACCGGTACAACCCTTAGCCTCGAGGGAGAACTACTCCCTCCTCATGGGAGACAGCAGCGTTGATGAAGATGGCGGTGGTGTCGATGGAGATGCCTTCCGGGCACTTCCCCGTCCCGGCGGCGTGCCGAACAGAGACTCCCCCCCAGATCTTGGCTTCACGATGGCGGCGGCTGGAAGGTTTCTCGTACCGTGGCTTTTCGTATCGAAGATTTAGGTCAGGGACCTTTAAATAGGCGAAGAGGCGGAGTCGGAAGGGTTACGGGGGCGCCCCCCCTTGGGCCGCGCCGCCCTGGCGTCTGGTGGCCCCGTGGCCCTCCTCTGGTCCCTCTCGGGTGTTCTGAAGCTTCGTGGAATTCTAAGATGCTGGGCGTTGATTTCGTCCAATTCGAGAATATTTCCTTACTAGGATTTCTGAAACCAAAAACAGCAGAAAACCTGCACTTCGGCATCTCGTCAATAGGTTAGTTCCAGAAAATGCATAATAATGACATATAATGTGTATAAAACATGTGTGTATCATCGTAAAAGTAGCATGGAACATAAGAAATTATATATACGTTTGAGACGTATCAGAGGACTTGACTGGTGTTTGGGACACATGATTCTATATAAATCTGTCCAGATCCGTACAAATCCTCAGTCCTGTTCAGCCTTTTATCTTTGAACATTAATATATATATTGGCTGACAGTGTAGTAGTTGAAGGGTTGTATAGCAGGTACAGTTTATATTGTTTTGGTATTATGTGCTGCTAGCTTACACTTCACGTCTTGTTGTTTTGAAATTTGTTCTTACCTTTTCTCTACTCTTTTGTTATATCCAAGCTGCTGATACTGATACTGAAACAGAACTATTTCGGTGACACTGCACAAAATCTGGCTATGCTGGTCATCCATGATGTCTATGCTATGCTAGCTGTAGCGGTGGTGATGTAATCTTCACGGGAACGGACGATGATGTATGAATTTTCTTCTGTTAACTTTCACTTGACTTCTTTCACTGAGATTCTGTTAATCTAGCTTCATTTTTTAATATTTTGTTTATTCATGTACGTTTTTTCTTCAGATTGTTGTATCGTCCAAGCTGCCGATATTGAAACTATTTCGGTGACACTGCACAAAATCTGGTTATGTTGTGCTAGCTCTAGCAGCTCAGCCTATGGGCCGACTGGCGACGAGAGGACTTGACTAGTCGGCGGCGGCACCGGCGGAGCTGTTCTTGATACGCTTGGTCCTAGTCATGGCAGCGGAGAGGCAACAACTAGGGTGTGAGGTGAAAGCAAGGAGCGAAGAGCGCAGGCAATGGCGGAAAGAAGATTTGTGCAGCGGAGTGAGAGGGGGATGAATGATGTCCAGGGTTAACCTTTTAAGCTAGAAGATGAAGTGGATTGGTTGTTCAATGGACAAGGGATAATCTTAACCCTACGCATGACAGTGAAGTAAAAATATTTTTACAGCTCATTTTGGAAGTAATAGAATTACAACACGTTTGCCGGACTCTTCGGAGAACGTGCGATCCCCACTAAGTGCAACGTGGGGAAAGGGAAGTTAAACTGGACCCACAAAACAGCGGTCCATCAACAGTCATAATTCAGCGAGCCGACGACACATTACCTTCATCAGCATTGACGTTAGAGACAAGAAAATCTTCGAGTTGGTGAAACAATATAGATTGTGTGGTATGAATTTTGGAGCCTATGTCCAGCTGCAAGCACCCGATCATAGACTCAGGGGGCTACTCTTATCAAAAGCATTGTTCATTCTCCCGACAAGATACAAGATAGACGCAAGCTATGGAGTCGATTAAAAGCAAGTTGAGCCTACACCCAAGTGCAAACACTGGGCTGTAGCCTCGGGGGCTACTCCCATCGGGAGCGCTGCTCGCACACCCGATGAAATTTGTCAATAAAGAAAAAGCAATATAGCGGGTCAATATAAATGAACTTGAAAAATTTCGGCGGTGGGTAGACATCTTCGAGTTTTGTAAACTAGTCATGTACTCCCATCGGGACCATCAAGGTTTTACTCAAATGTAGCAACCCGAAGAAATGAAGCACTCCATCAGCCGAACAAAGGCACTCGACAATATATTCTCAGAGCGCGTCTGTCGCGGCAAAAACTCTGGATGCCGTGCTTCGTAAAAACGTCACGAAGCTAAGACCCCAGAATCTGTCCTATGTGGCGTGGCATCGCACCTAAATGCGCTCTCCCACTTTATCCTCATCAACAGATGTGAAAAAATTTTGACGGACGCGTTGGGTACCCGGTAACTTAGCTGGAATTCAGTTTCGGTAAGTCCTAAAGCGGCACGTCCGGAATTACGCTAGTATCCCAGTTTCGAGTCCAGGGATTTGAACTTGAAGTAGGTTTATGCGGATTTGCCACAAGAGCAATTAACTGGTACCTGATATGTCAGATGAACCAGCATTATTTATCAATATTCCTGTACAATATAGATGTCGAATAAAAACAGTATTTTCATGGATTCGAAGAAGTTGTAAAAGAGGAAAGATGAAAGATAGAGATTTTACTCGATTCTGCGGCTCAAATAATATATCGGGGGCTACTGACATGGGTATGCCTAATGAGCATGTTATGTATATATCTCTGATTTATGTTTTTAGGTATTGAAGGAGTTCAAGGCCCACGAACCCAAAGGTTTAGAGGCCCATAAAGATGAGGACGTGCAGGTTAAGGAAGCAAAGTCAATATAGGAAAACTTGTAATAATGTATGGAAAGGCCCAATCCATCCCGATGTATATATACTTGTATGACACGAAAGGCTCGGCTTCGCCTACTATATAAGGGCAAAGCTAAGGACGAAGAAATGGTCGATACTTGTGAAACCCTAGCCACCGTACTATTTCGAGTAAGACGCCTTGTTCGTCTGACAACCTTCGAGTTCTACTTGCTCTCTATTTCCACTAAACCTAAGTCTAGAATCTGTAGGTATTGACGAGTTAAACCCTTGTCACAAGGCAAGTGATGATTTTGTAGTAGTTGATTCAAAGCAATAAAATAAGTGGTAAACAATAGCATTAGATTTCCAGTTTTCAAAGAAAGTAGTGATGTGTAACTTTTAGTGGCTAAAAGCGTAGGCATGAGGTTATAGCGGGTTGTTGCATGAATGATATTTATCATATAATGTAATCCTAATAACATAGCACCCATATCTAATTCAGTTGTGTGTAGGTGTGTGATCCAAATATATCCATGCATAGTAACAAAGAGAATTTGCATAACATCTTTTGTCATGCCTGCCCATTTTATCGGGGCCAAATTGGAACTACATGCAATTAAGTTCTATCCTTTCGAATAGCCCGGAATAAAGCATTAACACTTCATGAACACACAATATCCTCGAGCAATCACATATTCCCATTGTTTTTCCCTAATGGTCACTTTAGGGATTCGTAGGTTCAACATTGTAATAACCACTACACTTTGAAAATAGATACCAAACTCTTATATATGATGAGGCAATAGAAGTTCAGTATTGAGATCATGTCACTCGGTCCCTAGTAACAAGCATTAAACATAGCAAAGGTGTACCAACACTCATACATGAATATCCTCGAGATAAATACCTCAAATCACGATACATAAAGATGATTACATGATCAATATCATCCAATCCCCATCTACCTCAAATGCCTACAGAGAACTACTCACACATGATGATGTACAGTGAGCACATGGTTGTTGGTGATGATGTTGGTGGCGATGGTAGTGAAGAAGCCCTCGAAAGCCCCCTCTTTGGCGTGGAGAGCATTATCAATCTGACCCCCAAAAAGAAGATCGTGGTCATGGTGGCGCTCTATTTCGCGAAAAACTCCGTTCTTCTGGCAGGATTAGTTTTTAGGGTATATGAGGTAGTACGCGAAAGAAGGAGGCGAGGCGACGCTCGAGGGACAAACGGGCCATGGTGGCACGCCTGAGGCGGTTGGGCGCCCCACCCATATTCATTTGGGTCTCGTGGATCCTCTCGTGTGATCCTAAGCTTCAGACCCCATGTTTTGGTGAAATTTTTTTGTTATATTTCTTCTCGGTTTTATTTCCTGCGAAAAACAGACAAAATAGCGTCAGATTCAGCAGTTTTATCTAAGTAATCTAAGTAGGGTGAGATTCCAGCTTAAATCTTTAAGCAAAGTGCTTGAAAATATAGATACATTTGAGATATATCACTGAGCAAATAGCAATGAAATTGGAACATCATATGAGGATCTGAGCTCCTTTCACATCTCAATTCTTCTCCTCTATCTATATGCACTTCGTTGCGGATCACTGGAACATGTCAAGAACATGTTCTTTATGTACCATCTTCGCGCTAGTTGGCTGACATCTTCACATGTTTTTTTCATCATCTTTGTTTCTGAATTTTGGTCCAGACTTAATGTCTGTCTACCTCCCTTAGTGAGAGTGTTGGCAACCGATCGAATATCACGGCTGCCGATTATAGGCCATTATGGTTAGGATTGCATCAGGTTGCTACCTTGGACATCTTCTACACGTTGATTGTATTAAAAAATAGTAAATTGCACTATCTACACACCCTCTCAGCGTTTTTGGTGTTGTTAGCCATCTGATGACACTCGTAACACAACAAAAATTTCCGGTCATCTGCAACATCATGTTTGGATTCACCGCAACATTACTACTCTCTCCATTCTAATGAATACGGCATGTAAATTTATACAAAAATCAAAATTTTCTAAATTTTATAATAGATAAAAGTATCAACATTTATGATACAAAATCAATATTAGTAGATTCATTGTAAAATATATTTTCACAATATATTTAATTCATGTTGTAGATGTTATTATTTTCAGCTTCAGCTTCACTCCTGGCTTACCGAAGGGGTCTAAACTGAACTTATTCTTAAACCTAGCATAAATAAAGTATAGTTGGCTCCCCGAAATGAGATCTCAGGACATATTGAGTTATCACTCGCAACGATGCAAATTAACATCACTTCCTAGATTGCGGAACCCGGTACGGCAAACCTCCCAAGACAGCATAAACGCTTAGTCCAGAGGACGTCACCTTTCTTCTAGGGCATGGCATTGGCAGATACTACTGCCATGCACGGATGCTGCTGCCTGCCTTCGAACCCCATGAAATGGCTCGTGGCTGGTCCGCAGAGTACGGACAAGGCCGAACGTCCCGCACTCGTGCACGGGTACCTGACGCGGTGAGTCGAACGCGCATACCCGGAGAGGCGTTGGTTGCTGGTTAATGTCGACGCCCTGGCTCGATCGATCGATGACGAGGATGGTGCGTTTGCTAGGGTGTTGTCGTCGAGACTTGGGAGGACCTGGTTCATTGCCTGTTCAAGCTAACTGGCTAGAGGAACATGGATCGTACACGTACCCTGTCTGAATTCTCCCGTTGCATCCTATTCACGGTAACCGTAGCAACTGAGTTCACAGTGTGTGAATCGGCACATATCATACTATCTCCATACATCTAGTTATCTGTTCTCTAGTTTAAAGGAACGGAGTTTTTTTTCACACTAGGAGATGATTATCCTTCCATCTTGAGACGATGTCGATCGCCCAGACATATATATCTTGGAAGTCTGGGTGTCTTAAATAACTCAAACAATGTCACCAACCGAATTGACCAACTTTCTTGACTCTAGATGGTTGTGCTCTGAGAGCACCTATCACAGTATTAATTAACCTCTTGTTTGGTGGAATTGCTTAAACGCCTAGAGGACGGCACATTCCTAGTAATTATTTTGAAGCTGAGTTCCAGAAGCCCATTATTCTTGGGAGAATAGTTTTTAGAAGCCAACTTTTTGAATCAACATAGTAGCGCTTCGCATCACCACATGTTTCGACATGCAGATTCATAATTTCCACAATTAACTATGAAATAGACACGTTCATCTTGTATGGTATGTCTCATGATCAAACTTACTCCCTCCGTTCCGGTGCATGTCGCTAGGTTGCTGAAGTGGTGTGATGTTTGTAGATTTGATGTGTTTGTACATCCTGACGGGCTTGTCGTCGATAATAATGATAGTATATGGGAAGGAATGCCTGTTAAGCATGCACCATAGATGTAGGCATTGATAGTTGAACTTCTTTACCAAACATCGTCTCTCGTCTACTTTCTGCAATGATCTAATCACGTATTATGATAACAATGTTAATTTTTATATTTCAAATATTATATTGTCTTCCTAATAGTACTACTATATGTTTTTCGATAAAGGATGCTTTATTACTTTTGGAAAGCAATTACATCCAGCCTCTGCATAACCAGGATGGACACAGCTGTTCAAAGAGTCTGTAACCAACAATGTAAAAGAAAAACTAGGCGAAGTACATATCGGAACGATGAATCATAAATCGCCTAAGGTGTGGGTGGTGCTGCAATCCGTAGACTATGCTGCCACCCATGTAGGGAAAAGTATCCCTCGCCGTATCCTCCAACCGTGTACAGACCTCCGTAAATAGGTCTCGGTTCTCCATCCTCTGAAGAGGTAACCACGAACGGAGAATGCCTGTACATCTGTAGATGACCTGCAACAAAGAACAATTTTTATCATTAAAAATCTTGTCATTTCTACTTAGCCAGAGTGCCCAGATAACTGCTAGCGCCCCCACCCTAAGAAGCAACTTAAACCTTGAATCGATACCGTGGAGCCAATTGCCAAAAACATTGGCTACACTAGTCGGGGGATACAGGGTAGAAGCAACTTGGATGACTGACCAAATAGATCTCGCAAAATGGCATTGGAAAAAAAGGTGTTTAATAGTTTCATCTTGTTGACAAAAAACACACCTAGTACTTCTATGCCAATTCCGCTTGACAAGATTATCTTTGGTAAGAATAACTCCGCGACGAAGATACCATCCGAAAATTTTTATTTTTAGTGGTATTTTCATCTTCCAGATTTTCTTGTTATTATCAACCGGTATATCAGAATGGAGAATCGCATTGTACAAGGATTTGACTGAAAAAGTACCATCTACATGAAGATTCCATCTAAATTCATCCGGTTCAGTTGATAATTGAATATCTCCCAACCGTTGAATTAAATCATTCCATGCAACAAGCCTTTGTCCAAGCAAAACCCTTCTAAACGTCACATTAGGTGGTGAGGTAGCCATTACTGTGGCAATAGTACTACTATATGTAGATGCCGCTGCAATGATGGTGGGCAGACGGACACTTCTTGGAATGTCCTGTTTGTCATTGAGCTAGGCAAAAAAAAATGTTGATCAACAAGAGAATATTCCCTCCTTTGGCTATACGTTGTTAGATAAATGATGAGACTTCTCCAGTAGCGAATCTATACACGCTAGATAATACCCCGTCTAGTTTGATTTCCCTTGGGACTCGAACCCAGCTAGGTTGGTTGCGCACTCGCAAGCCTTACCACTTAGCACTCAATTCTCCTAGCCAAAACAAAATAAGAAGTTCAAATTAACATGCTAGCAAAGCATCATGTATCCAAGGGTTCTGCCGAAATTCTCCCGGTGCATCCTATTCATAGTAATGGCCGCAACTGAATAACTTCTTGTTGTCTAACATCCGTCAAGCTATCTTCATATATCTAGCATGTTCTTCACTAGAAAGGAAGTTCTTTCATTAGTCTTGCAGATGAGCAATATTTATCCTCTTTTGAGATCGATGGTTGGTATATATCTTTCAATTTGGGTCTTAGTGTACGGCCTGACTAACTCAGACTTCAGTTTTTACCAACTGGTCGACCAATTGTCTTGATTATAGCTTACTATTGTATTCGAAGAGTAAATGATTTGAGTATTTATTATAGGAAACTTTTAACTAAGAGCTTACAAACCTCTTCAGTTATGACATTTCTTAATGCCTAGAGGAAGGCACATGCAGGTAATCTGTAACTTGGATTCTAGGAGCTGAGCAATAAAAGGAAAACAGGTTTTAGTAGTGTTTCTATTAAAATTTATTATTTCCATCGTTTTATTATTATTGATCCTCATATGGAAAAGATGTCTCGTGTGTCACATTTTGCACTCAAGGTTGGTATGTCCTTAAGAACAAATTTGTTCCCAGTGGAAGTATGAGGATTGGAGAACCGGTGGCTTCGGAAAACATGAAATTTTCAGTTACATTAACAAAGGTTTGTCAAATGAGTACTGAACACAAAACTCCAGCAAGTTGAGAGAGTGAAAATTTCGGTGTTCTTAGACGATCAAGGACATCTAACTACTCCAAGCTGAATTGCATGAAAGACAATGTAAGAAACTAACAATGGTTGTTCAAATTAATAGGCTAGTGGAGAGAGAATCATAGGTCTGTCCTGCCAAAATTCCCCCGGTTCATCGTACTCGTAGTAGCTAGAAGAATACATAGCGTGTTGCATTGGAAATCTTTTTAAGAGCTCTATTATTGTGATGAAAGTTATATGCAAGATTTAATTGGTCAATGTAGTCCAGAGTCTAAATTTATCAACAATGTTGGATTTACACGATTTAAACCTTTCTCAAAGGAAATAAAGAAAAGTAATCTTCCGAATCATCAACAAATCACAGAGAAAGAATTTCCAACTCCTTATATTAACTTGCCCAACATGCACCATCTCCAAATAGCTCTTGCTCCTCATGTGCTAAAGGTGCATTTGTTTCGGTTTTTTGTTAGCTTCCCTTGTACAGTTGCAGGAACGCGGTTCCTTCAGAGCACAATCAGGGCCATCTGATCAACTTCCATGGCCTTCATGCAAGCGAAGCGGTCCATTTCTGAATGCAGGTCTCCTCCGCGAGGGATGCAGCAAGAGAGAGGGGTCAAGCCGCGATCTCTGTCAAAACAGGCCACCATATATGCACCGAAAAAAGGAAAATAGCCCGACAACTGAATGTTGTGTGACAACATAAATTTTTTTTGACGCAAGAACACATATATTATAATAAGCAGCAGGCCGCCTCATTAAAAACCTTCCAGTCCCCTTAGGTACCCTGGTAAGGAAAAGAGTGCGTAAGAAACCTGCTGCCCCGAGATTACACAGTGTTCATACAATCCGCGATGATCAAGTCCCAAACGCAGTCAGGGATTGAGTCACTCATACAACCCGAGAAACCAGACTTTCCTAATTGGGCCAATACATGAGCAACACCATTATGATTCCGATCCACTTTAGATAATGAGATGTCACTGAATATCTTCAAGAGTTCCCGGGCCTCTAAAATCGTTGCCCAGTCCGGGGCATGCACCGCAGCATCATCCATTATCACATGCACCGCCCAAGCACAATCAGACTCCAAGAAGGCAGGCCAACGCCGAATAGCAATCAGATGCCGAAGACCTTCTAGACATGCAATGACTTCCGCCTCTTCTGCACTCCCACAGCCCGTAAGTGGCTTCCAATCAGCAAGGATAGGATGTCCCAGATGATCGCGAATAATGATACCGATGCCCGCGCTTTTTGACGTAGAATCCCACCCTGCATCAACATTAACCTTGATAGAACAATTTGGTGGGGGTGACCAGGATACCGCCTGAATCAGCGCCTCATCCCCACCTCCAGTAAAAGAGCGATGGTAATTCACTAAGTACGGTACAGAGGCCGAAACCGAGGCCTTACCATCCCCATGCACGATATTATTTCGATGATGCCAGACCCGCCACAATAGAAATATGATCTTGGGTCGCTGGTCCTTAGGAGCATTACCCAGAAGCAAGAAAATCCACTCCTCATGATTCTCTCTGAACGCCAACTCATCAGGGAGCGACCAGTGCACACGCAGTTCTTCTCGGAGAGCTCGAGCCAGTGTACATTCAATTAGCGCATGATGTGAATCTTCAACCTTGCAGCCACATAACGAACAGGTCGGATCCACCATAGAGATACGGCGGTTTAAGTTCTGTCTAGTTCCCAGGGAGTCCGATGCAACTCTCCAAGAAAAAACCCTGAGTTTCGGCGGTACAGAGGCTTTCCAAACAAGATCCCAGACTCTCCGTTCACCAGATGGACCGGCACTTGATTGTCCGCTAGACAGAGATTGGAGCCTGGCCTGCAAACCAATACGATACGCATAACGAACACTGAATAGGCCATTATGCTCTCCACTCCAGCTATAAAATCATCTATCGCACGGGTGGACAATTTGATGCCGAGAACCACATCTGCATCATGGGGCAAACAGCAGTCGCGAACAGCAGCCTCATCCCACGACCTGTTTCCTTGTATAATGAGTTCCGAGACCCATTTGCGGCGCGAGGACCCTCTCCTACCGTCCAGTTTTAGAGCTGCGGGTCCTGGAAGCCAATTGTCTCTAAATTTTTTGACACTAGAACCTGTGCCAATACGCCATATGATGCCTTCCTTCAACAGATCAAGCCCATGCACAATACCCGGCCATGTTTGAGATTGGTTTTGAATGAAAGCCGTGTCCAACAAGTGACCAGAGGGGTATCTAGCTTTAAGCAGCCTAGCACAGAGACTATCAGGTAAATGAATTAGGCGCCAAGCCTGTTGAGCCAGCAATGCCTGGTTAAACACATGGAGATCGCGAAAGCCAATGCCTCCATACCCTTTTGGCCTAGTCACTTTATCCCAGGCCAGCCAATGCATTTTCCTCTTATTAACCTCATCACCCCACCAGAAGTCGCGAATAATGCGCTCCAGATCTTCAATTAATCCAGCTGGAAATTTGAACACCCCCATGGCATACGTAGACACAGACTGTAAGACAGATTTGATCAAGATGTCCTTTGCCCCTGATGACATATATTTCCCAGACCAGTCACTAGAATGTTTAGAAAATTTCCCTTTAGTCGACTTAAATTTCCCTTTAGTCATTCGGCCATCAGGGGCCGGCAGCCCAAGGTACTTCTCTTCAAAGCAGATGGTGTCATACTTCCTGATCCCCTTAATCTCCTCCTGCATCACATCCGTACAATTATCTCCATACATGATAGAACATTTACCCAGACTAACCAATTGCCCTGTGCCTTGTTCATATGTATCTAGGATGGACTTGATGACATTTGCTTGGTCTACTAAGCCCTCAAAGAATAAGAGACAATCATCTGCGAAGAGCAGGTGGGATATACCCGGGGCGCGGCGACATATATGTAGCTCATGTAGGGACCTAGCCTCAACTTCCTTCCGAATAAGACAAGACAAACCATCAACGACAAACAAGAACAAATAAGGCGAAAGAGGATCACCTTGGCGGATGCCGCGAGACGGGGTAAAGGGGTCCAACATATTCCCATTAAAGCGAACTGAATATCGAACGGTGGTAACACACACCATCACCCACCGAATCCATTGACTGTGAAAGTCCAACTTCGCTAAAACCCCTTCCAAAAACCGCCAATCTACACGGTCATATGCCTCCAGCCATATCCAACTTATAAGCGCAAAAGTTCTTACGAGCAGTTGAACCCGTTTGAATTGAGTGGATGCACTCAAAGGCCATCAGAGCATTATCAGTAATAAGACGCCCTGGTATGAACGCACTGTGAAGGCGAGATAATATCCTTGAGAGTGGGTCTCAACCTATTCACCAAACACTTCGAAACCACCTTAAAAATTACATTGCAGAGACTTATAGGGCGGAAATCCTTTAGAATATCTGGGTCATTTTTCTTTGGAATTAAGACAATAGCAGTATCATTTACTTCTTCAGGCATAACACCAGTAGAGAAAAACACCTGTACAACTTGAACCACCTCATCCTTCAGTAGGTCCCAATTTCGCTGCAGGAACCGGGCAGGGAAACCGTTTGGTCCGGAAGCCTTAAGGGGGCCAATCTGAAAGAGAGCATCGCTAATCTCCTTTTCTGTAAACGGTGCACAGAGTTTATCATTCATTTTCGCATCAATGCAAGTCCTCATAGTATCAATGGCAGGGGCCGGCTGAATAAAATCCTCATGTGTATAAAGCTTCTAGAAGAAATCCCTGGCTAAATTTTCCATCTCACGAGTATCAGATGTCCAAGTACCATCTTCCCTTCTCAGTCTCTGAATCCTATTCTTGCGTCTCCTCCAGGACGCGCGCCGATGAAAATACTTAGTATTGCGATCACCCTCGTGCAACCAGGCAACTCTGGAGCGTTGCATCCACATAATTTCCTCCCTATATAGCAACCCATCCATCTCCTTTTCCAAACCAATGCGGGCAGCAACACTAGCATCATCAGTTAAGGGTCGCAGCTCCTCTAGTATAACACGCTTCCTCTCAATTTCTTTTGGTATGGATTTAAAATGAGTCTTACGCCACCTCTGGAGATTATTCATAACACCATTTAATGATTGCCCAATAGCACCTAGGTCACTACCAGGGATGCGCCGTGACCAGGCTTCCTCTACGACCGCCGCCAAGGAAGGCTCGCGTTCCCAGACCACCTCGTATCTCCTTATTGGTTTATTTGACCTGCAGCCGCTCACTTCATTCGCCGAGAGCAGAATTGGACAATGGTCAGAGCGAGATGACATGATATGGCGCAGTCTATGATCCGGGAAAAGAGTAGACCACGATGGTGATGCCACGGCTCTATCCAGCCGGACCTTAACATTCTGATCACCCTTACGCTTGTTGTCAAAAGTCCAAGGTGCACCAATGAAACCAATGTCATGAAGGTCACAGTGCGAAACAACCTCACGGAAATCCATCATAAGGCGTTCCGATCGAGCAGATTTAGAGAAGTGTTCCTCTTGTCACATAGCTTCATTAAAATCCCCCAAGATCAACCAAGGTTTATTAGAGCGATTCTTAATTTGACAGAGTTTTGTCCTCATGTGATGCCGATCGCCTGCCTTTGGCTCCCCCGGCCCGTAAATGAAGGTGCCTCTCCACATATGATCATAAGGGCCACCGCTGATATGGGCGTCGATATACCGCTTGCTGAATGAAAGGAGGTCAACAGTAACATCCTCCGTCCAGTAGAGAGCAATGTCGCCGCCTTTCCCAAGGAACTTCTTCAGAATTTTCAGTTGCTTTTGGGTCGGCCACAACCAGCCCTTCCTTCAAATCAGTATCAAAATCCAACTGTTTCCTGGCACCTGATTCATTTTCTCCAGAGGTCTCCATGGCCGTAGTTTTCAGCGGGCTAGAAGCAGAATCCAACAATTCATCCCCTTCATCAAGCGAGGCATCCTGGGATGACCGCTTGCGAGATTCAGCGAACGCACCCCTGCCAAAACGGCCTCCACGGCCACGCTGATTGAAAGTGCGAGGTTCTACAGTCTGTGGGTTTGCACGCCGAGTAGCGAGCATGAAATCACCATATTGCAGCTCTTTTTTTTAGTCCAGACACCGTCACCACACTCCTCATGGTTATGCCCCATCAGACCACAATGCTTACAAAAGAAAGGAATTTTTTCGTATTTAACCAGAAGTCTTCTCTTGCCCTCACCCTCTATATTGAGAGAAACAACTCGAGTCAGAGGGTTTGACACTTCAACGAGCACACGGATTCTGACATAGTTCCCTTCATGATGCGTAGTTCAGATTCAGCTTCGCTCCATGATGCATGCCCTGCCTTTTGCAGGCTTACTGAAAGGGTCAAGCTAAGTGCGCACGCAGTTAACAGCACTTTCTGGATTCTGGAACCTCTGATGCGCATCAAGACGGCCGACTTAGGCCGAAGGAAGCCATGCACGGATGACGCTGCCTGCCTTCGAACCCCTGTGCGGTTGCAAAGACTAGACCAAAGTCGGCCAGTCGGGGACTCATGGCTCTGGACTGTAACTGTAACCCCCATTACTAGCCCTTGGCGGCATTGTATTAAGTTTCAGGAGCGCACAGAAGTGCCACGGTGCGTACGCACCCGCGAGTGAGTACCGGGACTCGAACTCGAGCGGGGGGCTTCCCAGGTATCATCACCCTGGTAGCCATCTGGGCTAGGCCTTTTTTTTCGATAAAGGGAATATATTAATATCAAGAAGATACCAATTACACCCAGCCTCTGCAACAACGCACCACCCTAATGGCACTACGGATGCACACAGCCAAAAACAAGAAAAGAAAACTAAGAAACAAAAGTCCCGCTACGTATCTCGTGCCTAACAACAGCAATACATCCACCGCCAAGACAACACCTGAATTACACACTAGTCCCCGCTCTCAAAACAAATGCCTCCACCAAGGACATTGCCAGGCACAACCAATTAAGGCCAGACCTTGGGTTTTCACCCTGAAAGGTAGGACTCTGCACTTCACCTGTGTTGTCGCCCCCACTTTCATACCGCTGCTGTGAAGCCCGGAACACCAAGCAAGTCCCTCAACATCGCAAAGACTTGAACCTCCCTAAGCTAGTCCTCCCCTCCGGCCTTCATGAAATTCTCTTCTTCCGACTTTCATCATGGATCCATAGTCACTTGATGTCAATCAAAGAAAAAGAGCTTCGCGCGCTCCCTCCAGAACCAATCGGTCGGAATAAAAACATGGGTGCGCACGACCGAATACCTCCGATCCAACAAACTCCAGGCAAAAGCACTGTTACATTCATCGGTGGAGCCTTCCGGAACTCAACACTCCGGCCAGATCACGAGTCCAGGCCTCCGGTAGGTCCTCCTCTTCACGCAAGAGAGGCCCTAGGACCGCCGCCTTTATTCAGGTCGGACCCCATCGGCGACCATCCTGGGCTGGCCACTCCAACCCTCCACCGGCGACACCATCGCCGGCTTCCAAGCTCCTCCAACTCGCCGCCGGAACGAGTAGGTTAGCGATAGTTGCTTGACGATGCCTTCAACAACGGAGCGACGCCGCCATCGCCCGCCATGACCGGAGTCGGCTCGGTTTTCACCGGCTACTATGCCTCCCCGTCTCGCTGCCGGCGCTGAAAGTGGGATGAAAAATCCAACACAGCCAGCCTGGCCGACTGCCTTCGGTGGATGAAGTCAGCCACCACCACCATGCCCGGGCCAAAGACCCGGACGTCCTCAAGCCGCGAAGAAGACCCAGCGAAGCCTCCTCGTGCCATTGACGAGACGCAGCCGCGATGGATCGCGATCCGAACCTCCGGCCCAGATCCGACCACACCGCAGCCAACATCCGCCGCCGGCCGGAGATCCGCCGGCCACCGCCATCCCGCTGCGTTCGGTCGACGGAGGAGGAGGGTGTAGGCCGCCGCCCCACACGCTCCCGCAGGCCGCGCTGCGCTGCCGACGGAGGGAGCCGCCACCGCCGCCTCACCACAGGGGCTTTGCCCCGCGGCGTCCTCGGCGACGGCGGCGGAGGAGGGGGGCCTGTAGGGGAGGGGAGGAGGGCGGAGCGGAGGGGAACTCCCCGGGGACGGCGGGCGGCACCGCCGCCTCGGGGGAGAGGTTAGGTCGGGGGAGAGGTCGGGGGACCAGAAGTCAACTGGCCCTCTTCTCAAAAAATTAAAGGCTAGGCCTCAGTTGCTGGCTCTGGACTGTAATAATGTATGAACCGGGCCGCACGTCATGCACTCGTGCACACGTACGAGACGTGGTGAGCCAATCGCGCACGGGTGGATAGATCGATCGACTACATACATTGGTTGCTGAATAAGATTGACAGCCGGGCTCCCTAGACCGATCGACCACCTTGGTGGTATGCTTTCCTATGTCCGTGCACTAGTGGAAAACAGGGATTTGAGGGCCTTTTGTCGCGGGCGGCCAGCGACAAGCATAAAAGGGTGGCCTTTTATCCCGGGTCACTTACGACCCGCGACATAAGGTCCACCACGTGGCAGCCGCCTGGGCGCGCAGGCCCTTTTGTCGCGGGCGGTATTACCACCCGCGACAAAAGGCCCTATACGTGGCGCACGCACAACGCTGCTTTAGGGTTTGAGGGGTGCAGCACCCCTCCCCCCCCCGCCACCGACCTGTTATATCATTTTTTTCGTTCGAAAATAAAAGTTGCATATATTTGTACGCTACTAGAAATTGTACACGTTCATTCAATATATATATATATAGATCGATCAAACAAATGTTGGAAGCAAAAGTCGATTCCTCTTTACATGTAGCCCTTACATATATATATACATTTAGCTCACGATCGACAAGCGGTACTAACGACCGTCTATTTGGAGGTAGAGCATCTATTTGGACTAAACAAGCCTTTGTTGTTTAGTACATCTTTAATCAAAAGTCCCGCCAGTTCCTCCGCGATTCCTAGTGTGTGTTCCTTTGGTTGGAGTCTGTCCCGCATGAAGTCGACCTATATACGAAAATGAGATGAGTATGACTATATCAGTCTTGATAACGAAATATTGATGATAATAAATAAAGTTGTGAATGTTATTGCTTACGTTGAATTTATTATTGTTCTGCTTCTCAGTGGTTAACATGCGAATGGACTCGCAAACGTAGTATCCACATAGATTCGTCCCTTGTGGCTGCTGGGGCACGGTACAGGAGTAAATGTTAGCTTCTCTGCCCAGGTTTCGTTCTTACGATGTCTCTTGAAAGCGGTCCAAGCCCTGCCAGGCAAAAGAATGATTGAATGAGTGGATAATTAATTGATATCTCACGAATGATAAAGCGCGGCGATGAAGGAAATTACACTTGGAGCAACTTCTGCAAGTCTGGAACCCGTCCACGCCTCTACTCAGTGGGTCTTTTACCTCAACTATTCCCTTATCAGGTTGAATGTCTAGTAGAATCCAGTGGAAGCTGCACATGTTATGCATATACGTCAGGAATTACACTTAACATCGAGTAAGAAAAATTGAATGTGCATAAAGATCATTAAGACTCTCACTCGTAGTTGTAAGGAAACAATATTGAATCACAGAAATATTGCTCCCCCAAAAACCTTAGTAGGTTTCCCCCGTTTCGTGGGCACTAAACTTTACCGTTTGAACATGTACTTTATCTGGGTCAATAAACCCAATATTGATAATATTATTACTTTTGCATTCACTGATCTTCAGTCTGCATAAGAGAACACATAAGATATAATGAGTATATATATGCAATGAAAACGAACATGAACTGAATGAAAATGAACTTATATGTAGTTAACAACTTACAAGCAATAGCAACTCATGAGAGATTTGTCGAGGGCATCTAGATTGAATAACTGCCAGAGTTCATTCATCTCAATATGGATCTCCTCCTTTCGGTAGTAATATTCCCATGGTATACTCGCCACGATGAACCTTATGTTCTCCTTGCATGCATCAAGGTACCACTGATGCAAATTCCGCATATGTGTTGGCAGTTTAAGCAGCTGCTCTGTGCTGACCAGGTCGGCCCCGTAGACAAATTTAGGAGCTATATCAGCAGTGGGTACTGCAGTATCTGCTGCAGACAGCAATTCCTCCACGGTAACGTCACAGGCAGCCGCTAGCTTTGCAGCTTCTTCCATATCGAAACCACCATGTTCCTGGTATAGCTTGGGAACATTAAGCACTTTGAGTGCTGGGATCGATTGTTTGGGCTGAGCACCGAGGAGGGGAACTTCCTTTCTCTTTTTGCCTTTTGTCGTTTGCTTGGCCTTGAGGGGTGCACTTGTTGAAGTTGACTTATTCTCAGCTGCACTTCTAGCTGATGATTTGCTCGTGCCAGCAATGTCCTTCTCCTTAGCCTTTTCAGCCTTCTTTGTGTCAATTACCTTCGCAAGAGTGCGTGTATAGTCATCCTTCTTCTCGTGTAAGTCATACTGCGATGGTGTGTTCAGAAAACTAGTAGCATATGCTATTTGCTTCTCTGTGTATGGCTCTGGCGCAGGAGGTTTTGGCTTATGAAAAAAATCATAATTGATTTTCTTAACAATGGCATCATTTTCCTCCGGGGTACGATCGTAAGGACGGGGGAGGAACCTTTGGTACTTTTGGGAGGGGCGACCTCTTGCGGACAGGACTCTTGAAACGCTTCCGGCTGGGTGCATTCCGAGTCTTTTTGGGCGGAGGCGGCGGCGCTGGAGATGGAGATGGACTACCGATGTCGTGGTCGACGTCGTACCCATGGGGTGATGGTGGCGACATGTGATCAGTAGGAGGAGGTGATGGTGGCTGCGATCATCCTGAGGAGGTGATGGTGACCTGCTCGGACGACTGGTACTAGGGGCTACCCAGCCTGGCAGCTGATGTTCTTCTTTTCCCAGAGAATGACTTCTCCCAGCACCTCTCTGAGTGTAAGCCCCCATCACCTCCAGGGATATCGAGCTCCAATGTCCCCCACGACGGGACAACTGAATCCACCCCGACACGAGCATAGCCAGCTGGAATCGGATTGCCATGCCATGTTGCCGGCTCACCTTCAGGTCCAAATGCCGGTAAGACATAGCCGACCGCCACCTTAACAGAAACCTTCCTGAACACCTCATGGAGATCACAAGGTGTTTGCTCCTTGATTCCATCCAAGGGGTCGCCAGGACCGGCATCTATCATCATCCGTGTAGAAGGGGCCTCCGAGTCGGCCACGCTGCTGTCTCGTCGCTGAGATATGTCGGCGGTATTATCTAGCTGGCGCTGTCTTTTAGTTCATTTATCTCCCGCTGCTGCTGCTGAAGCTCCCGCTGCTGGTCAAGTCGGCGTTGGAACTCGGCCATCCGGTCATTCTGCACCTCCAGCTGGCGTTGTTTAGCTCTCGCTCGGCTTCTATAAGTCTCCGCGTCGGCCGGAAACCCAAGCGACCACGGAACACTAGGGCCGAAGCCTCTTGTTCGTCCCTTCTCAGATTACCGAGGACAAGCGTCAGCAAGTCTTTCTCTCTATCGGGAGCAAACTTTAGTTTTCCCGCCTTTATATCTGTCGTCACTTCAATCCATTTTTGTCTGGGTACCCTAACCCTGGTGTCACTTTCAACAATGTTCCCTGTCTTCATGTCATACTCACAGCCATGCGCGAGGAACCAATTTCGAGCCCTTGTGTCCCATCCTTCTCGCGTGGGTTCTGGAGTGATCCCGTTCAGCTCCATCTCAGCCTCTTGTGCATCCCACTTAGGCATGGCTCTTCCGTAGCCCCCTCGCCCCGTATGATGGTGATATTTCTTCTCGCTTGCATTCTTCTTATTTTTCGCTGACAGGTTCACAGCCTCCTCTGATTCTTTGTACCTCACAAATTCTTCCCAGTTATGCTCCTGCTTCGCTAGGTAGTTCTCGAATAATGGAGGCTTCTTGTCTTTCTTATAATTTTTCCATAACCGGTTCTTATACGCCCGGAAAAGTTCCCCCATCTTCTTAAGAGCCCATTTCTTCACTAGCGCTCGCTGCTTAGCATTCTCAGACTCCGATCCCAAATCTGGCAAAGTGAAATGTGCCATGAGGTCTCTGAAAAGTGTGTCTTTGTACCTATCGGCAACCTGATTTTCGGACACATTCTTCGTCTTGTTCCATTCTCTGACAGTGATCGGGATACGATCTCTAACCACAACTCCGCACTGATTTTTGAACTTCACTCCGACAATCTCGGGTACCACCGGTTGGCCTTCCGGTGATATAGCTTCAATTGTGAAGTGGTCTTTCTTGGTCAACTTCTTTGCCGGGCCTCGTTTCTCTATCTTATCTTCGGAGGCCTAAGAGAATACATATATATAGAATTGCATTAATGCCTCTATACTAATGCCTCAATCATTGTTTCAAGTCCCGTTGGAATGGATCCAAGTCCCGTTGGAATGGATCCATTGTTTCTGCAAAAGAATTAAATCGATAAGTACATGTTCTAACCCTAACCCTAATCAAACACAAACCAAACCCTAACCCTAATCAAACACAAACCAAACCCTAACCCTAATCGGCGACACGTGTTTGCGAGAGGGAGAGGGTGTCGGCGACGCGTGTTTGCGAGAGAGGGAGAGAGGGTGTCGGCGACGCGTGTTTGCGAGAGAGAGAGAGGGTGTCGGCGACGCGTGTTTGCGAGAGAGAGAGAGGGTGTCGGTGGACGCGTGTTTGCGAGAGAGAGGGTGTCGGCGACGCTAGCTAGTTTGCGAGAGAGGGTGTCGGTGGAGGAGTCGTCCGTATACCAAATACATATACTAAAGCACAAACTAAATCCATATACTAATTATAAACTAACTATACAAAATACATATACTAACTAATTAAGTACATACATATACTAAATTACAAACTAAATCCATACATATACTAACTAACTAAATACATAAATATAAGAATTAACTAAACTAACTAACTTAATACATATACTAATTAACTTAATACATACTAACTAAACCTAAAACTATACTAACTAAACCTAAAACTATAATAACTAAATCTAAAACTAAAACTATATATAGTAACTAACAAAAACTATACTAACTAATTAAACCTAAAACTAAAACTATACTAACTAACTAACTAACTAACTAACTACAAACTAACTACTAACTACTAAAATTAACTAAAATTACATAAAACAAATTAACTAAAAACTAAAAAATTAAAAAAAAAATGGCCGAAACGCGCCGGCGGCGCCGGTACTGTAGGTCAATGGCGCGGCGGCGGCGGCGGTTGCGGCGTGGCGCGGAGTGGTGTATGGCGCCGACGCGGCGTGGAGGTCGACGCGCGCGGCGCGGCAGAGGAGGAGGTCGAGGCGGCGCGGCGTCGGAGGAGGTCGAGGCGGCGCACAGCAGAGGAGGAGCGCGGCGGCGCGGCAGAGGAGGTCGAGGCGGCGCGTCGGAGGCGCGCCGGCGTCGGCGGCGGCGACTTGGGCAGCCTGGCGGCGCAAATTCGTCTAAGTGTTGGCCTCCAGGAGTCGCGGGTGGCGGCTCCGCCCGCGACGGCCCCTCTTATACCTACCCCCCTTTTGTCGCGGGTGGGGCTTGACCCGCGACAAAGACCCCCCTTTTGTCGCGGGTCAAGCCCCCACCCGCGACAAAAGGCCTTTGGGCTGATCCGCGGCACAGCCCATCCAACGGCTCTGGCCGTTTGAATCCAACGGCCTAGAGCCGTTGGATGGGCTGTGCCACGGATCAGCCCATCTAGAGGCCTCTTCACCCTTTATTTTTGTATTTTAAATTAATAAAAGTATTATTTCAATAACTTTTGAATGGTAACTCAAATACAAATGTTTTATATATGAATATTGATCAGAAAAAGGTAATGAACATGAATATGACATCCATATACCTATTTGCATCTCGCGTCATATGAAACGTTGATAGTCGGGTATGTTTCACCCCTGTGCACCGCCGCCGTGCCACACGTGTCGCGTCCCGTGCCACTCGTGTCGCGTCCCCGTGCCACGTGTCGCCACCTCTTCCACGTGCCTCGCCCCGCCGACGCCGGCGTGCGACGTGTAGCCACCGCTGACACGTGCCTCGCCCCGCCGACGCCGGCGTGCGACGTGTAGCCACCGCCGACACGTGCCTCGCCCCGCCGACCCGGCGTGCGACGTGTAGCCACCGCCGACACGTGCCATGCCCCGCGTGCACTATATAGAGCGACGAGTGCGCGCAACCACACGTCGCCACCGCCTCCGCTCATTCATCTCCGGGATGCCTCCATGTCGTCGAGGGGCGTCCGGTTTCCGTGGCGTTCGAGTGCATCCGAGCGGTAGGTTCACCGCCGAGATACGCGCCGGTGGCTTCCGCCTCACCCTCGGCACGTACAACACGCCGGAGAGGCGGCGCGCGCTTACGACGCGGCGGCGTGGCGGCCAGGGCACGACATGAACTTCCCGGATGTTGAATCGCTAGAGGAGGCGGAGTTCCTCGCGCCACCGCCGTGCCTCGTCACCGACGAGGACCGTCGCCGGCATCGCCGGTGCAGCGCAGATCGCCATCGCCGAGCGCGACGAGCGTTGATGCGCCGGTGGAGGGCGCGGTCCCCGACGCGTTCTTTGCTAACCTTAGGGCACAACGCAGGTCCAACAGCGCCACCGTCGGGCCGTCGCCGCCTTCGAGCTCGAGAACTCGAATACAACTTGGACCGAAACGACCCTCGGGATGACCTTTGGACGGAGACAACCTCCGACGACGAGTAGAGACTAGACTAGTAATTTATCTATTTTATTGTAATTTCAATAAAGTCGTTGTCGGTTCTATTAGTTTAAATTTAGTTTATAAAGTCGTTGTCGGTTGTTTTTGTTCAATAAAGTGGTTAACACGAAATTTATTACGATTGAACTGAAATTAAAGTACAGAGCTCAACTGAAAAATAAGATACATGGCCAGATTCGAATGTTGGAGCCATTCAATCATAGTCGTGCCTAGTCCTATACACGTCGCCACCGTAGTCATCAAAGTCGCCGACGTCATCGTCGCTAGCATCGGGGTCGCGGTTGTCGAACCTCGGCGGATGACCACGCGTGGGCTGGGATTGAGGGTAGCGCAGGCGGGGGCCACGATAGGCCAGGACGCTCTGGAGAGTCCGGCCGCGCCACCACATCCGACGGCCGGCCTCGTTGAAGTTCGAAGGAGGAGGGCCGTCCTCCTCGTACCTGGCAACCGCCCTCTCACGCCGATTGATGAAGAAGCTGTCCCAAGTCGGGCTGTAGTCGGGATGCCACTGGGGATTCCTCCGCTGCTCGGGCGTGAGCTCGAAATAGTAGTGGTTCGTGATGGCCATCTCGCGTGGCACACCTACAGGGATAGGAGGGACCGGTACGCCTCCGACGCTCAGCAACCAGCCGGTCGGGACGCGGTAGCCGGGCGGGCAGGGGTAGTTCGAGGCGCAAGCGCCTCCGCCTCCCGGGTGTTAGACATACGATGGAAGCCATGGGAGAGAGTGATGAGGTTTGCAGATATGAGAGCCTACATATATATAGTGGAAAAATGGCGGGAATGCGGGAAGAAAATAGGCGGGAACGAAGTGGCGCGCGAAACTTTCATCCCGGGTGGAGGCTCAAACCGCGACAAAAGACTGGGGGAGGCTTATCTAGGAGGGCCTTTTGTCACGGTTGGTGGCTGCAACCGCGACTAAAGCTGTCGGCAGGATAAGGATGTGTCGGTAACCTTTTGTCACGGTTGGTGGCTGCAACCGCGACTAAAGGTGTCGGCAGGATAAGGACGCGTGGGTGGACGCACTGCTCGATGAGATAAAGCATGTAGCGCACGACGGCCTGTCGAAGGAATAAGACAAAGTACAAGCGGTGCCGTGCCTATAAAAGGAGCATCGATACGCCTTGCCAAGCAGATCAACAAGCCAAGCACAGTTTAATCTTCATTATTACATAAATGTAGAGATTGTCTTGGGAACTATATATGAAGAATACATTATTACATCGCCATCTAGTGTTGTGATCTTCTACGCCGTAGCCATGGAGAATCTTCATCATTTAGCAAGATGCTTGGGTCAATTTTCACCGTGAAGGGCGGAATTTCTTTAAACTTATTATAATCTTCTGACATGTCTGTCTTGTCATCCACTCCCACGATGTTTCTTTTCCCCGAAAGAACTATGTGGCGCTTTGGCTCCTCGATTGATGTATTCTTTTGTTGATTTCTTTTTCTTGATTTGCTAGACATGTCCTTCACGTAGAAAACTTGAGCCACCTCGCTGGCTAGGACAAAAGGCTCGTCCAGGTACGCAAGATTGTTGGGATCCACTGTTATCATACCGTACTTATCGTCAATATGTATAGCGCTGAGCTTCACCCATTTGCACCGAAACAAAGGGACCTTAAAAGTGGGACCATAGTCAAGTTCCCATATCTCCTCTATGTATCCATAATATGTGGTGGTCTGCCCATTCTCGTCTGCATCGAAGCGGACACCGCTGTTTTGGTTGGTGCTCTTTTTATCTTGGTCGATCGTGTAAAATGTATTCCCATTTATCTCGTACCCTTGGAATGTACATATGTTTGAAGATGGTAACCTGGCCAACAAGTACAGCTGCTCCACCGCAGATGGGTCATTAATGAGATGTCTTTGCAACCAACTGCCGAAGGTATTCATGTGTTGACGTGTAATCAAGGACTCGGGCTGGCCCGGGTTTATTTCTCGTAAAACATTCTTATGTTTCTCGATGTACGGAGCCACCAAGCTGGAATTGTATAGAACTGTGTAGTGCGCTTGATTGAAAGAAATCTTGTCCCTCCACACCGTTGTTTTCCTTCCTAGTGTGCCTTTTCTTCAGCCTCCCCTCATACCGAGATTCAGGAACACCAATCGGCTTAAGGTCAGGAAGAAAGTCAACACAAAACTCAATGACCTCCTCAGTTCCGTAGCCCTTGAGATACTTCCTTCCGGCCTAGCTCGGTTATGAACATATTTCTTTAAGACTCCCATGAACCTCTCGAAGGGGAACATATTGTGTAGAAATACAGGACCGAGAATTCTAATCTCTTCAACTAGGTGAACGAGGAGGTGCGTCATAATATTGAAGAAGGATGGTGGGAACAACAACTCGAAGCTGACAAGACATTGGACCACATCTTCCTGTAATCCTGACAAAGTTTCTGGATCCATTACCTTCTGAGAAATTGCGTTGAGGAATGCACATATCTTCACAATGGCTAGTCGAACATTTTCTGGTAGAAGTCCCCTCAATGCAATCGGAAGCAATTGTGTCATAAGCACGTGACAGTCATGGGACTTCAGGTTCTGGAATTTTTTCTCCTTCATATTTACTATCCCCTTTATATTCGACGAGAAACCAGACGGAACCTTGATACTGAATAGGGCTTCAAAAAAGATCTCCTTCTCTTGTTTGGTAAGAGCATAGCTGGCAGGCCCTACAAACTGCCCTGGATGATTGCCGTTTCGTCCTTTATGAAGTTCCTGGTCCTCCCGTGCTTCTGTTGTATCTTTTGTCTTTCCATACACGCCCAGAAAACCTAGAATATTCACACAAAGATTCTTGGTGCATCACGTCGATTGCGGCGGACTTCCAGACTTTCCAATATTCTAGCTCCCAAAATAGATTTCTTCTTCCACATGGGCGCGTGTCCGTCATCGTCTTTCGGAACAGGTCGACTGCCTGGACCCTTTCCAAAGATAACATTTAAATCCTTGACCATGTCAAATATATCAGCACCACTACGGGGGACAGGCTTCGGACGGCGGTCTGCCTCGCCATCGAAATGCTTGCCTTTTTTCCTTAAGGGATGCTTGCGCGGAAGGAAACGACGATTGAACGGGTACACAACTTTTCTGCTTTTTCCCAAATATTTACTTTCAGTCTCATCTAAACAGTGTGTGCATGCATTGTATCCTTTGTTCGTCTGTCCTGAAATGTTACTGAGAGCAGGCCAATCATTGATGGTTACGAATAGCAACGCTCGTAGGTCAAATTCTTGCTCCGTGTGCTCATCCCACACACGTACACCTGGTTTGGCCCACAACTCCAAAAGTTCATCGACTAATGGTCTTAGGTACACATCAATGTCGTTGCCGGTTGCTTTGGGCCTTGGATAAGCACTGGCATCATAATGAACTTCCGCTTCATGCACAACCAAGGAGGAAGGTTGTAGATACATAGAGTCACGGGCCAGGTGCTGTGACTGCAGCTCTGCTCCCCAAAAGGATTCATGCCATCTGTACTTAGACCAAAGTATAAGTTCCTTGCCTCACCTGCAAAATCCGGAAACTCTCTCCCGATGTTTCTCCACTGCCGACCATCAGCGGGGTGCCTCAACATCGCGTCTTTCTTACGTTCTTCCATGTGCCATCGCAACAACTTGGCATGCTCTTTGTTTCTGAACAAACGTTTCAACCGTGGTATTATTGGAGCATACCACATCACCTTCGCAGGAACCCTCTTCCTGGGTGGCTCGCCCTCAACATCACCAGGGTCATCTTTTCTGATCTTATACCGCAATGCACCACATATCGGGCATTTATTCAAATTCTCGTACTTCTCACCGCGGTAGAGGATACAGTCATTAATGCATGCATGTATCTTCTACATCTAATCCTAGAGGGCAGACAAGCTTCTTTGCTTCATATGTACTGACGGGCAATTCATTATTTCTTGGAAACAGCTTCTTTAATATTATCATCAATTTCTCAAATCCCGAGTCAGTCACACCGACCTCTGCCTTCCATTTCAGCAATTCCAATATGCTACCCAGCTTTCTATGCCCATCTTCACAACCTGGGTACAACAATTTGTGGTGGTCCTCTAACATCTTGTCGAACTGCAACCTCTCCTTATCCGTGCCACAGTCTCTTCTTGCATCGAAATGGCCCGACGAAGATCATCATCAACAGGATCATCTGATGCCTGTTCTTCACCTCCTTCTTCTTCATTGTCGTCCATTGCGGTATCAAAGCATTCAGAGAACATAGATCGGTACTGGTCATCATTATCTTCTTCCTCATCGCCGTCTTCCATCATAACCCCTTCTTCTCCGTGCTTGGTCCAAACATTATAGCTGGACATGAATCCAAACCGAAGCAGGTGGCTCTTAATGTCTCTTGAGCAAGAGTAATCCTTCTCGTTCTTACATTTTAGACATGGACAGCACATAAAACCTTGCTTCGACTTGTTGGCCTCGGCCACAAGCAGGAAAGAATTCACGCCCTCTCTGAAAGCGGGGCACATCGGTTACCGTACATCCATGGATGACTCATCTGCATCATAAGTACAATTATATATGTATCAGATGCAATCACCTTGCTAAAATTAGTATTGTACGGACTATGCATATATATATATAGTCGAGAAAATAGTTGCTAACCTTTTAGGATCAAAAAAGGAGAAATCTTATCAAATAAAACCAAGTGGCATCCCTCTCACAAGCATTCCATCAAACACCTCTTGTGCACATGTAGAAAAAATGAGCTAGCATACACCTCCACCTTCACCACCAAGGAAAAAATGAGGTGGGGGGGTGGCTGGCTGCTTCTATATATATAGGGGGGACATTTTGTCGCGGGCCGTATTACGACCCGCGACAAAAGGGGTGGCCACGTCGCTCCTAACCCTTTTGTCGCGGGTCGTAATACGGCCCGCGACAAAAGGCCGCGACAAAAGCCTCCGCGCTCCACATGGTTTCGGGCGACGTGGCCAGGCCATTTGTCGCGGGTGCAGGCGCGCCCGCGACAAAAGGCTCCCACGGAAGCCCTGTTTTCCACTAGTGGTAGTCGACACTCGAAAGGTTCTGTGTGGAGGATTGTTCAAGTTGATAGGTTAGAGGAGCCGGAATCACAGATGTATCCGTCCACATTCTCCCGGTGCATCCTATTCATATATAGTAACTGTAGCAACTGAATCACAGGGCGTGAACGGTGAATCGGCACCTATCTTGCTATCTAGCCATCTGTGTTCTAGAAAGGATGGGAGGTTTTTATTCAGGCTAGCAGATGATTATCCTTCCATCTTGTGAACGATGTCAGATACTAGGCACTATGTAATTTTACACCATATTCTTCGCGAATGAAGTATACATATATATCCGTGTGCAGAGTAACTCAAACAATGTCACCAACCCTTCGACCAACTGTATGACTCTAGATGGTTGTGTTCTTAGAGTAAACTATTGGAGTATTAATTGTAGGACGGATGGCACATTCCTGATAATCAGTCGGGGATTGTTCTGGAAAAAAAAACTGAAGCTGACTATGAAAGCTTTTGAACAAACATAATAGCTTGACATCGCCACATGTTTCCGCATGCAGATTCATTATTTCCTGTCTTTTTACTATTTATCCGTATGAAATAGACACATATTTGTAGTCCATTTTGGTATGTCCTCATGAAAACATATTTTTTCTCCAGTGAACGTACAAGGAACTGGTGGTTTTTGATATCCGGGAAGTTCCGTTTAGATCAACAAGGGGTGGATCACATGAGTACTATATGAGCGTTCTGAAAACGATAGATGTTTTTCAGTGTCAGCCGACCTAAGGCGGGCTTAAGTTCTGTTATTGAGTGAGTTGAACGGATGAGCTTTGCCGGTAAGTGGGAGTATAAGTGTTGCGGTTTCGATCTTATTGGCATGGATCACTTTACAAGATGGAAAAATTATGAGAAGTCATCAAGACAAAAGAGGGGCATCCGATGCAGTTATTGGTTGCACGAACCAAGGCATGGCAGAAAAAGAATGCATCCTTGAGGTGGCTACAAGGTGTTTTTTCTCGTTCAAAATTACCGTGGGCATCGGTATTTCCGGTTACGGAAATATCAATAGAGGTCAAAATACCGCCCCGTATTTATCAAAATAATTAATAAATTTATCCCAAATCTATAATAAAGCTTTAAATTTATCCCAAATTTATTATAAAGCTTTAAATCTAAACAAATTATGTAAACACTGGTAAATTTTGTTTGGCGGAAAGATTTTTCTGTGGTATTGGAAATAACCTGTTTTCGTTGAGATTTCGGAAATCTTGGTTTAGAAAAAACTGAATGGCTACATAACGGAGTTGACGTCTAATTAATAACATTGTGTTTTGGAGTTTTGAAATTACTTCTCTCTTCAATTAAGGGGAAAAATTGGTCCTCCGTGTAGTAACTCTACCCAAACTTTAACTGGATTTTTTCTCCATGAATATTTTATATGGACGAACTTAAAGAGTAGAATGACAGTATTATAATTTGAAGATATTACAATTTTTCTTATTCTTAACTTGTTGCCATTATATTCCTCTCAACGGGGCCAGAGCATATTGGGGCAAAATTGGGCTATGGTCCAGATAGCGGATAGCATGTGAGGGAAGCCTTCCATATTCTAAACTCTGAAGGTCGAGCTCTCCTTCACGAGGGATGCCGCGGGAGAGAGGGGTGAAGCGCGCCGTGATCTTCGTTGAAACAGGCTACCATGCAGCACGGAAAATAGCCTGAGACAACAGAATGCGGTGTCAAAATTCATAATGTGTAGGTTAGATTCAGCTTCATTCCATATCGCATTACCTTTCACAGGCTTACTGAGGGCTCGTTTGGCTGTTGGGACCAAAATTTCCCGGGAAAATATACTGAAACAGGAGCAAAACTTCGGGGTTATATTCCCGACCTACGGACTAGGGGAAAAATTTCCCCGGAAAAAAGCCGGGAACCCGTCGGGATTCGAGTAACCAAACGAGCCCTGAAGGGGTCAAGCTAAGTGCCCACTTTTTCAGCGTACATACGCTCGGCTCGGCCTGTTTGCGCGTTTCTGAACTGAACTTACTCTTACTCTTACTGAAGGGATCCCAATCGGCAATCGCGTGCGGCAATTACTGGAGCGGACCAGTGGCAGTGAAAAACATTGGAAAAACCAAAAGTTGCCATCCGATCCTTCATTCCGAAAATCAGATGGCCATGGACGCGTCGCGTCCTACGACCAGAAATCTAAGTGCAGTAAAAATTATGTGAATCTAGTATAAAAGAAAACGGATTTGCTAAGAATTAGCTTAGGGCTGAGTAGACTTTTTAACCGCTGGATTATGTACGGAGCATCGTGCAAGCTTTAATTTTCTTTTTATTTGTGTTGTTTTGCATGGACTTCAAACAGTCGTTAAAATACGAGGGAAAAACAACTACTTAGACGAGAATACATCACGCGACCTAAAGTCTAGGTCCTGACTACTCTTTTACCCGCCAAAGATGGTATTTGTTAGTTGATGAAGCTTCTTTATAATATATGAATTATCGCATTTCGTTTTTTTTCATGTTTTCGCTCTCTTTTTTTTCATTTTGTGCATTACTAACTAAGTTTGTTGCACTGTAGAGAAATAAAAAAATTCCAGTTGCAACTGAGTTTTTTTTTGCAGTTACAAGTGGACTTGCAACTGAGATTTTTTCCACTTATAAGTGTTGGTTGCAAGTATGTTTGCAACCGAGATTTTCTCCAGTTGCAAGTGTGATTGTAAGTGAGACTTTTCCAATGCAACTATGGTTGCAACTGACATTTTCTTCAGTTGCAACTAACAAAATTTCAAATTACAACTATGGTTTAGACTTTCTCTAGGCAACTCAGAATTTTTCTTGTTGCAAACGGTGTTGCAACGAAGAATTTTAAGAATGTTCAAATCACAAAGATATTACCTTTTTTTTGTTGCATAAGTTTTTACCGATTACTAGAGGAAGAAAATTTAACTTATATATTTTTGAAAAAATAGAAAGTAAAAGCAGAAAAACATAAAAGAAACAACTACAAAAGGCGTCGATGTCATTCTACTGAGCACTAAGCTAGTTCACAGCAGACTGAGACTAGATAGACCTAAAATAAAAACTATAGTTAGCTCCCCAAAAACGAGATCTCAATGCTTGTTATCCTCGCTATACCATTGGCAACGCTGCAACTTCTGGTGTAAGCATAGGTGGCGTGGCGAGCTGATGTGCACATGCGAGCTTGGCTGTTGGTCAACATCGCAATCTTGGCTCGATAGATAGATCAACGACCGAGATGGTTCCCTAGATGGTGTGCCATCGTCGAGATTCGAGAGGACTTGATTGGACACATGTTCAAATTAACACGATAGAGGAGCCAGAGTAAAAGATGTCTTCTATCCAAATTCTCCCGGTGCATCCTATTCATAGTAACTCTAACAACTGAATTGTCGGATGTGATTTTACACCTACTATCTCCATATATCCAGCTATCAGTTCTTTACAAAGAAAAGAAGATTTTTTTCTTCAGAATACATATATGATTATCCTTCCATGTTGGGGATCTTGGTGTGTGGAGTAATTCAAACAATGTCACTAACCGATCAATCAACTATCTTGACTCTGGTTGTGTTGTGAGAGTACACTATCCGAGTATTAATTATAGGAGAGCCGCAGACTAAAAGCTCACAACTCTCTTGTTTGGTGACATCGCTTAAACTCTTAGAGGATGGCACATGCCTACTAATAAGACATGAGTTCGAGAGGTCGATTGTTCTGTAAATGTTTTCTAGAAGCTGACTTATGTAAGCTTTGAATTAACATAATAGGACACATGTGTTTTCACATGTAATTTTCACTGGGTTTTTTTATTATTGATTTGTACAATATGAAATAGACACGTAAGACCTCGTGTTTCTTTATTTGTACTCCATGTTGGTATGCTTTCTTGAAAAAACATATTTTCCGATGGAGTTGTGAATTTTTTTAATGCCTAGAGGATGGCACATGCTGTAAGCTGCAAACTGGATTCTAGAATCCGAGTAATAAAACGAAAAAAAATGCTAGAGTAGTTGTATATATAAAAATTAATTCATAATTTCCGTCGTTTTTCATGATTGATTCTCGTATATGGGGATTGGGGAACTGGTGGGTTTGGAGAACTTGAAAATTCCAGTTAGATTAACAATGGTTGGTCAAATGAGTACTCCTAGACACAATACATCCCCAAGTTAAGAGTGCATCCTATTCATAGTAACTAGAAGGATACATCGCCCGCCGCCGCATGCAGCTCCATAAATCTTTTTAAGAGCTCTACTCTGAACGAAAGGTATATATGCAAGATTTAATTGGTCACATCAGTCTAGAGTCTAAATTTATTAACAATGGTGATTCACACGACAGAGAAAGAATCAAAAGCAACCTTCTGAATCATCAACAAATAAGCTCCCATTCTTGTCACCTTGTCAGCATACCTAGGCAGGGCCGGTTTGTGGGTATCTTAACTGAACTTGCTCTTGAACGTAACGTAGAGAAACTAGTTGGGTCCCCGATAATGAGATCGCATTGCAGATTCAGTAATCCTGGCAAATCATCGGCAAGACTGCAAGCTATCATCACTGTCTTGATTCTGGAAGCCCGTACGACAAAGCAAGTCCCCTAACCAGGACGGCAGAGCCGGACTCCGGAGGACGCCGCGTTTATTCTACAGCATGGCATTGGCAGCCATCATGCACTCACGGATGATCAACGGAATCGATGCGTTTTCCCTTCAAGGCCAGACCAGAGTCGAGGGCTCAGGGCTGTTCGTTAAAGTAGTATGGACCAGGGCCAGGCCGCACGTAGGCGATTAGGGGGCGTCAACGCGTACGTGACGTGGTGAGCCAGGTTCTCCACCTCGCTTTGCATGATAGCTAACTCGAGAGCCTCCTCGTGACTCAGCTTGGTTGTTGGCTGGTCGGAGAGCTCGACCTCCTGCGTGACGACCTTCATAGACGATTAGACGGCCTGTCGTCATTGCCACCATCATCGTCGTCGTCGCCACTAAAGTTGGACATGCTGGGCGCAAGCCACCCGCATGGCCATGTCCTCTCCTGTACCATCCACTCATCATCCCAGTATCCAACCCAGAAGATCCTGTGGAAAAATTACATACGAGATTTAGATTAGATGGTCTATGAGACATTCGCGATAACCCCAAAGAATGGAGAAGAAAATTCATGAATACTTTTATACCGGTGATAATGTGAACTAGAATTCTCCCATCTTACATCGTTCGACAAAATCTTGACGAGTCAGTATCCGACTACGTCAAACGCTTCAGAATACGAAGAACACATGCTATAGTTTGGCGATAACGTCGTGGTACATGGCCAACTTAGTTTTCAGTGGATTAAAAACTCATCTCAGCGAGAAGCTGGAGGGGTTCAAGTTTGTGAGTGTCGGCCAGGTCCTAGAAAAAGCTCAGGTTAAAAGCCAGGCTAATGAAATCAAGGATATGTATTAGATGAGTCACACCGGCTTAATGTGGTAGACGCTATTGCCCACTCAAACCAAGATTCTGATGTGTACACTGGAGAGTTTGTTTGGCCTCCTAAGGCCAAAACCTATATCTACGAAAATTTGAAGCATATTATTAAGACTGGGAAGGATTAATTCAAATGTAACTTTGATGGGGCCAAATGCAATAGAATATTTGATGATGTGCCAAACGCAATAGACTCAAGGCTAGCCCGTTATGTCCGAGCTCTGTTAACCTTCTTCTGTGTGATATCGTCAAGAGCATCGTATCCTCTTCTCTTTTCATGTGGTGAGTCTTGCCACGAGCTTCGACGGCGGCACGGGGACCGGTTGCCCTTTGGAGAGCGATCGGCTACCATTTTTTCCTTGTTGTGCTTTGCATTCGAGAGAAACACGGTTCTTGCCATGTTTAAACCATGAAGTGCAGCACGGTAGGCGCTTGCACGCAGATCATATTTCGGAGGCTCAAAGGAAAGCAAGTATGTAGCAGCTGCTATCATGCCACCCTGAGGTGCTTTGGCGACTAAATCACCTAACACATCTTTTGTAAAGGCCAAAGTAAGGTCTTGAGACATCTCTTGCTAGTCACCTCCTCCAATGTGAGGTAACTTGAAAGCTTGACTAGACTCATCAGCAACCTTCCTTCGTTCATCGGGTGCTTTTCTTTTTCGTCCATCCGCTTCTTTGCAGCCACCAAATTCTTGTGCTCATCTTCCATCAGTTTCTGTTGACCAGAGAGGAGCAGATTGTAAGCAAGTAACTCATCTTCATTTTCTTCTCATGTGATAGGTTTTACGCTAGTAAAAGCTTCTTTGGCCCTCTCCCAAGCCGACGAGGGAAGGACATGGTCGGATCAAGCCCCCTTTTTGCCACTAGCGACTCCGCTGGGAGGAGCTTCCTTCGGGTCCTTGATCGTAGCTGCAGCAGGGATTTCAGTAGAAGTAACCATCGCACACTGAAAGTGTGTTGAACCGATGCTATGGCTGTCACCGCGGTTGTAGGTAGCACCGAAAAGATACATACAACCTTCTTTATTAATTCAGCAAAGGACGGACAAAGATCGTACATCAAAAAAATTGAATCATCCACACAACGCCTGGAGACCCACAATGGGTGAAGATATGCCAACATGCATGACCTTATGACTAGAAAACTGAAATTCCTCCATCAACTAGGATCGAATCGGAATTGTATTGTATACCTCGAGACGCCCTCTAGGCGAAACTAGAGCGCACATCTAGTTTATCAGACTCTTAGCGAGCACCTTATGTCCATGCTACATATGTCGCCACCGCCGAACAATTCTTCATGGTTAAGATCCGCATAAACTTTGGCGATCCTGGCGATGGCAATAGACAACGCGTCATCCCTTCCCACGCAGCTCATCACGCGTCCTCCATCAAAACTCCGCAGCATCGCTCGTCATTTTGGAGCACATGTGGCCACTACACATGGGCAGTGGAAGTCTTCATTTCGATCACTTTGTGCATTTCCAGGCTATGATCTTTGTTTGTTGTTGCATTTGCTCCATCCATAAAAAGATATCTCAAGGTTTACTAAATTTAGATGTATGTACACCCGATTTAGTATATACATACATCAAAATTTTGATAAAATTGAGACATCCTTGTATGGACGGAGGAAGTACTACATGCACATATGTAAGTAAAGGAAAAAAAATAGAGAGAACGGTTATACTAATAAGGAACACTAATTTATGGTTAGGGTCACAGGTCCGGTCGTAAGAGCATCTCCACCGACGCCCCCGATAGCATTTTGGGCTCACACCGGCGCGCCCCAAACGGCGCCGGCCAATTTTGGAGCCCAATATAATCGCCGGCAACCTCGTGTCGGCCCCTTCGCCAAGGGCGCGAATCGGGCGCGTCGGCACCTCGCAGCACGTCTGAAAACGAGTGTGGGCTCCGCCTGGCAGCCAGACACACCGTTTTCCCACCTCCTACACACGTCTGAGGCGACTCCCACCCCTCTAGATCGTCACCGTCGCCGTCGCCGCCGCGCCCACCCTGCTTGCAATAGACACCGCCGACCGTCTAGGAACCGCCGTCCATCGTCACGGCCACCACCCCCTCGACCGGCGGCCGCTGTTTCGCCCGGAACAGGGCTCGCCGCCACCGCGATAGTATCGCCCCGCCCGCAAGGTGTTCGTCCGATTGCCGCGATGGACATCGACGACGAGATGATGGTGCAGCTGTTCACGGAGGAGCAGAACGCTCATGCTGTTCGGCGGCAACAGCAGCAGCTGATTCTGACGAACATGATGCGCGTTCGCCAGCCTTTCTTCGTCGTGCCTCGGCGTGGCGGGCCAGGCAAGAGGAGGAACATCAACATCAATTTTACTTGTTGCTGTGTATGCTCATTTTTCTGTCAGATCATCCTGTCATACTGGGTTGAGAGGGAAGCTGTAGCATGCATAACAGTTTTCTTATAATAAACCCCTTTGTCAATGTGCAGAAAGATGGTTTTGCCTGTTGTAGTTAAAAAAATGCTAGGCAAACAAGGTCCAGAACATGTTATCTTACCCTTCCAATTTTGTACTGCTGCGATTTTACATTTTTATTTGCAAGAGATTGATTATCGATCTTCTATCTCATTTTAAGCTGGGGCTAATGACCACACAAAAATATCAAGTTCTTATTGTTCTCGAATCTCGACTGATTTTGAACTAACTTTATTTTATTGTTGATACAGTAACACGTGTTCAGGTTATTTTGTTTTATGGTATGAATCGTCTCTTACAATCAGAACTTTAATACATTTTTGTTTTGTGTTCCGCATAAACAATATCTATCTTCCTGTTGCTGTTGCTGATACAGTTACCATATTGCTAGAACTAATTAACTATGAGGGTTTTCCACTTCATGAGAGAGCTATGCATTCTGATTCGTGCAAACAAACAGTAACGAATTCTGGACATTCGGATTTAAACTTCAGTTTTTATCTGATTAAGTGGTTTACAGAATCCTCTAAACTTTCTAAGCTTGCTTTGACAGTTGAAAGGTTTTCATTGTTCTTCCTAGAGATTCAAGATACTGCTCCGAAAACTCTTTTGGATGCAGATTAAACAAACTATGAGTTTTCAACAAAGCCACCAAGAAAGTTGCAAGGATAAAAGATCGCCAAGAAAATTCCAGTAACACTTTGTTATACTGTCTATGGCCCATCAAGTAGTTGGTGGTCGTATATGTATGTGTGTCTCCTTTGAATTTAATAAATGCAGACCTCTTTAGTCTTTTGATAGTTGTTGGATGCTACCTTTTATTGGTTCTGTTACTGGTGATAAAGTAAATTACATGTTGAAAAAACTGTCTTAAAGATATATCCTTTATCATTCTTTTTTTTCGACATTGATTTATCATTCATTACTTTGAAATGGCAGCCTACATGTATTGAATCATTTGGTGTGCTTTGGCCATATAGATCTTCCATTGTGATACCGTGGACCCGTTGAACGCAAGCATTAAATCACGATATATTTTGAACAATTGAATGACATTGTGCATGCCAAATATTGGGACGCAGATGACCAGTAAGGAGGTGCCCCAAGGGGCGCCCCAACCACTAGTGTAAGTAAAGGGGAAAAAATAGAGAGAACGGTTATACTAATAAGGAACACTAATTTATGGTTAGGGTTACAGGTCCGATCGTAAGAGCATCTCCACCGTCGTCCCCGATAGCATTTTGGGGGCCGGCAAAGAAAATGGGCTCGCACGGCGCCGGCCAATTTTGGAGCCCAATAGAATCGCCGGCAACCCCGTGTCGGCCCCTTCGCCAAGGGCGCGAATCGGGCGCGTCGGCACCTCGCAGCACGTCTGAAAACGGGTGTGGGCTCCGCTTGGCAGCCAGACACACCGTTTTCCCACCTCCTACACACGCCCGAGGCGACTCCCACCCCTCTAGATCGCCACCGTCGCCGTCGTCGCCGCGCCCACCTGCTTGCAATAGACACCGCCGACCGTCTAGGAACCGCCGTGCATCGACACGGCCGCCACCCACCGGCGGCCGCTGTTTCGCCGAACAGGCGCGCCACCGCGATAGTATCGCCCGCCCGCAAGGTGTTCGTCCGATTGCCGCGATGGACGACGACGAGGTGATGGTGCGGTGTTCACGGAGGAGCGAACGCTCAGCTGTTCGCGGCAAGAAGGGATTCTGACGAACATGTTGCGCGTTCACCAGCCGTGCCTCGGCGTGGCGGCTCCAAGCCAGGCAAGAGGAGGAACATCACCAGGCACCGTGAAGCCGGCGCAATGCTGCTTGAGTTGTATGAATAATTAAAGTACAAATATTTGTTTGATTGATTGATTGTATGAATAATTTAATTATATTTGTGTGATTGTATGAATAAAATGTGATCAATATATTGTTTGAAAATATTGTAAAAAGAAAGAAAATTGGGGGCCGTCGTTTGGAAGGCGCCGGTGTGGAAACGACTTTTCCAAATGGAGAGGATGCAGTGCCCGGCGTCTCCCAAATAGAGGTGCTGGCGCCGGCATAGGCTACCGGTGGAGATGCTCTAACGTGCATGACGTTTTTCTAGCACGCCAGACCGAACCAGGTGCGAATGCAGGAAGTCCGGCTCGGTGGGCTGGCCCTGGCCGACTCCAGAAGTAGCAGGAGGGCCGCTTAGCCGCGAAGCAAACCAGAGCAACCCTGTCTAGTCTACCATCCTTCTTCCTGCGCTGCCCTGCTCAAACCCCACCGCAAAGACAAGGCAAACCTAGTCCAACGGCAACCGCTCCCCCGGAGAAAGCGAAAACCAAGAATCCCTCCATCCATCCCACGGCCGCCGCCCGAGACGGATTCGGCCGCCGCAGAGAATCCGGCCGCCTCCTGCTCCCCCCTCCCAGAACCCTAGCGGATTCGCCTCCCAATCCAGTCGCCCGCCCGCCCGCCCACCCAGCCCTCCGCTCGCCGTTCCAGGTAATCCGATTGAGCTCCTCCCTTTGTTTTCCCGAACCGGGCCTCCCTGTTCCCCCTCGAGATTCCGCGGCGATTGTACTATGTTCTACTTTTGGGGGCGGAAAGTTCGGCCGCTCCGAGTTCCGCGCTAAGCTGCGTTCCGGATGGTACTGTAGTTAGTATCTGGATTGCGCTACTGTCTGCTTATGTTGTAGTTCATAGGGCTGGCTGGGAGTAGCTAGGGTTTTCGATTGGTCGGCGGTCGCTGATTGCCTGTGCGCCGGATCAATGGCCCCCCGCTAAAATAACTTCCTCTGTTTATCCTACCAGGTCTTGACTTTCTACTGCCCCAAGATCGCATCCCTAGCTCAAGGAACATCAGCGATTAAATAGCGCAACTCGCCCTCTGGCACCCCTTTCAACAACTGGTCTCTATCCCATTCAGCAGAGATCGTTGCTGCCCTCCCTACAAGCTACCGAGCAGGCCAGCAGCGGCGGCCAGACCTTTACAAACCTCTTGCCGGTGCAATGGCGACAGCCACAATGGCGACGGCGGCCGGCGCGGCGGCGCTGCTGTACTACACGCTGAACCGCCGGCTGCAGACCGAGAAGCTCGACAGCGGGGACGATTCGGACGGCGGGAACGGCAGGGACGCGGCGGCCAGCGGGGCGCTGCTGGAATCATCAGCCCCTAGCAGGAGCCGCGTGTCGCGGAGGGACGTGCGCGCCCCCGCCACCTGGCTCGAGACCATCTCCACGCTCTCCGAGACGCTGCGCTTCACCTACTCTGAGACACTCGGCAAGTGGCCCATCGGGGACCTGGCTTTCGGGATCAGCTTCCTGCTCAGGAGACAGGTTGGTCGCTCATAACTTCGTTGCTGGTTTGTTCATAGTTGTTCATAAACATGCATAATTCGAGGACTTTCTCTCTATTTAAAGTTAACATTGAGTTGCCATGAAGGAATTGAAACAATCCATATAGTTGATCTCATGACCTTAACAGCTTTCAGGTTTTCTTTTCGTTTGCATAATATTTAATTGCCTGGAATATCTGCTCAAGTTACATGAATGGTACTTCTTGTTTCTAGTACACACATTGTGTAAGGTGTTCTTAAGCTATCATTCCTTTAAACCATTACAATATATTCTTTTGAAAATCCCTTGGCCCTACATGTATCATTTCACCATTTACAACTGTATACACAATGCTATCTATGCTTATAAGATTGGACAAGTTATTCTGACAGATAAACTCAGACAAAAATCTTAGAACAAATACTTGAACAAACTTCCTGACAGCACGACTTGTGGCATGTGTTTCAGGGAAACTTATCTATAGCGAGCATATATGCTGGAGATGATAGTGTGGAGCTCAAAGGAGCTCCAGTAGTTACTGAGTTGAAGTATCTTCTAAGTTTGTTGACACTGTGTTGGCACTTCTCCAAAAAGCCATTCCCGTTATTTCTGGAGACAATTGGCTATTCTGCGGAGGATGTTCTTATGCAAGAACCTAAAGCAGGAGTAAGTCAAATTTATATTTCATTTTTTTTATATGTAACCGTTCTTTTGCTAGTTTCCTATTCGTGCAGTTATCTACAAGACAAATGCTTTCTTCGATTGATAGGGTTTTTTCTTGGGCTACTTGCAGATTTTGAAACCAGCTTTTACCATATTAATTGATAGAGACAGACAATGCATACTTCTACTAATTAGGGGAACCCACAGTATCAGAGATACCCTGACAGCTGCTACTGGTGCTGTGGTTCCATTCCATCATACAGTAGTCCAGGAAGGTGGTGTTAGCGATTTGGTTTTGGGGTATGCACATTTTGGGATGGTTGCAGCGGCTAGATGGATTGCAAAGCTTGCAGCCCCTTGTCTCACTGAAGCATTACATATGTATCCAGATTATAAAATAAAGGTACTGTGCACACTACACTTTGCAGTATCTTTATTCCGCAGCTCCTTTTCCCTGCATTCTGTGCTAGTAGTTGGATTCTTCTATCATGGTTCTTAAAGCATTATGATTGATGTTGTTTGTGGCAAATCAAGGTTGTTGGACATTCACTTGGAGGTGGAACAGCAGCTCTCTTGACATATGTCCTGAGGGAGCAGCAGGAGTTTGCCTCTGCTACTTGTGTGGCATTTGCTCCAGGTGTGCATGTTATGGTGTTTGTTCTTTCTGAATATTAGAGTCATGTGCATCCTTTTCACTTCATTGGCCATCTGCTTTGTCAAGCATTACTTGTGTATGTAATTTTGTCCCTAATCCTTACCCCTACTAGATAGTGAACTTCTCATATTTTCTACAGTTCTATTTATTATCTTCCGATGCTGGGTCCTGGATTGAATGGGCAGCAGAATTTTTCGGGGCAACAAAAGTAGCCAATGATTTATTTTTGAGTAGTACCTATGGTGCCATTCCACCACCTTGTATGATAAGGACAAAACAATTCATTGATTGTAAGACATAATTTTAAGCTATCCTTAACATGGTACTGTTACACTAGAATCTCGGATATACCTTACTATGAGAATTGAGCTCTTTTACCCCAGATTATGTACAAACCTTTGTTTCATCATGTTAGACCTCTCCAATACAGTAGATTTCTGTTGCAGACCTGGCTGTTGTCCTCTGAATAAGGAAGTGATTTAGTTCTTGTTGGATGCTCTATTTTACAGCTGCTTGTATGACATGGGAGCTGGCTGAGTCAGGAGAGCATTTTATCACTACAGTCATCAATGGAGCTGATCTGGTGCCAACATTTTCAGCTGCAGCAGTAGATGATCTTCGTTCAGAGGTTCCTTACTTTTACTTCTTTTTTTGTAATGTCATAGCTGCTAATTCAATGCTACATCGACTCATCTACATGAACGAGATCTTTAAGTATAGTGAGTTTCATTCTGGAAACAACACGAATGCATGTGAGTGTAGCAATGCATTTGTTCCTTGTTTCATTTGTAATGAAAATCAACTTCCCTGCGTAACAGGTGACAGCATCTGCTTGGCTGAATGATCTACGTCACCAAATTGAGCAAACTAGAATCCTGAGCACTTTCTATCGGTCTGCATCTGCTCTGGGATCACGACTTCCTTCTATGGCAAATGCTAAAGCAAGAGTAGCTGGTGCTGGTGCCATCCTAAGACCTGTATCTACTGGGACACAGGTTACCTTCTGCAGCTTCATCTTTTGTTTACCCCCACAACTTCAATATGTCATTTGATGAATCCATGAGCATTATGCATGACTGACAATACTGGCAATATATTAATGTGCTCAGGTTGTAATGAGGAGAGCTCGCAGTGTAGCACAGGCAGCATGGACAAGACCAGGGCTACAACTATCCTCATGGGCGTGTATTGGGCCAAGGCGTCGAAATACTACTTCATCCACCTCAATTGTGACGTCAGAAGAAATTACAACTTCCACTACAAGTGGTGGCTCTGAATCCACTTCACTTTTGTCTGAGACCACTGTGGAAACCACCCAGATAGTTAGATCTGAAACCTCGCAGTATGCTGCATCAGAAGAGGTTCAGAGTTCCATTATGGCATCTGATGCTGTTAGCACCTTGGATGACAAGGTAGATAGTGACGGTGAGGACATCATCGATCACCATGTGGATGAGGACAGGATCAGCGATGTAGAGCTGTGGCAACAACTCGAAAATGAGTTGTACCGAAAAAGGGAAGAGGAGAATGACATAGTTGAAGATACAACTGAAAATAATATTGCTGAAGAGGTGGGTGGCACAGCTCAAGATGTCCTCAGTGAAACCAACGAGAAGGAGGTGCACAGATTCTACCCTCCCGGAAAAATTATGCACATAGTAACCTCCAGGAAATTAGCAGTCGTGGATGAGGAGACAGAAGCAGTCATAGATGAAGAGGAGAATGAAATTCATCATGATGAAGAGCCTATTATTCTTCCAGATGATACGACCGGGGAGTCAGAGACGAGCATAGGGATCTACTTGACACCGAGATCTTTGTATGGCAAGCTGAGGCTTTCAAAGATGATGATCAATGATCATTATATGCCGATATATAGAAGAAACATCGAGCAGTTGGTTGCTGAGCTTGAGAAGGACTTGGCTCTGTAGGTTATAGCCCTGACAATACAGCTTGCTAGCCCAAACCTGATACTCACACTTAGTTTCAACTGTTGTAAAAGCTGATGACATAGGGTATTAGTTCCGTATGTGTATCTAACATTACTGGAATAATATCAAAGTGTTTATCACAACTTCAATCTCAGAAAAGAAAATTCTTTATCACAACTTCAGACCCACTGATGTGAACCACACCAGAGGCACTTTTCAGATCAGTGACGGCCTCTTCCAGGCAGCAGGCCCTGGATGCGCTAGTGATCGGTACATTAGGGTAGTACTTCTGTACTTGCCTAGGTTTCTTGGCCTGGTATCCTAATCCTGGCGTTCATGATATCTACATGGCGTTAAGCATTCCTTGCATAGGTTTCTTGGTCTGGTATCCTAATCCTCGCGGTCATGATCTACATGGCGTTAAGCATCCCTAGCGGTATGCAAAGAGAAGTTGCGATGATCGTGGAGTGTAGACCTCAGCATCCTACCAACCCCTCTTCTTTACCAGGGAACTTGAGAATTCCCACTACTTCTGGCAGGCCCACCAAGAGTTAGCTTGAGTCGGTTGGTGTATCTTGAACAAAGAGAGGAGAACAGATTCTACACTGTTGCAATGCCCAGATATACGTGTTGCAGAACAGTGTCATGTTCTCCATTTGAGAGGAAACGAATCACCGAAAAGCAGAAGTGCAGTGTTTGATTTGCCGCATTACAAAATTGCATTCGCATTCCTACTGCGAATTAAGAGCAAGTTGCATGTACGACAGAGAAATCATCACTCATGATTTCATCTTCTTGAATGTTGCTGCCGTTCCATCCTTGCTGATCTCAGAGCTAGCTTTTCTAGGAACGCCGCGAGTCCGGCTCTCTTCTCTAGAAGAGCTGGTTGCACGGTCCCTTCCTTTTTGGCTCATGAATTCTCTGAACGATGGTATCTTGGGAAGTTCCATGGTACCGATTGCGCTATCCCTCCTTGCTTCACTTACGAATTGTCCAGATGATGACATCCTGGAGTGCACCATATTTTCAGTCGAAGCCACAGTCTTCGCAGACTCATTAGAAGGTTGGGGCTCAGCAAACTCGAAGCTGCCACTAGCCTCTCCTGCATTTTTACCCAAGCCATCTGGAGCGACGTAAGGGGAGCTGGTGGCTGCATCCTGATCGCTAGTCTGGCCGGTTAGGGCTTTGAGGCGATCATGAATCTGGTCAGAACTTGAAGATGCCAGCCACCGAACTGTCGCGGCTATCTGAGAGTTGTAAAACGTTTTCCCCACTTTCTCATACTTCTTAAAGGACTCTGCTTCAAGGTGTGTGGCAGAAGCCTCTTCAGTGATCCTGAAAGTGCGCACAATGTAGTAAGTAAATAAAAAAATTATATCTGTCACAGTATGAACTATGAAGGGATAAGTTCTGAAATGCCCAATTGTGAAACTATATTTCTATCAGTGGGAAGCTGGCTTTAGACAGACCTACCGTAGATTGCCAAGGCGCAGCTTTGCTTGTCCAAGGGAACCCAACAATCTTTTCCTGCTTGCATCTCTTAGAGCCTGAGATATGCTCTTCTTGTCACTAAGCTTGTCACCCTATTATATCACCAGTTGAAGTTTCTCACTACTTATAAAGCTTGATCAAGGGGTATTTTTACAACATGAAAACAGGTTTACCAAATTCGCAAGAACCATAAAAAAAGGTAGCAGCTGAAGCACCTGCTGTTTAGGCTGGCCTTTGGCTTGAAAATAAGCATTTTCAGCACGCTCCAAGGCATCAAGTTTTGCTTCCAAACCTCTTTCCGATAACTTTGACATGGCAATATCGCTCACTACCTCATCCTCATCTGCGATTCATCAATACCAGCCTCTATAATACACTCCACTCTATGCAAATCTGATTGCGTAATATTATTGATGCAAAGAGGAAAAGAGAGTGATTGTTCTACCATCAGAATCTGATATATCTTCAGCTGATGCACTTACATCATCTTCACGATTCCAAAATTCTGTGTCCAAGTGTTTTGGATTAACTGATGAGCTGTTATGAAGATGAGAAGTTTTACTTCATAAGTAAATTGTAGAGAAAAACAAAACAAAAAAAGAATAAATGCACAGTGACCCCCACATACCTTTTGAATACTGGAGAGATCTTGTTAAAGCGGCAATTGGGCACACGACGAAGTTCCTCCAAACACGAGGACACTTGATTTGGGTGCTTGCAAGCATCACATGAGCGTTGGCATAAAGTTGGCTGTACCTGCTCCATTTTAAAATATTAACATGCAATAACACAGCAGAAACGCTAGCCAGTTTGGAATTAATGTTGTACCTTTTCTCCAAAGCTCTCAATGATCTTTTTTCGTCGACAGCTAGAACTTTCACAATATTCAACTATCTGTGCAAGGAGAGGCAAAATATAATTGAATGAAATATACTGCATGGTCCAGTATACCAATATAATGTATGGTTATAACCTGACTAAAGTCGGCTAGGGCCTTCTGTGAAAGCTCAGTCGAAGAGGAAGACGGCTGTTGTTTTTTACTGCTGCTGTTTCTCAAAATAAATTCCTGTTAAACCACAGAAGCCTCAGTTTTGACGTCCAGAATGGCATACTGTATCATGTACACTTAATTACCATTCTCCTTCGGTCCTCTAATCCATAATATAAAACACTCTTGGAAGGCTGCTGGTCACGGCCAGCTCGTCCAGACTCCTGGTAGAAAGATTCCATCGACTTAGGCAAGTTGAAATGGCAAACAATGCGGACATCTTGTCTATCAATACCCTGAAAAAAGATGAATAGCGGCAATCTATTAGCAAAGCACCACTGCAGAAAGAGTTGCGAAACATAATGCAAGTAGAGTATTACATACCATTCTGTGGAGCAGTATACACATAACAATCCAAACAAAGCCCCAAATCCGAAAAGGCAATACACCAGAAAACAAAGTATGAATCTAGAGTTAAAATTAAAGTATAATATTGGTGTAAGCAAAGATAAACTATACTACAAACAGGAAGGTGCATAGATAAAGATAAAGATCTACTCTCGAATTCATGGACATGGAATCAGCATGTCATATGCCAGAAATGACCTTTACATTTACAAAGATGCAGAAAGAAGCTATACCCAAATGCCACAGTTGCAACAACAACTTGAGTTCTTGATGAAAGCCAGTCATCAAGAACAGCACTTCGCACCTTGCTATTCAAGCCAGCATGATAAGCTGATAAGGAGCAACAAAAAACTCATGAGTGCTTCTGCACAACAGTCCTAATAGGGTCTTGGACTTGTCATTAAGATTAACTTACCAGCACAAGAGATACCCTGCTCTGACAAATGCATAGTTAGATCATCACAAGCAGCACGCTCAAGACAATATATAATTGAGCAAACATTTCCACTGGACTTCAGTAAATTTGATATATCAGCATAAACATTGTCAAGAAGATCCTTGTAACGAACTGCAAAATTGGTTCATGATTAACAGTTAACACTTCAGCGAATAGAGCATAGAGGCAGAAAACCAGGTAAAATAGGTATATTGATCAATCAATAACAAGAGCCATGTGTTCTAGTCACTAGGAAACAACTAAACTGGAGAATAATGCATAGTCCTGGAGAAATGGCAATCATAGTTTCACGAAAAGGGCAAAAGAAAGACGTTTAGAAAGTGCAAAGGAAAATAACAGTGGGGATGCCAAGAAAACAAGGATTTCAGTCTTTGAAAATGATCAAGGAAGTAAAAAAAAATAATACCTTCATAGAATATATTAGGTCGATTAAAAGAGGCTTTAAGAATTACTGGGTTTTGCAAGCACAATGATGATATCACATCGTTCCGGACTCTGGAGAAAAAAAGCTGAACAAATGAGAACATACTAAATATTATGATCAAAGGAGAGTACTTATTACGCGGAACTGTACTGAGGAATGCAGGTACTGATCATTAACAGGGTAATGTATTACTTTGGAACAGCAGTTGCAGTCAAAGCCAATATAGGGATATCTGGGAACTGCTTCCTTAATGATGAAATTTTGCGGTAGCTAGGTCTGCATTTCATAGAAACAACAGATTAAATATTGCATAGAAAGGAGGAATGCTGCAATTCATTTTACCAATAAAACAATGAAGAGTTCAACAGGCTAAAGGCGAATAGTCAGATCAAACACAGAAACCAATGCATACCTGAAATCATGGCCCCAAGTTGAAATACAGTGAGCCTGTGGAGAGGGAGAAAAAAAAAGGAAAATAAGTACCACAAGTTATTAGAAGAGATCTAAGAACAACATGATGTTACTGAAGGAGTAGAAGTGTTGTTTAAGTTAGACCTCGTCAATAGCAACAAGACCAAGAAGGCCTCTGTTATAGAGCTTTGTTAGCTTTTCCTTGAACCCGTATGTTGCAACTAACTCAGGAGTAACATACAGCAATTTTATAGAAGGAAAGCCAGAATCGAGATCTTCATGTATCTGATGAAACAGCATATATTTCAAATTGCGAAGTAAAAAAACAAAGAGCTAGCATGCAGACGATGTTCATTTTGTAGATCCTAGAGATGGTGACCAAGTTCAATATTAAGTGAAGTCCATTTCTTGGGGATTAATATGACCTGAATTTCGAGTGCACCACCTCAGCCAGTATGAACTTATAGGGTCAAGACGCCAGTCGTCACATTTAAAAGAACTGAGCATTTCTCTACGTTACCTTGTTTTTATTTTGGGTTGTTTGTGTCGAAGAGAGAAATTCAGCTGGAATCCCTTTACTTTTCAAGCTGGTAACCTGATTCTCCTGTAAAAAATTAATAAGCAGACCACATGATGTTCGAAGGCATCACAAGATTCAGGGATAATAACAGAAAAAAAAGAGAAGGGAGGATAATACAACATACCATCAGAGCTAACCAGTATATTTTACAACAAATCAACAAACTGTTAGTATAGCTAAAAAATTATGTACATACATTCATTCCAAGTACAGTAGATTTTTATGGAAGTACAGAATCTGGCTGAATTTACCTATTAAGGGTGAGATAACAAGAACAATGCCTGCCTTCACTAGAGCAGGGATCTGGTAGCACATGGACTTGCCACCTCCAGTCGGCATCAAACAGAAGCAATCCCTTCCTGCAAATTAGTTGTTGTACATATCAAACAGAGCTCATAACGGCACAAAGGAATCAGCAGTAGACAATGAAGACCATGAACTTATCGACATTCCAAGTGGTAAACACAAATGCAGAATCAAAGACAGGGGCAGGACCTGAAAGAACAGCCTCTATAGCCTCTAGTTGCCTTCCACGAAACTCCGAATACCCAAAATATTGCTTCAAGACGTTCTCCAGGTCCTTTGGAGATTTCGGCCCGTGCCTCGAGCCTGCCGACCCGCCTTTCAGGGGGAGTGCCTTCTTCATTTTTGGCTGCAGCACTCAAAGCATTAGAAGGTCCATGAGACCACGAGTGTGGCCTAACCATCTGGATTGCTGCAACTATGGTAGAATCAATAAGACTATTATTTCATTTTTAGTTTCGCGATTGATGATCACAACCATACGGCCACCTATTACATATCAACCCAGGGCTCACTCTGCCAATCCACGAAGACAAATCGCGCAAAACTAAGGTGAAAACTACCGTTCTACCAAATCAATCCGCGGGAGTTGCGTCACTGCCAACCCAATCGGAACCGAGATGTATGGGGGAGGAACCGATGAGCAACGCCCGGATGGTTTCCCCAAGCGCGGCTGGAAACGAGGTCTTAGGGTTCGGGGAATGGAGGCGGAGATGGCGAGAGATGTACCTCCGGTGGGGCCGGAGGCGAAGAGGCGGCGACGCGACGGAGCGGCGCCGGCACCGGCGGGGAGTGAGCGCGGCGGCGTGGCGTCCCGAGCTCCCGCCTGACCTGAGCGGCGGGGCGGCTTGCAGAGCACACTAATTCCCTGTGCCGTACGTGTTCCCCAACTTGAACGATGGATTTGGATTCGAAACTCTGAAAATCCGGTTTGTTTGAGAAAATTGAAAAAAAAAACCACCACAATTCATGACATTCTAAGAAAAAATATCACCGTTTTCAATTCTTTTTTGCAAATAACCACCGGTATTGGTTAAAAGCGCGACAAAAACAACACGGATAACATTGTTTGTAACCGGTGGGATCCGACATCCGCCGCAGGGGACGACGGGGCATGAACATTTTCGTAGGCTAAAATGGCCTATAAAAGCATTTTGTATTTTGAAACGGAGGAAGTACTAATTTCATGGTATCCCAAAAGATCCGTCGTGACGGAATTTTGTAGGTAAGATAGAGAAGAATGGACAAGGTGTTTTTTGCACCTAGGTGCATATGCTCCTAATTTTTGAAACACATATAAACACATTTTAAAATATTAAAGTTGTTCTATGTGCTCGAAAAGTTGTTTTACCAAAACCGATTTTTTTTGTGTCATATGTAGGAAAGACAAAATTTGGTGCAAAAAAGAAGCTCTTCACCGTATATTTGTTTATCTTTTTTACATGGGATACACAAAAAATCGATTTTCCACGGAAATTGGTGTGCACGCATCGAATATCAATATGTACGCGTGGAATTTTTGTTTAGATTTTTTTGACATTTCAAAATATTTTTCGGTGGCAGGAGCATATGCACATTGCATCAAAATTGCATTTCCAGAGAAGAATGCCATTTCGAATACTCGTGTGGACGGCGTATAGTAGCAAAATAGAAACAAAAGGTTTCCCGAATTGAATTGTAACATTAGATTTCCATGTAAAAGTGATTATTGCCAACTTTGTGGTGAATCTCCATATGCAAATCATTTTTTTTTACTAGCGCTATATACCTTATTAATTCAGCAGCAATTATATCTACTCTTCTACTTAGTTTTTGCATGGGCATACAAATAAATTATTCCCATAGTTTTATCATGTGATAATTAAGGTACTCTCATTTATACAAGTGACTATCATTGTATAAATGAACTATTGTTACAAGTAAGTATCATCGTATATAGTTCACAGGATCAATAAAAATAAGTAGTTAAAATGTCTTTATCGATATTCCGAATACCATGGGTCTGTTAAGTGTATGGATTAGGATAATACTAGTATTATCTGTTAAGTGTATGGGTCAATCATCAAATCTTTCTCCCTATACCTCTCTTAAAAGCCAACTTTGTTTCGCGTCTTATTTCTTCATTTGACTCAGCAGATGAGTTCTCTCCAACAAACTCTAACGTGTAACTTTGATTAAGGGGTGATGGATTAACCTGTACATTGAGAGATATGCAAGCATGCATCTAGGTTGAAAATGACATACCAATGTATTGGATCAACAACTGATTAGGCTATGCGCGCCAAACGAACTAAAACATGATTCAAGATTATTGCAACTATGACATATGTAAAAGGTGCTCTTTCGCTTTCAAAAAATCATGAGCTGTTCGATCTTGTAGGTGCACGGATCAAGATTCCTAGGCGTGAAGGATACCTAGCTAAAACTTTGAGTAATGTTAAAATTTCAGCATAAATATTACAGATATTTTTAAGGAATTTTATTGGGGAGGGTGGGGTGGGGAGGGGGGGGGGGCAATGGCCCTCCCGACAGAAGGCTCCAGGAATCTAAAGGTATAATAGATGCCACCCCATGGGGCAACTAGGTAAATTAGATTTGACTAGCCCTTGATTTTACCTCCGTCAAATCTGAGCCGTCCGTTTTTTTACCGCGCCGGTATAAAAGGAGCATCTCACGGTGAGGAAAACCCTAGCCATCTCTCCCCAATCAGCGCACAGGCAGCCGCCGCCCCCGTCGCTTCTCCTCCTCTTCCCTCGTCCTCCTCCTCCTCCACCCGCATGGGCCGACGCCATTAGGCCGCCGCAGCCATGCACATGGTGGGGAGGCACGACCACGACGAGGCGGCACGCGCGGAGGATGCCGCCAGTGCTTGCGTTCCCTTCGCGATGTCGCCGTCGCTGGGAGCAGCGCCGCCTTGTCGTCGCCATCGCCGGGACCAGCGCCGCCTCGCGCAGTCGACGCCGACGCTGACATCTCCTGGTCAGCAGCCGCGAGGAGCAGCAGCCCTCGCTAGGGGGCCGGCGACTACTGCAGGGGAGAGCTGGCGGCGCAGGAGGCCCTAGTTCGTCAAGGAGGACGCCGACTAGCAGGTCAATTTCTTCCCCTCTTCTTCCTATTCTTTGCAATGGAGGGTGCTGTGAGTTTCGTTCGGTCGTCGTTGTTCTTGGCCAAAAAAATATGCTACAGAGAGTGGTGCAGCGCCCAATTCGTCTAGGAGGGCACCCAAGACCAGCCCAGGTGTCTGCCTGACCGCAGGTTGTAACTTGCTGAATGCAAAGAGAAGCTCTCTCCGTGTGAATTATTGCCTATTTGACTAGCCTACCAATTCTGGGATATTGGTTGGACTTGGGACATTGGGAGGGAGCATGTTAATTTGTTCGATGAACAATTAAGTAAGTTGATAGACACTTGACAGCTTGATCAGAAGGAATCAGTGTATGCCCATTTCTTTTATGTATTTTAATTTATTCTGCATTTAGTTCAGTTGTTGCATCCAGTAGTGGACTGCAATTTGATATGAGCGTTACACCATTTTTGTGTAAAATCAATTCTAGGTACAGTGATATGAGCATATATGCAATTTTTCCAAATGCAGTTCGGAGAACGCCACCTATTCTCACAAAACTTACTACGTCCTGGGCTTGGAGCATTTGCTCCCGCTGCTCACAGCCTGTTCAATGAGCAGTTGGATCTCCAATAATAGGTCAGCCTCTCTCTGGTCCATGTCATTTGTGATGCATATTCAGTGTGCTTCCCTATTAAATAGTTGCAACTGAAAATAAAAGCACAAATGGTTTAGGGAGTTGAAGACTTGCACACCTGGTTGTGTCTTTTTTTTTTTGACACCTACCTGGTTGTGTCTTTAATGTGATTCCTATGGTTTTGGGGAATCTGTACCACAAATATTGCAGGGTGTGTCGCGTATTAGCAAATTTGGCTGTAGTTTGCAGTTTTAAGAGTTCCAATTAGCGAGTGTCCTAATGAATACCTTTTTTCAGTTTCTTATTCATGTGTGCACTGATACATTGTTGGGTGTGTTCTCATTTAGCGAACTTGATTGTAGTATGCTTATAGATAATCCAGTCATTCAGTTAAGAATAAGAATCCAGTCATTCAGCTAAGAAAAAGAATGCAGTCATGCAGATCCAGTAGCAACGGTATTTTACTACAGCATGGACACCAAATGGTTGTGAACAACTACAACGAAGCCACATGTTTTGTGTTCAGTAACATGAGCATTAGAATGTATACTGTTTTTCTTCTTAGAATGGTGACGGGCGTGCTAAAAATCGTGTGGTTAGCCTTATCTTTGATGGCTTGTCAACTAATAATATTTAGCTCATAGAAAAATTGCATGGTGAACTTTTCATGAAAATAGTTTCTGAAAGTAGATTCCAGAACATTTACGGACATATTTATACAGGTAACAGAGTTAAGTTGCTCTTTAATTAGACCCTAGCAGAGTAAAGTAATCAGCTTACAGCTGAGGTTTGGTCATGACCAAACACCAAAGTATACTTGAAAATAAATTTTCAGAACGTTTACGGTAAAGTTGTTTTCAGTACAACGCAAATACTGGAGAGTCATTCATCTTAGTAATACCAATTTGGTTACTTGATTGGCAAGTGCAACCAGTATATGAACATTTGTAGTTCAATTATGAATGTAGAGGAAATGGTTGAGCTATGCTTGCTCTGCTTACATCTTTACCAATTTTCTAAATCTTCAGTGTATGCCCATTTCTTTTGTGTATTTTAATTTATTCTGCATTTAGTTCAGTTGTTGCATCCAGTAGTGGACTGCAATTTAATATGAGCGTTACACCATTCTTGTGTAAAATCAAGTCTAGGTACAACGATATGAGCATATATGCAATTTTTCCAAATGCAGTTCGGAGAATGCCACCTATTCTCACAAAACTTACTACGTTCTGGGCTTGGAGCATTTGCTCCCGCTGATCACAACCTGTTCAATGAGCAGTTGGATCTCCAATAATAGGTCAGCCTCTCTCTGGTCCATGTCATTTGTGATGCATATTCAGTGTGCTTCCCTATAAATAGTTGCAACTGAAAATAAAAGCACAAATGGTTTAGGGAGTTGAAGACTTGCACACCTGGTTGTGTCTTTAATGTGATTCCTATGGTTTTGGGGAATCTGTACCACAAATATTGCAGGGTGTGTCGCGTATTAGCAAATTTGGCTGTAGTTTGCAGTTTTAAGAGTTCCAATTAGCGAGTGTCCTAATGAATACCTTTTTTCAGTTTCTTATTCATGTGTGCACTGATACATTGTTGGGTGTGTTCTCATTTAGCGAACTTGATTGTAGTATGCTTATAGATAATCCAGTCATTCAGCTAAGAATAAGAATCCAGTCATGCAGATCCAGTAGCAACTGGTATTTTACTACAGCATGGACACCAAATGGTTGTGCACAACTACAACGAAGCTACAGGTTTTGTGTTCAGTAACATGAGCATTAGAATGTATACTGTTTTTCTTCTTAGAATGGTGACGGCGTGCTAAAAATCGTGTGGTTAGCCTTATCTCTCATTGCCTGTCAACTAATAATATTAGCTTGCATGGTGAACTTTTCATGAAAATAGTTTCTGAAAGTAGATTCCAGAATATTTACGGACATATTTATTGATGCGCGTAGATGTACACGTCCGTTGAGAACCCCAAGAGGAAGGTGTGATGCGCACAGCAGCAAGTTTTCCCTCAGAAAGAAACCAAGGTTATCGAACCAGTAGGAGCCAAGAAGCACGTGAAGGTTGTTGGTGGAGGAGTGTAATGCGGCGCAACACCAAAACCGCGCCAACGTGGAACCTGCACAACACAATCAAGATATTTTGCCGTAACAAGTGAGGTTGTCAATCTCACCGGCTTGCTGAAAACAAAGGATTAAACGTATCGAGTGGAAGATGGTGTTTGTTTGCAAAGAACAGTAAGAACAATGATTGCAGTAGAATGTATTCAGATGTAAAAGAATGGACCGGGGTCCACAGTTCACTAGTGGTGTCTCTCCAATAAGATAACTAACATGCTGGGTGAACAAATTACAGATGGGCAATTGACAAATCAAGATTCAATACATATCAATGATGATTACTATGAGATTTAATCAGGGCATTACGACAAAGTACATAGACCGCTATCCAGCATGCATCTATACCTAAATAATCCACCTTCGGGTTAGCATCCGCACCCCTCCAGTATTAAGTTGTAAACAATGAGATAATTGCATTAACTATGGTGCGTAATGTAATCAACACAAATATCCTTAGACAAAGCATCGATGTTTTATCCCTAGTAGCAACAGCACATCCACAACCTTAGGACTTTCTATCACTATCCCAGATTAAATGGAGGCATGAACCCACTATCGAGCATAAATATTCCCCCTTGGAGTTACAAGTATCAACTTGGCCAGAGCCTCTACTAGCAACGGAGAGCATGCAAGAACATAAACAACACATATATGATAGATTGATAATCAACTTGACATAGTATTCTAGATTCATCGGATCCCATCAAACACAGCATGTAGCATTACAAATAGTTGATCTTGATCATGTTAGGCAGCTCACAAGATCTAAACAATGATAGCGCAAGCGGAGAAGACAACCATCTAGCTACTGCTATGGACCCATAGTCCAAGGATGAACTACTCACGCATCAATCCGGGCGGGCATGATGATGTAGAGCCCTCCGGTGATGATTCCCCTCTCCGCAGGTGCCGAGGCGATCTCCTGAATCCCCCGAGATGGGATTGGCGGCGGCGGCGTCTCTGGAAGGTTTTCCGTATCGTGTCTCTCGGTACAGGGATATTCGCGACAAAGGCTTTAAGTAGGCGGAAGGGTAGGTCAGGAGGCGGCGAGAGGGGCCCACACCATAGGGCGGCGCGGGCCCCACCCAGGCCGCGCGGCCCTGTGGTGTCGGCGCCTCGTCGCCCCACTTCGTTATCCCTTCGGTCTTCCGGAAGCTTCGTGGAAAAATATGACCTTGGGCGTTGATTTCGTCCAATTCCGAGAATATTTTCTTTGTAGGATTTCTGAAACCAAAAACAGCAGAAAACAGCAATTGGCGCTTCGGCATCTTGTTAATAGGTTAGTGCCGGAAAATGTATAATAATGATGTAAAGTATGTATAAAACATTCAAGTATTGTCATAAAAGTAGCATGGAACATAAGAAATTATAGATACGTTTGAGACGTATCATTTATACAGGTAACAGAGTTAAGTTGCTCTTTAATTAGACCCTAGCAGAGTAAAGTAATCTGAGGTTTGGTCATGACCAAACACCAAAGTATACTTGAAAATAAATTTTCGGAACGTTTACGGTAATGTTGTTTTCAGTACAACGCAAATACTGGAGAGTCATTCATCTTAGTACTACCAATTTGGTTACTTGATTGGCAAGTGCAACCAGTATATGAACATTTGTAGTTCAATTATGAATGTAGAGGAAATGGTTGAGCTATGCTTGCTCTGCTTACATCTTTACCCATTTTCTATATTAATAGTTTCATAGTGGCTCTGCTGTATTAATTTGTAGCATTGGTGCTTGTTTAAGCACTGCTGAATCGGTGGTTAATCTTGAATGGTGCTTATGAAGATAACTATTTAATAAATAGATAATATAACCATTGGAACATCGCTTATCCGTTCAGTTGTATCACTTCAACCTTATAAGATTCTGCTGCTGCCACTTCTGATCCTTATATTGTAATATTTGATAGCAGAGGCATAAATTTTATGCAACTTTTTGGAAATGTGGTCGTTATATGCAAAAGCAACCGTGGGTTGTTTGTTTTCGGGTATTCTTCCTTCTAAATTATAATTTTCGGGTATTCTTCCTTCTAAATTATAATGATTCCTCTTATTGGTGTGTGCAGTAGCTCCTTTCGACTGTGCTGATGCGATAGAAAGTTCCATTAGATATTGGAAGCTAAGTTTGATACTTCTCCTGGAAAGTGAATTGTGTGGCCAAACCTCATCAGGTCTGACATCAGAGATAGGGGTGAGCAGTTCTTTTGTGATTCTTGTGCATCATTAGCTCCCTCTAATAATCATTCCCATATTTTCTGGTGTCCAAATCATCCTTTTGAATTCCGTGCATGCATGAGCAGATCTTATTGCTTTTGTTTTAAATTAGTGTCTGCATCATTCAATGGTAAGTGTTTGTTATGAACATGATTGGTCTGCCAATTTTCATATTTCGGTGGCTCTTTTAAATGCACGCATGTCATTGATGTTTTTCAACGTTTGGTCAATGCATCTAGGGTTGTCATTAGTCTCTTTGATGCTCTTGGAGCAAATACTTGTCATCCGCTAAGTAACAGTGGAGGTTTAATCCCTATTTTTATGTACAACTTTTAGACCAGTCATCGCTCATTCATTTTGAAATTTTGCATACACCACCACCCAAAATTCATTTCCCTAGCGATTTAGAATATGGTATGCCCTATATCATTTTTTTCTCCAGTCATTCGCTGTCAAGAAAGTGTGTGACATCTCGGTTGTTTCTTTGAGAGATTGCGATGTTTAGCCGACTCACACCGCCGCGCGAACTGTGCACTGTTCGTACGGCTGGTGTCCTAGACGACACTTTCTTTTTCTCTGTTCTACTAGATAAGACTTCATTTTATATACCAATTGCAGTTACAGTATTTTATTTTGCCACTGTAACCTTATAAATTTCTATTTCAGAAAGGACCTGAGTATGAAGCCCCAAGCTATATGTTCTATGTACGTTTACATCTGCTGGTTATAAGTCGGGTAATCAAAAAAGAATCCTTTTTTCTGTCATGTCTGAACTTTTTCATAGCATTAAACTGGATTTTGTCGAATGTGGCAGCTTATCCATTGTAATTGGCATTGATCATTTTTTTATTTTTATTTTGGTTTGCTGCTGACTTATCTTGGTTAGGCTTATAAATTATTGTTACTCTGTTAATGCAGATTTGAGTTTCTACTAGATTAGTTGTTTAGTAAGAATTATTCCATAGCCCTTTGTGAAGAAGGAAACAGTGACTATTCCCTGGAGGAGTATGGGACTATACTTGTCTCCTCCCCCTTCTACCTGTATATGTGTTAGATTTAAGATTATATTGGCTATTATCCAATATAATTTGGATTTGTGATTTCCCGTTTAATTTGCAGAATTTTCTATCCTTTGTTTGTTTATTTGTCGGTGGTTAATACAGTGGCAATGATACAATCTGAGCTATGGGTGCTAGAAGAAGCGCAACTCCCTCAATGGGGAGAATCTTCTCTTAACAATGGCCAAAATTGGCACCTTCAGATTCCGTCTCCATGAGAACAAAAATTCATCCTTACTCATGGTATATGTTGTCATTCCCAATATTTTATTTTTGCAAGAATTTATATGTATGCAATGGCTACGGGAGAGACTACGAAGGTTCCTGATGTGCTTGAGACTTTTGAATTTCCTGTTATATATTAAGTTTCATGCATCGTCCTTCTGTATTGGTGCTTGTTTGATTGGTTTATGAGGGAGGGAATGGGCAAGATGAGGATCTGGAACTTGCAGGTTCCAGTTCTAAGAGAGGAAATCATATTACTTAACTTAGCCTTTTTATCAGTTTCACTTGATAGCATCAAAATTTTGGTACCAAATTGGAACTTTACCTGTGTTTTTCTTAGCCCTCTCTATCATTTATTGTGACAGTGGAAGTGCACATCAGAGAATATCATGAAACTGCTCTTGATGATGTAAGACCATCTTTAAATATGTTACAAGGAATGGACCAAATAATCTACAATCGTGGTTATCTGTAAGATAAGTTTTTCGTAGTAATATGATTAAGTTATGAATATGCTTTAGATTTCCTTTTTTACATGTTCTAGAACTGAAATTCCAAATTGACGATCATATTTGACATCTTTTAATCACTCACAGGATAAAGATGCCATGAATTTTAAGCTAATTAAAGAGTTTCAGATTCTGAGAAGAAAGATTCAGGTGTTCTGTGTAAAATGTTGCATGCCAGCATCAATAGGTAACTTGCAAAACGAAACTGGCTAGACAAAATATTTATTCTCAGAGGTGATAAATTGCAGGTGACGACACGGATTTTATTTAATTTTTATCATGACACCCTTATGTGCAGGCCTTTCTCTTCAGTGATTTTCTTACATCAAAGATTTATTTCCACAGCTTTAGGATAACTTACTAAGCAATTGCTGAAGGTAAATAACTATGCCCTGTTTTCATGTAGTCGAGTACTTTCTCTATTTCCTGCGTGCACATTTGCTGCAACTTCTGGACTGCTGAGAAATGTAGGTTCTCTCCTCAAGTTCAACATGGCACGTTTGGTCTCACCATCAGCAATTCAGCTTTGCGTTATAAGTTAATAGCTTCATGGTAAAAAAATCAATGATGTAGCCAGTGCCAGCCTGGTGAACACTGAAAAATATATCATCTACTTTGCTTTCATATGTTGTAGCATTGCAGGATGCGTTTTGATGTTCACGTGTGGTATCTGTTTGATCAGAAAAAAATGTAATAGACAACAAGGCATGTGTGTTGTTGCGGTATAGTTCAGCAAAGAGGGTTTGAGAAGAGGAAATAGCTGGCTGCTGTGGTGTCGCTTTCACAGTTGGTTATCTGTCAGAAAAAGTTAAACCTGTTCGTTCCCTGCCACGGTCCTAGAGATCTTCTGTGATTGTGTTCCTTTTTTCATAGAATTATAATTAGCTGGAAAGCACAATATATAACTTAGGTTATATGACAACATAAAAGCCTCTGACGTATTTAAGAGAGGCATAATTTGGATCTCTCTTAAATAACAATTTCTACCATGAGGGTTAGCTGCAGAACAAACAAATCTTTCGAAAGCACCTAATTAGTATCCTTTTAGTAGGTATTTGAAGATACCAAGGTCTTCTTTAAATTATGCTACTCCACCTATTATTATAAGGATCTATGTACAACCCTTCTTTAATGTGGGTTTGGGACAATTTGTGAGATTCTTTAATGTGGGTTTGGGACAATTTGTGTTATGTTTTTTGTTCTATTTTTGTTAATTTACGGTGTTGGTGCTGCAGGTGTGAAGTATATATAATATACTTATATATGATTATTTTCTTAGGAGGATCTTCCAGACGATGGTCATGGTGGAGAGGAATGTTGCTGCTAATCCAGTTGGTGAGCATTCCCCTACTTATCTATATGAGTTCTTGCGGCATTGTCTGAAATCATTATACAATATTTCATGGTCTCACAACCCCGAACAAGCATTATCTATGTTTGCTTTGCGACCAAAGCTTCTATCATAGCATTTATCACTCTTCGCTTGCTTATTTGGAAATTTGTAGCAGCCAGTAGGTATTAGACATGCACCATACCACTATGTTTAGTTTTTCACACATTAATTTAGGAAACTTTGCACATAGGCGTACATCTCTATTTTGAGTGGTCCATATTCTTCTTTGAAGATGACTCACGTGACCTGTGTCGTCCTCTTGGTGACTCGAGAGCGATAGGGTTTCGTGTCACCATCTCTTTCTTCGAGCCTCTTTTCTTGCCATGTCCTCAAGTCCTTGCTCCCCTGCACAATGAAGTTAACCTGGGCGAGATAGGGTGTTGGTTTGAAGGAAACGGTGTTCGTTGAGTCTGTGGCTCCTTTGGTGAAGAGGTATGGCTTTCCAAGGGTGTTCCATGATGTACTTGGGGGCCTGCGCCTGCCCGGACTCGATTTTGCCCGTGTCATGCGTCCGTCAGGTCGGCTTGGTCCGCGCCCATGGCAGGTGGCAGCTGTGGTTTGGTGTTTCCTGTGATGCTTAATCTGGAGCCGTTTTCCTAGGCTATCCTTTAATTTTGCAACATTCCATTTTGTATTATTTTAAGTTGGTACATCAGTGATCTAGCCCACTTTCATGTAACACTACTTACAAATTTGCTTGCCTCCAGTTCTTGCTTCTTCATTCTTCTGTTTAGATGTCTGCGTTGACCTTGGGGGCAGTCCTGCTCATTCGTAGGTGTGAGTTTTCAGCAGAAACTTTTGTACTCACATTTAGTAGTCTACTTAAACTCCCACAGGCAAACTAGATTGGTTTGAGAAACTACGTGGTTGTTGCTTGCTAGACAAATCTATTTTGGGATTCGTGAGGCTGGCTGCATGCATGTTCACAAATGTTGCCTAAAATAATATGAAGAATTGTTACTTAAAATAATATGCATTTCCCATGTATTTCTTCACTGGCTACTTATATTTTCTGCAGTACTCCATCATCGGTGGTCAAACTTTGCTCGCCCTTTTTATATCCTTTTTCCAATGCTGATGTGACTGCCAGCGAAATCCTAGACAAAATGTGTGGTCGTTACTGCAGATCTTTTCTTAGGCATAGAACCTATGTGGTACACATTTATTAATTACCGAATTTGTGCCGCGGAAATCTAAGTAGATATTTGTATCACTGTCCATGACCTATCGTTAATGCAAGTTTCCAAATGCCTGTTTTGGAATTGCGGATTTGGTGTCAAATTCACTTGCTTTTCCCTATGTATTTTTAGTAAAACGAATTAGATTCTCAACAGCTTAGTTTAGCTCCATAGGACCAGTGTTTTTTTTGGACTATTGTCTTTCCTTAAAGACTAATACATTCTCCGCTCTGTGCTAGCGACTCGATGAAGACCGTTGATATTCCAGCTACACTTATTCTAGAGACCATGTTAAGAAGTTGCACCTTCCACGCCCTAAGTATCAAAACCGTACAGCTGAAGGAGGTAAAATTATGGTGACTATTGTGTTTTACCTCTCTGTGTCAGCGGATTTATCACTTATTTACTCTGATAGGCTGCCTTAGGACTACCGAGATCGTCTGTTTTTTGTTTTGGGCAATGTTTTCTACAATGTGTGATTTCTGTTCAATATTTTGGGGAAGTTCGAACGTGATTCAGGAGGAAAAAACAATGAGATCAAAATCTTAGTTTTTCAAAGAAAAGATGTCCTTAGACCAGTGAAAGGTCACTCAATAATCAAATTTATGAAGTTTCTTTGTTATCATTAGGGGAGATTTATATCGTATTTATACAGTGACATAGGTTGAATTCACGTGAAATAAGATCCCGAACTTTTATTTATGCAACTAGAAAATACAAAGCACAAGCTATATAAATACATATTATAATGCAAGAAAGTACAAATGTTCTTTATGTATAAGGTAAGGCTGATACATTTTATCCTTAGCTAATATGATCCAGGGTCATGATGAAGGCAGCTTCTAAAGCCATTGTACAGCGTCATGATCTCCCTTCCTTTGTTACCGATGGATGTCATTGAGATTCTATCTAGGGTCATAGTGAAGGCAGCTTCTAAAGCCATTGTACAATATAACCATCAAGAGCATAGTGACCGTGATATTCTCTGTGTCATATACACCATTCTATTGGAGAAGTCCCAGTCTAACTCCTTGGGGCAAGCAATGCATAGGTTGTTGATTATACAGTTAGTTTTTAGTAAAATATGTTGTATTAGTGAAGATTTACATATTGTTTCACCCATCGAATAGATTTTTCATTTGATTTCTACAGATGCTTAATATAGTATATTACAAACTTTTTACCAGAACCGCGAGCCAAGGTGAGCCCCAAAATATTCCTCTATTTTCATGAATGTATATAAGCATGTGCTACTATGTTCGTGATTTTGTTTGTTTTATCCTAATTTCATGATATCCACTTTGTTTTGTAAAAGCTAAAAAATGAATTAATATTTTACACTGGATTTTCATTGTTATTATACAAAATGTAAATCAGTGCGGTTTCCACGGGATCGTGCGCCAAGGCGCACATCTAAATCTAGTTGATTGAACTAGCACAAAACCCGTGGCGTTGCTACGGTGCCATATTAAATCAAAGGGCATACATTCGTCTAAATTCTTATGCCGAGCGTGGAGCATCGATTTCCTTATCAATTTAACATATATTAGTAAAAATCACAAAACATTAGTCTTAAACATGTAAAAGTGTGCTCTTGAGGTTTGCTTCCATTTTTCACAAGCTTGCCAAGGTCCTATTTTTCTCAGAATTGCATTGTAGTCCTCAACCTCTCTTCTTAATAAAACCTTCTTCGGAGCAAACTGAGAATAAAAGAGCAAACGGTGCCATGTTTATAGTTTCATCTATCCTTTAATCTATTAAATTACTACAGCAATGAACTATCAAATATAAAAGCTTGATTATTTTATCATAAATTAAAGGCTTAAAGCTTCTTTGCATTAACTCCGGACAGTAGGATAATTACAGGTGGGCAAGATCAACATTTTTAGTTTTGGGGTCTCCAACCTTCATTTTTCTGCCTATATTGAATTGGAGCTGGACCGTTCTGTTGACAAGGGCAAAGTTGAGGACGATCGTAGTTAGTACTTATATGCATATAATGCTTGAAAACCAGTAATGTGAACTACTGACCTAGTAAGTACTTATGCATCAAATGTTTAAAAAGATGCTATGTGAAGCACTGTAACGTGCAATCTCTTATTCTCAAGTGCTGAATTTAACTTTGAAAGCCTATTAGTATTGCAGCTACTCAGATCTAAAATTTGCTTTTCGACTTCACATTTTGATGAATACATGGGACTAGGAATATTATGGCAGTGTGAAGGAAGAAGGCTTTTCCAAGCTGAAGTATTTGGTAAATCATCGCCCTGAAGTTGATGTTCCAGTGGTGCTATGGTTTACATCTAGATATGAAGGAAGCTTCGAAGTAATTATCCGGCCGTTGTAACTATCCGGCCGTTGTTTCAGGTCACCTAGCAAGGGAGCAAAGATGTGCAAGTCAAGAAAGTAACCATGATGTAAAATCAACTACTCCTGGTTTTTTTTTTTTTTTGAGGAAAACCACATGTACATACCGATAAATGAGAGTAGTTGATTTCCAGAGAAGAATGCCATTCTAAATACTCATGTAGACGCGTATAGTAGCAAAATAGAAACAAAAGATTTTCCGAATTGAATTGTAACATTAGATTTCCATGTAAAAATGATTATTCCCAGCCATTGAGATTTCTTTAGCGTCTCTATGACACGTCCATGTTCTTTATCCAATTTGAGATCAAGTAGTAGAGAACTTTGTGGTGAATCTCCATATGCAAATCACATCTTTTTCACTACCGCTATATATCCTCTTATTAATTTAGCAGCAAATGTATGCACTCTTCTGCTTAGTTTCTGCATGGGCATACGAAAAATTATTCCCATAGTTTTATCATGTGATAATTAAGTTACTCTCATTTATACAAGTGTGTATCATTGTATAAGTGAGCTATTGTTACAAGCAAGTCTCATCGTATATAGTTTGCACGATCAATAAAAATAAGTACTTTAAATAACTTTACCGAGATTCCAAATACCATGGCCCTTTCAAATGTACGGATTATTAAATTTCTATTGCATTAGTGACAAAGTTTGATAGGGATTGTTGTGAGTAATTTTAAAATTGTAGCATAAATATTATAGATATCTTTAGTAAATTTTATTGAGTGTGGGAGCAATGGCCCTCCTGGCTATATGAAAGCCTGCTACTTTGAACAAGAAGTCCTTGATGTCTTGTCACTCTAGAGCCCCAAAATCGATGGACCGGCCCTAAGTATCTTCGAACATATTAGTTGATATTAATTTTGAAACCCATGTCACTTTCCCGATCTGAAGCACAAGTATTAGAGTTGTTACTTGTAGATGTTGTGCACCAATAGCATGCACAATAATCTCCACTAAGTATATCATCTCAGGTTCCATCGGAGCGCGTCGCGTCAATCATCAAGTCTTTCTTCATATATGCAACTGAAAATCAATGTTGATGAGTCTTTCCATGTTGATACTTATGCAGGTTCTGTCGGAGCGGTAATCCGTGACTATTAAGGGACGTTTATCGCTGCATCGACGGTTTATCTTCCAAACGTGGCATCCGCAGCGATGGCTGAAGCGATGGCCATGATGAAGGTCTCACCCTAGCGGCCCTAGCGGTCAACCTAGGCTGTAACAATGTCGAAGCTGAGTCGGACTCCATGGAAACAATTGAAGCACGCAAGGGTGATGAAGTATGGTGGAATGAATCTTTTGCTATTTTTCCTAACATTGTTGATTCATCTCTTCAAATTAGTAAAGTAAAGTTTAAGCATTGTTCAAGGAAAGCAAACCAAGTTGCTCATGAGTTAGCTAGAGTTGCTTATAATAATAAAAACTCGTGTAATTGGCGTACTGATACGTCTAGTTTTCTGATTAGCACACTCATAGACACTAGTGAAAAATGGGGCTGTAGCACCGGTTTGTAAGGGGCTTTAGCACCGGTTACCTAACCGGTGCAAAGCATCCGGTGCTAAAGGGGCACCACGTGGTGGTTGTCGAGCGCCCGAGTGGGACCGGTGCTAAAGGGTCTGCCGTGGCAGTAGTATCATATCAATCATATTAACATGTTGATCACGATATCACACTTCTTTATTGTCTGAATTCCAACTAATTCATTTAATAAACAAAAATAATGATGTAATAATAATCATGAATAAATAAATAAACAATAAATTTTTGTTTTTTTAAAATTTAGTTTCTTTATTAAAATATGATAATCTAAAAATTAGCTAACCTTTATGGTTAATTAATAGCAATCTTTATGCAGAAAGGAATTATTAAAAAAATTAGAAAATATAAAATATAAAATCTTAAATTTCTGGAAAAAACAAAAAACTTCCGGCTTTCATATTTCCATTTGTAATTTTGAGAATCTAAAAATTGGCCAACTGGGTAAATCCAGGTGAATTTGAATGTAACTTTTTCCCACGATCATTTTGATATATTATATGTTTTTTACGACGTTGTATGCAACCAGAAAAGCTGTTTTACCTTAAACTTTTTTGCAAAAAAAATTAAAAATCAAAATTGTTAATTTTCGCTAATAGTATATTTTACAAAGCTAAAATGGCGATCCACATGGTGTGGGGGGTGCGTGGAGAGCAAAAAACCTTTTACATCGGTTTGTGCCACAAACGGTGCTACAGGTCCTGCACGAACCGGTGCTAAAGCTCTGCAGGTCCCGTGCAACGTCCTGGCCGCACGAACCGGTGCCAATGCACCCTTCAGTCTGGGTTCGTAGCACAACTGGTGCTAATGCTCTTTGAAGCTAAAAATATAAGGTCTGTTTTCTACTAGTGAGATGATGTAATTATTATTTGAACTCGGAGCAACAAGTTTCAGACGCACTCTTTTTTACTTACGAGGGGACTGCAATGTTTTTAATGAGGCGACTTGTTTAGTTAATATATTATGCTTTTACCTCAAAAATAGTCTTTCTTCATATATAATCTCTCTCAAGGCAACTTATTTCTTTACTTGACTTGGCTTTGATTTAGGGCTGATGGATTAACCAAAATCTTTGGGGGGAGGGGGGAGGGGCAATGGCCCTCCTGGAAATACCGTAAACAAGGGGCTCTTAGTATCATGTCACCCTACGGCCACCAAAATCTTTGGATCGACCCTGCAGACGTGAACAAAAGGCTCCCGCTTATCTTCCCGAGAGAAACCACGAAACATATATTAAACAAACACAGTACAACTCACGCGGAATCTAGAAGAAACTAGAGGACACAGGACCGAGAACATTTGCAGAAAAAACCCCCAACAAAAGAAAATTACACAAATGGGCCTAGAGGTCCCTGCAAACACCATCTTCTTCCTCCATCACCGCATCCGAGCCAGCACCTCGCCATCACTGACTTTGTGGGTCACATGGGAAGCTTCTCGCAAAGAGGAGCGAAGAATTCCGCTGTCGTGCATCGACCGGGGCTCATCCCATGCTGCAGAACAGATCCCAAATCCGCCGCTCCACACCGATCAAATCGGGTGAGAACGACAGATCTCCCAGCATCGGGCCGCCAACCTGCTCCCGAGCCATCATCCTCACCGAACGGTCGCCGACGCCACCAACGGAAGCAGCCACCAACCGTCTTGCTCCCTCCTGAACAGGAACTCCATGATTCGTGACGGTGCCGAAGGGTACGCCATCGGGACGGGGTCGAAGCCAGAGAACAAAAAGCCCACAAAGCTGCCGCCGCCACCTCCTCGCCGACAGCTTCAAGGCAGCCTACTCTTGCCATCCGGGGGTGGCAAGAACCATAGCTCACGAGCTTCTCGGCGAAGCCGAGATGGGGCTGGAGCTTGATACGTCTCAAACGTATCTATAATTTCTTATGTTCCATGCTACTTTTATGATAATACTCACATGTTTTATACATACTTTACATCATTATTATGCATTTTCCGAACTAACCTATTAACAAGATGCCAAGTGTCAGTTCCTGTTTTTGGTTTTGATCCTACAAAGGAAATATTCTCGGAATTGGACGAAATCAACGCCCGGGTCTTATTTTTGCACGAAGCTTGAAGACCGAAGGGATAACGAAGTGGGCGACGAGGCGCCGCCACCATAGGGCCGCGCGGGGGCCACGCCGCCCTATGGGGTGGGCCCTCGCGCCGCCTCCTGACCTACCCTTACTTAAAGCCTTCGTCGCGAATACCCCTGTCGAGAGCCACGATACGGAAAACCTTCCCGAGCGCTCCGCCAATCCCATCTCGGGGGATTCAGGAGATCGCCTCCGGCGCCGAGAGGGGAATCATCGCCGAGGGCTCTACATCATCATGCCCGCCTCCGGATTGATACGTGAGTAGTTCATCCTTGGACTATGGGTCCATAGCGTAGCTAGATGGTTGTCTTCTCCTCTTGTGCTATCATGTTTAGATCTTGTGAGCTGCCTAACATGATCAAGATCATCTATTTGTAATGCTACATGTTGTGTTTGGCGGGATCCGATGAATATAGAATATTATGTCAAGTTGATTATCAATCTATCATATATGTGTTGTTTATGCTCTTGCATGCTCTCCGTTGTAGTAGAGGCTCTGTCCAAGTTGATACTTGTAACTCCAAGAGGGAGTATTTATGCTCGATAGTGGGTTCATGCCTCCATTGAATGGATGTGAAAGTTCTAAGGTTGTGGATGTGTTGCTACTAGGGATAAAACATCAATGCTTTGTCTAAGGATATTTGTGTTGATTACATTACGCACCATACTTAATGCAATTGTCTGTTGTTTACAACTTAATAGGAGGGGTGCGGATGCTAACCTGAAGGTGGATTATTTAGGCATAGATGCATGCTTGATAGCGGTCTATGTACTTTGTCGTAATGCCCTGATTAAATCTCATAGTGATCATCATGATATGTATTGAATCTTTATTTGTCAATTGACCGCCTGTAATTTGTTCACCCAGCATGTTATTTATCTTATTGGAGAGACACTACTAGTGAATTGTGGACCCCGGTCCATTCTTTTACATCTGAATACAACCTCAATCATTGTTCTCTTGTTCTTTGCAAACAAACATCATCTTCCACACAATATGTTTAATCCTTTGTTTTCAGCAAGCCGGTGAGATTGACAACCTCACTCGTTACGTTGGGGCAAAGTATCTTGATTGTGTTGTGTTCCGCGGTTTCACCGGTGTTGCGCCGCACTACACTCCTCCACCAACAACCTTCACGTGCTTCCTTGACTCCTACTGGTTCGATAACCTTGGTTTCTTTCGAGGGAAAACTTGTTGTGTGCGCATCACACCTTCCTCTTGGGGTTCCCAACGGACGTGTGCATCACGCGTAATCAAGCTCTTTTCCGGCGCGTTGCCGGGGAGATCAAGACACGCTGCAAGGGGAGTCTTCCACATCCAATCTCTTTACTTTGTTTTTGTCTTGCTTTACTTTATTTTATTTACTGTTGATGGCGTGTAACTCACACGTTCGTTGGGAACCCCAAGAGGAAGGTATGATGCGCACAGTAGCAAGTTTTCCCTCAGAAAGAAACCAAGGTTTAATCGAACCAGGAGGAGCCAAGAAGCACGTTGAAGGTTGATGGTCGCGAAATGTGATGCGGCGCAACACCAGGGATTCCAACGCGGAACCTGCACAACACAACCAAAGTACTTTGTCCCAACGAACAGTGAGGTTGTCAATCTCACCGCTTGCTGTAACAAAGGATTAAACGTATCGAGTGGAAGATGTTTGCAAAGAAAACAGTAAAACACAGTAGATTGTATGCTATGTAAAGAATAGGACCGGGGTCCACAGTTCACTAGAGGTGTCTCTCCCATAAGATAAAAGCATGTTGGGTGAACAAATTACAGTCGCAATTGACAAATAGAGAAAGGCATAACAATGCATATACATGATATGATAAATATAGTGAGATTTAATTGGGCATTACGACAAAGTACATAGACCGCCATCCAACCGCATTTATGCCTAAAAAGTCCACCTTCAGGTTATCATCCGAACCCCCTCAGTATTAAGTTGCAAAGCAACAGACAATTGCATTAAGTATGGTGCGTAATGTAATCAACAACTACATCCTTAGACATAGAATCAATGTTTTATCCCTAGTGGCAACAACACATCCACAACCTTAGAACTTTCTGTCACTGTCCCAATTCAATGGAGGCATGAACCCACTATCGAGCATAAATACTCCCTCTTGGAGTTAAGAGCAAAAACTTGGCCAGAGCCTCTACTAATAACGGAGAGCATGCAAGATCATAAACAACACATGAACAATAGATTGATAATCACCATAATCATAGTACTCTCTATCCATCGGATCCCGACAAACACAACATATAGAATTACATATAGATGATCTTGATCATGTTAGGCAGCTCACAAGATCCAACAATGAAGCACAACAAGGAGAAGACGACCATCTAGCTACTGCTATGGACCCATGGTCCAGGGTGAACTACTCACTCATCACTCCGGAGGCGACCATGGCGGTGTAGAGTCCTCAGGAGATGAATCCCTCTCCGGTGCCGGAGGCGATCTCCGAATCCCCGAGATGGGATTCGGCGGCGTCTCGAAGGTTTTCCGTATCGTGGCTCGGTACCGGGGGTTTCGCGACGGAAGCTTTAAGTAGGCGGAGGGTCAACGCGGGGGCCACACGAGGGGCCCAGGGGCAGGTCGGCGCGGCCAGGGCTTGGGCCGCGCCGCCACCTCCGGCCGCCTCGTGGCCCCACTTCGTTATCTCTTCGGTCTTCTGAAGCTTCGTGCAAAAATAGGACCCCGGGCGAAAGTTTCGTCCAATTCCGAGAATATTTCTTTACTAGGATTTCTAAAACCAAAAACAGAAAAACAATTGGCTCTTCGGCATCTTGTTAATAGGTTAGTTCCGAAAATGCATAAATATGACATATAATGTGCATAAAACATGTAGGTATCATCAATAAAGTAGCATGGAACATAAGAAATTATCGATACGTTGGAGACGTATCGCATCCCCGTTAGTTCGCTCGTCCCGAGCAGGTAAAACGATAACAAAGATAATTTCTGAAGTGACATGCCATCATAATCTTGATCATACTATTTGTAAACATATGTAATGAATGCAGCGATCAAAGCAAAGGTAATGACATGAGTAAACAATGAATCATAAAGCAAAGACTTTTCATGAATAGTACTTCAAGACAAGCATCAATAAGTCTTGCATAAGAGTTAACTCATAAAGCAATAAATCAAAGTAAAGGCGTTGAAGCAACACATAGGAAGATTAAGTTTCAGTCGCTTTCAACTTATAACATGTATATCTCATGGATATTGTCAACATAAAGTAATATAACAAGTGCAATATGCAAGTATGTAGGAATCAATGCACAGTTCACACAAGTGTTTGCTTCTTAAGGTGGAAGGAGATAGGTAAACTGACTCAACAATAAAAGTAAAAGAATGGTCCTTCAAAGAGGAAAGCATCGATTGCTGTATTTGTGCTAGAGCTTTTATTTTGAAAACATGAAACAATTTTGTCAACGGTAGTAATAAAGCATATGAGTTATGAAAATTATATCTTACAAGTTGCAAGCCTCATGCATAGTATACTAATAGTGCCCGCACCTCGTCCTACTTAGCTTGGACTACCGGATCTTTGCATGCCATGTTTCAACCAAGTGTCACAAAGGGGTACCTCCATGCCGCCTGTACAAAGGTCTAAGGAGAATGCTCGCATTTCGGATTTCTCGCTTTTGATTATTCTCAACTTAGACATCCATACCGGGACAACATGGACAACAGATAATGGACTCCTCTTAAATGCATAAGCATGTAGCAAAGTTATTATTCTCATATGAGATTGAGGATATATGTCCAAAACTGAAACTTCAACCATGATTCATGGCTTTAGTTAGCGGCCCAATGTTCTTCTCTAACAATTTTGCATGCTCCAACCACTAAAATGATAGACCTTCGACAAGACGGACATGCATAGCAACTCACATGATATTCAACAATAGTTGATGGCGTTCCCCAGAAGCATGGTTATCGCACAACAAGCAACTTAATAAAATATAAAGTGCATAAGTACATATTCAATACTACGATAGTTTTTAAGGCTATTTTGTCCCATGAGCTATATATTGCAAAGGTGAATGATGGAATTTTAAAGGTAGCACTCAAGCAATTTACTTTGGAATGGCGGAGAAATACCATGTAGTAGGTAGGTATGGTGGACACAAATGGCATAGTAGTTGGCTCAAGGATTTTGGATGCATGAGAAGTATTCCCTCTCGATACAAGGTTTAGGCTAGCAAGGTTATTTGAAGCAAACTCAAGGATGAACAAGTGCAGCAAAACTCACATAAAAGACATATTGTAAACATTATAAGACTCTACACTGTCTTCCTTGTTGTTCAAAACTCAATACTAGATATTATCTAGACCTTAGAGAAACCAAATATGCAAATCAAATTTTAGCAAGCTCTATGTATTTCTTCATTAATGGGTGCAAAGCATATGATGCAAGAGCTTAAACATAAGCACAACAATTGCCAAGTATCACATTATCCAAGACATTTTAGAATTACTACATGTAGCATTTTCCAATTCCAACCATATAACAATTTAACGAAGAAGAAACTTCGCCTTGAACATTATGAGTAAAGCCTAAGGACACATGTGTCCATATGCAACATCGAGCGTGTCTCTCTCCCACAAAGTGAATGCTAGGATCCATCTTATTCAAACAAAAACAAAAACAAAAACAAACCGACGCTCCAAGTAAAGAACACAAGATGTGATTGAATAAAAATATAGTTTCAGGGAGGAACCTGATGATGTTGTCGATGAAGAAGGGGATGCCTTGGGCATCCCCAAGCTTAGACGCTTGAGTCTTCTTAAAATATGCAGGGGTGAACCACGGGGCATCCCCAAGCTTAGAGCTTTCACCCTCTTGATCATAGTATATCATTCTCCTCTCTTGACCCTTGAAAACTTCCTTCACACCAAACTTCAAGCAAACTCATTAGAGGGTTAGTGCATCATTAATAATTCACTCATTCAGAGGTGACACAATCATTATTTTCACTTCTGGACATTGCATAATGCTACTGGACATTAGTGGATCAAAGAAATAAATCCAACATAGCAAAAGAGGCAATGCGAAATAAAAGGCAGAATCTGTCAAAAACAGAACAGTCCGTAAAGACGAATTTAAAGCTGGCACTAAACTTGCTCAAATGGAAAAACTCAAAACTAATGAAAGTTGCGTACATATCTGAGGATCACGCTCGTAAATTGGCAGATTTTTTCGAATTTTCTACAGGGAGCTGTGCCCAGATTCGTGACAGACAGCAATGCTGTTTCTGCGCAGCGATCCGAAATATAACATCAACTTTGACATAGAAACTTTACTTGGCACAAAAACATGATAAGGAGAGGTTGCTACAGTAGTAAACAACTTCCAAGACTCAACAAAACAAAAAATTGCTGTAGGTAAAAACATGGGTTGTCTCCCATAAGCGCTTTTCTTTAACGCCTTTCAGCGCAGAAAGTGCAAATCAAGTAACATCGAGAGTAGAATCAACATTATTTTTCATGCAAACACAACTTGTTGCAGAGGGTACTTTAGGTGCTCCATTATCTAAATTCTCTATGGTGGTGCTAGGGGTTTTAGAAATTTTAGGCCTATAATAATTCTTTTGTTTAGGCACTTTAGAGGCGTACATGAATTTTTGCTCTTTCCCCACATAAGCTTTCTCATTATACTTGAGAGAAGAAAAGGTTGAACCCAAGGTTCCCATAGCTTTTTCAAGTTCATCAATCCTATTGGTTTGATTATCATGGATAACACAAGTTCCTAGGACACTAATTCTTTCATCAATTCCTCCTAGGGATTTATCAAGTTCATCAGTTTTATCCAATAACATTTCTAATTTAGTTTCAACACTTGGAAATTTTTTCTCTATGGTTTCCAATTTTTTCATAACATCTTCAAGAGAGATTTCAATTTTAACTTCATTAACAGGTGGTATTCCAACTAGACTCTCAATGATGCAACTAGCTTCTAAAGCGGGAGTACCTAGGAAATTACCTCCCGAAAGAGTATCAAGAACATATCTATTCCAACTAGATAAACCAACATAAAAGTTCCTAAGAAGGATAGTGGTGGAGTGTTTCTTAATGCACCTTTGATGAGCATTACTAATTCTATACCAAGCATCTTTAAAACTTTCTCCACCTTGTTGCTTAAAAGAACGAACTTCAACTTCAGGATTACTCATGATAACAGGAATAAAGTAAACTAGGCAAATAAAGTAAAGACAAGTAACTAATTTTTGTGTTTTTGATATAGAGAGCAAGACAGTAAATAAAGTAAAACTAGCAACTAATTTTTTTGTGTTTTGATTTAGTGCAGCAAACAAAGTAGTAAATAAATTAAAGCAAGACAAAAACAAAGTAAAGAGATTGGAAAGTGGAGACTCCCCTTAGGTGTCTTGATCTCCCCGGCAACGAGCGCCAAAAAGAGCTTGATGGCGTGTAACTCACACGTTCGTTGGGAACCCCAAGAGGAAGGTATGATGCGCACAGTAGCAAGTTTTCCTCAGAAAGAAACCAAGGTTTAATCGAACCAGGAGGAGCCAAGAAGCACGTTGAAGGTTGATGGTCGCGAAATGTGATGCGGCGCAACACCAGGGATTCCGGCGCCAACGCGAACCTGCACAACACAACCAAAGTACTTTGTCCCAACGAAACAGTGAGGTTGTCAATCTCACCGGCTTGCTGTAACAAAGGATTAAACGTATCGAGTGGAAGATGTTTGCAAAGAAAACAGTAAACACAATTGCGGTAGATTGTATGCTATGTAAAGAATAGGACCGGGGTCCACAGTTCACTAGAGGTGTCTCTCCCATAAGATAAAAGCATGTTGGGTGAACAAATTACACTGGCAATTGACAAAGAGAAAGGCATAACAATGCATATACATGATATGATAAATATAGTGAGATTTAATTGGGCATTACGACAAAGTACATAGACCGCCATCCAACCGCATTTATGCCTAAAAAGTCCACCTTCAGGTTATCATCCGAACCCCCTCCGTATTAAGTTGCAAAGCAAGACAATTGCATTAAGTATGGTGCGTAATGTAATCAACAACTACATCCTTAGACATAGCATCAATGTTTTATCCCTAGTGGCAACAGCACATCCACAACCTTAGAACTTTCTGTCACGTCCCGATTCAATGGAGGCATGAACCCACTATCGAGCATAAATACTCCCTCTTGGAGTTAAGAGCAAAAACTTGGCCAGAGCCTCTACTAATAACGGAGAGCATGCAAGATCATAAACAACACATGAACAATAGATTGATAATCACCATAATCATAGTACTCTCTATCCATCGGATCCCGACAAACACAACATATAGAATTACATATAGATGATCTTGATCATGTTAGGCAGCTCACAAGATCCAACAATGAAGCACAACAAGGAGAAGACGACCATCTAGCTACGCTATGGACCCATGGTCCAGGGGTGAACTACTCACTCATCACTCCGGAGGCGACCATGGCGGTGTAGAGTCCTCCGGGAGATGAATCCCCTCTCCGGCAGGGTGCCGGAGGCGATCTCCGTAATCCCCGAGATGGGATTCGCGGCGGCGGCGTCTCGCAAGGTTTTCCGTATCGTGGCTCTCGGTACTGGGGGTTTCGCGACGGAAGCTTTAAGTAGGCGGAGGGTCAACGCGGGGGCCACACGAGGGCCCAGGGGGCAGGTCGGCGGCCGGGGCTTGGGCCGCGCCGGCCACCCCTCCGGCGCCTCGTGGCCCCACTTCGTTATCTCTTCGGTCTTCTGGAAGCTTCAAAAATAGGACCCGGCGAAAGTTTCGTCCAATTCCGAGAATATTTCTTTACTAGGATTTCTAAAACCAAAAACAGCAGAAAACAGCAACTGGCTCTTCGGCATCTTGTTAATAGGTTAGTTCCAGAAAATGCATAAATATGACATATAATGTGCATAAAACATGTAGGTATCATCAATAAAGTAGCATGGAACATAAGAAATTATCGATACGTTGGAGACGTATCAACTGTCTTGTTTTCTTTATATCAAAAACATAAAAAAATTAGTTGCTTTACTTTCTGTCTTATTTACTAGCTCTATATCAAAACACAAAAAATTTAGTTACTTGTCTTTACTTTATTCTACTTGCTTAGTTTACTTTTATTACTGCTACAATGGGTACTCCTGAAAATAATAAGTTGTGTGATTTCACTAGCACAAATAATAATGATTTTATAAGTACTCCTATTGCTCCACCTGCTACTACAGCAGAATTCTATGAAATTAAACCTGCTTTGAATCTTGTTATGAGAGAGCAATTTTCTGGTGGTGTTAGATGATGTTGCTGCATCTTAATAATTTTGTTGAACTTTGTGAAATGCAAAAGTATAAGGATATAGATGGTGATATTATAAAACTGAAATTGTTTCCTTTCTCATTAAGAGGAAGAGCTAAAGATTGGTTGCTTTCTTTGCCTAAGAATAGTATTGATTCATGGACTAAATGTAAAGATGCTTTTATTGGTAATATTATCCTCCTGCTAAGATTATATCTTTGAGAAGTAGCATTATGAATTTTAAGCAATTTGATAATGAACATGTTGCTCAAGCATGTGAGAGAATGAAATCTTTGGTAAAGAATTGCCCTACCCATGGACTAACTACTTGGATGATCATCCAAACCTTATATGCAGGATTGAATTTTTCCTCAAGGAACCTATTGGATTCAGCTGCTGGAGGTACTTTTATGTCCATCACCTTAGGCGCCGCAACAAAGCTTCTTGATGATATGATGATCAATTACTCCGAATGGCACACTGAAAGAACTCCTCAAGGTAAGAAGGTAAATTCTGTTGAAGAAACCTCTTCTTTGGATGATAAGTTGATGCTATTATGTCTATTCTTGCAAATGGTAGATCTCATATTGATCCTAATAATGTTCCTTTAGCTTCATTAGTTGCTCAAGAAGAAAATGTTGATGTGAATTTCATTAAGAATAATAATTACAACAATGTTTATAGGAATAATTATGGTAACAACAACTATAGGCCATATCCTTCTAATAATGGTAGTGGTTATGGTAATTCTTACAACAATAATAAGAGTATACCCTCTGGTCTTGAAGTCATGCTTAAAGAATTTATTAGTACACAAACTGCTTTTAATAAAACTGTTGAAGAAAAGCTTGGTAAAATTGATGTTCTTGCTTCTAAGGTTGATAGTCTTGCTCTTGATGTTGATCTATTAAAACTTAAAGTCACGCCTGAGGAAGTTAAAGATGCTAGGTTTGCTAAAACAAATGACATCCAAGTTCAAATTAATGATAATATAAGAATGTTGGCTGAATTGCATGCTAGGTGGTATAGAGAAGAAAAAGAAAAACTTGCTAAAGAGAATAATGTAGCTAAAGTTTGGACTATTACCACCACTAGTAATGTTGATTCTACACATGTTGCTACACCTCCTACTATCAATGGTAAAATAATTGGTGTTGGCAATGTTTGTACTCCTAGTGCAAAGCGTGCAAAATTGCCTGAAACTGCTGAAACTGCTTGTGATAAAACTGCTGAAAATTTTCAAAATATTAGGGACAATGATCCCATTGCTGTAGATCATAATGGTTTAGATTTTGATGATTGTCATATTACTGAAGTTATAAAGTTCTTACAAAAACTTGCTAGAAGTCCTAATGCTAGTGCTATAAATTTAGCTTTTACAAAACATATTACAAATGCTCTCATTAAAGCTAGGAAGAGAAATTAAAACTTGAAGCTTCTATTCCTAGGAAGTTGGAAGATAGTTGGGACCCCATCATTAAGATGAAATTCAATGATTTTGAATGTAATGCTTTATGTGATCTTGGTGCAAGTATTTCTGTTATGCCTAAGAAAATTTATGATATGCTTGACTTTGTTCCATTAACTTACGATCTTGGTGCAAGTATTTCTGTTCCCCGCGTCCTTACGAAAAGTTTTGCTATCTTTGTTCCATTAACTTTCAGAAGCTTTGTGCAATGTCCAGAAGTGTTAAGAATGATTATGTCACCTCTGAATATGTGTATTTTTAATTATGCACTAACCCTCTAATGAGTTTGCTTGAAGTTTGGTGTGTGATGCGCGTAGATGTACACGTCCGTTGGAAACCCCAAGAGGAAGGTATGATGCGCACAGCAGCAAGTTTTCCTCAGAAAGAAACCAAGGTTATCGAACCAGTAGGAGCCAAAAAGCACGTGAAGGTTGTTGGTGGAGGAATGTAGTGCGGCGCAATGATGTCTACGGGTGCTTCTATTCTTGTAGACAGTGTTGGGCCTCCAAGTGCAGAGGTTTGTAGAACAGCAGCAAGTTTCCCTTAAGTGGATTACCCAAGGTTTATCGAACTCGGAGGAAGAGGTCAAAGATATCCCTCTCAAGCAACCCCGTAATCACAAAGCAAGAAGTCTCTTGTGTCCCCAACACACCAAATACACTTGTCAGGTGTATAGGTGCACTAGTTCGCGAAGAGATAGTGAAATACAAGTAATATGGATGTATATGAGTGGTAATAGCAATCTGAATAAAATATGGCAGCGAGTAAACATGCAACAGAACAGTAAGTAAACGGTGTTTTCAGTATTGGAAACAAGGCCTAGGGATCATACTTTCACTAGTGGACACTTTCAACATTGATCGCATAATAAATACTTCTTCTCAAATGTGCTACATACACTCTTGTTTGATAATGAACATCATTGCGTAGGATTACACGAACCCTCAATGCCGGAGTTAACAAGCTCCACAATTCCATGTTCATATTTAAGTAACCTTAGAGCATAATAGATCATTGCAAAATAAACCAAGAACTAACATAGCGCACACTATGAAGGAGGAATAGATCACATCAATACTATCATAATGATAATTAACTCCACAATCTACAAGAGATCGTGATCATAGCCTACGACAAGAACCACAGGGTGCACACACTAATCACCTTTACACCAAGTAGGAGGAATAGAACTACTTTAATAACATCACATGAGTAGCACACAACTAGTAGCGATACAAAGCTCATCATATGGATCTCAATCATGTAAGGCAGCTCATGAGATCATTGTATTGGAGTACAGAGAGAGAGATTAACCACATAGCTACGGTAGAGCCCTCAGCCCCGGGGAGAACTACTCCCTCCTCATCATGGGAACAGCGATGGCGGTGAAGATGGCGGTGGAGACGGCTTCCGGGGCAATTCCCCCGGCGGGGTGCCGGAACAGAGTTCTGTCCCCGAATCTTGATTTCGCGATGGCGGCTCGGAAGGTTTTTCTCCGTATCGTGGTCTCTGGGTGTTTTTAGGTCAGGGAGGCTTAAATAGGCGCCGGAGGGAGTCGGAGGGCCACGGGGTGCCCAGACCAGGGGCGCGCCGGCCCGCGCCGGGGGTGTGGTCCGGGGCCCCTGGCTCCCCTCGTCCCCCTCCGGTGCTCTGGAAGCTTCCGGGAAAAATAGGAACTTTGGCGGTGATTTCGTCCGATTCCGAGAATATTTACTAGGATTTCTGAAACCAAAAACAGCAGAAAAAGCAACCTTTCGGCATCTCGTCAATAGGTTAGTTCCGGAAAACGCATAATAATGACATATAATGTGTATAAAACATGTAGATATCATCAATAAAGTGGCATGGAACATAAGAAATTATAGATACGTTTGAGACGTATCAAGCATCCCCAAGCTTAGTTCTGCTCGTCCCGAGCAGGTAAAACGATAACAAATGATAATTTCTTAAGTGACATGCCATCATAGCCTTGATCATACTATTGTAAAGCACATGAGATGAATGCAGAGATTCGAAGCAATGATGAGGATAATGAGTAAACAAATGAATCATATAACAAAGACTTTTCATGAATAATACTTTCAAGCCAAGCATCAATAAGTCTTGCATAAGAGTTAACTCATAAGCAATAAATTCTTGGTAGAAAGCTTTAAAACAACACAAAGGAAGATATAAGTTTCAGCGGTTGCTTTCAACTTTAACATGTATATCTCGTGGATAATTGTCAACACAAAGTAATATAACAAGTGCAATAGGTAAACATGTAAGAATCAATGCACACAATTTACACAAGTGTTTGCTTCTAGGATAGAAAGAATAGGTAAACTGACTCAACAATAAGGTAAAAGAATGGTCCTTCAAAGAGGAAAGCATTGATTGCTATATTTGTGCTAGAGCTTTGATTTTGAAAACACATAGAGAGCATAAAAGTAAAGTTTTGAGAAGTGTTTGTTGTTGTCAACGAATGGTAGCGGGTACTCTAACCCCCTTGCCAGCAAACCTTCAAAGAGCGGCTCCCATTTTATTTTATTTTTGGGTGGCACTCCTTCCAACCTTTCTTTCACAAACCATGGCTAACCGAATCTCGGTGCCTGCCAACAATCTCATACCATGAAGGAGTGCCTTTTTATTTTAGTTTTATTACGATGACACTCCTCCCCACCTTTGCTTTCTCAAGCCATGGCTAACCGAATCCTTCGGGTGCCGTCCAACAATCACATACCATGGAGGAGTGTCTATTTTTGTTAATTAATTTGGGACTGGGAATCCCATTGCCAGCTCTTTTTGCAAAGTTATTGGAAAAGCGGATGAAGCTACTAGTCCATTGGTGAAAGTTGCCCAACAAGATTGAAAGATAAACACCACATACTTCCTCATGAGCTATAAAACATTGACACAAATAAGAGGTAATAACTTTTGAATTGTTTAAAGGTAGCACTCAAGCAATTTACTTTGGAATGGCGGAGAAATACCATGTAGTAGGTAGGTATGGTGGACACAAATGGCATGAATATTGGCTCAAGTATTTGGATGCATGAGAAGTATTCCCTCTCGATACAGGGTTTAGGCTAGCAAGGTTATTTGAAGCAAACTCAAGTATGAAATGGTGCAGCAAGACTCACATATAAACATATTGTAAACATTATAAGACTTTACATCGTCTCCTTGTTGTTCAAACACCTCAACCAGAAAATATCTAGACTTAGAGAGACCAATCATGCAAACCAAATTTAACAAGCTCTATGTAATTATTCATTAATGGGTACAAGGTACATGATGCAAGAGCTTAAACAAGATCTATATGAGCACAACAATTGCCAAGTTTCACATTATTCAAGACATTATACCAATTACTACATGTAGCATTTCCCGTTTCCAACCATATAACAATTAACGAAGCAGTTTCAACCTTCGCCATGAAAATTAAAAGCTAAGAACACATGTGTTCATACGAACCAGCGGAGCGTGTCTCTCTCCCACACAAGGATGAACTTATTCAGAGAACTAAGATAACAAAACAAAAACAAAAATGAAAGCACACAGACGCTCCAAGTAAAGTATATAAGATGTGACCGAATAAAAATATAGTTTCAAGAGAAGGAACCTGATACTTTGTCGATGAAGAAGGGGATGCCTTGGGCATCCCCAAGCTTAGATGCTTGAGTCTTCTTGAAATATGCAGGGATGAACCACGGGGGCATCCCCAAGCTTAGAGCTTTCACTCCTCTTGATCATAGTATATCATTCTCCTCTCTTGACCCTTGAAAACTTCCTTCACACCAAACTTCAAGCAAACTCATTAGAGGGTTAGTGCATAATCAAAAATTCACATGTTCAGAGGTGACACAATCATTCTTAACACTTCTGGCACAAAACTTCTGAAAGTTAATGGAACAAAGAAACTCATTCAACTTAACAAAAGCGGCAATGCGAAATAAAAGGCAGAATCTGTCAAAAACAGAACAGTCCGTAAAGACGAATTTTAAGATGGCACCAGACTTGCTCAAATGGAAAAACTCAAAACTAATGAAAGTTGCGTACATATCTGAGGATCACGCTCGTAAATTGGCAGATTTTTTCGAATTTTCTACAGAGAACTGTGCCCAGATTCGTGACAGACAGCAATGCTGTTTCTGCGCAGCGATCCCAAATATAACATCAACTTTAACATAGAAACTTTACTTGGCACAAAAACATGATAAGGAGAGGTTGCAGTAGTAAACAACTTCCAAGACACAAATATAAAACAAAGTACTGTAGCAAAATAACACATGGGTTATCTCCCAAGAAGTTCTTTCTTTATAGCCATTAAGATGGGCTCAGCAATTTTGGTGATGCACCCGCAAGAAATAGTATTTGAAGCAAAAGAGAGCTTCAAGAGGCAATTCAAAACACATTTGAGCCTAACATGCTTCCTATGCAAAAGAATCTTATACACAAATGAATTCATGAAGAGCAAGGTGGCAAGCATAAGAGGATAAAACACGAGTAACTTAAAGATTCTCAACATAAAGAGGGGAAACTTAATATTATTAAGATGCATATAACCATATTTCCTCTCTCATAATAACTTTCAGTAGCATCATTGATGAAATCCACAATATACCCGTCACTTAAAACATTCTTATCATGGTTCATATGCATAGAAGTATTATTAATTTTGGCATAAGAAGAGTTATTCTCATTAATAGTAATTGGGGCAAGATTATTATCAAGAATTTGAACATGGTAAACAAGTTGCATATTAAAAGAATTGTTTTTGGCAAGCCCATCATAACTATGACAAGTTTCATAAGGATAATTGTAACATGTGTCATATACATCTCTATAGCAATTATCTAAACCTGAATATGTAATATCATCGTTTTCACTAAAAGTAGATGTCTCAAATACAGGATCTTCAAGCACAACATCCCCAAGCTTAGAGCTTTCAATATCATCGTTTAAGGGGACATGAATAATGCTATCATCATTAATTTCATAATCAATACCAAAGAGATTTCCAATATCAAAGGTAGTGTGCTCATTCAAATCATGATCACTAATGTATGTAAAGGGTATAGGAAGATCATCGTACTCAGATTCATTATCATAATAATCATTAGGAGCAACATACTTACGGTTACCTAGCGTTATCTCATTCACGCGGGGATACGCCGTTACCTCTTTCTTTTTATTCTCCTTCTTCTTCTTCTTCTTCTTCCTTCTTCTTCTTCTTCTTCTTCTTCTTCTCTTCCTTCTCTCATTCCCTTCTTTAGGAGGAAGAGGCTTGAAGGATGGCTTGTCCGCATAACCTGATTTACTTTTAGAAACAATAGAAGAAACTTGGGAGGATCCCTCCTTTTCATTAATTAGTTGAAAACACACAGCGGTCCTATCATATTTTGGCAAGGTGTCATCTTCTAAAATATTCGTATGTAAGTATTTGTATGGCTATTATTAATGCAATAAGAAAGACAACCATGCAGGACATCATCAATATCAAGATCGTTAATATTTAACAAAGAAATTTTTCTTGATAACTCTTCACACTTCAAAAATAAGGTAAGTTCATCATGCTGATTAGGAGTAATTTCATCATCACAATACAAATTTGCAGCACTCATGGGGTTTGAATTATCATTGGAGGAACATTGAAAATTAAAATGACCAACTCTATGGCAAAGTTCACAAATAAAAGGATAGAGGGCACATACTTTTTCTCCAAGATCATCTAGAGCTCTAGACCACTTTCTAGTTTTTTCATTTCTATGATGGATACAATATTCTTCCTCAATTTGATTAATTCCACAAGGTCTATGTATTCCACAAAAATTAACATGCTTATAGGAAATAGCATTCTTAGGAGTTTGAGCATGCTTATTGCAATCATTAATAACAATTTCATCCTTCATACAAGCCTCTTTAAAAGGTTCATGATACTTATCAAAATTCTTCCTAGGCAATTCAATGTGAGAGGCAAAAGCTTTATAAAGATTTGCAGCAACTTGAGAGTCAAGACCATAAGTAGCACTCATATTTCGAAATTTATCGGTATCCATAAAAGTTTCAATGCATTCATAATCATAATTTATACCTGACTCTTTACCTTTGTCGTTCTCCCAATCTTCAGCGTTCTCCTTAATCCGATCAAGAAGGTCCCTTTTAAACTCTTCTTTATTGCTCGTGAATGATCCAGAACAAGTAGTATCCAGCAAGGTCTTATCTTGAAAAGAAAGTCTTGCATAGAAATTATCAATGATGATATTACCTGGAAGCTCATGATTGGGGCATTTGAGCATTAAAGTCTTCAATCTCTCCCATGCTTGGGCAATACTCTCTCCATCATGAGGCCAAAAATTATATATATGGTTTCGATCTTTGTGAATTTCACTTGGAGGATAGAACTTGGAATAAAATAGAGGCATAATATCCTTCCAATCAAGAGAGCGGCCGTCCTTCAGCAATTTATACCAATGCGCCGCTTTACCATTGACATATCAAATAATTTCTTTCTAACTTCATCCATTGAAATACCCGCACACTTGAATAACCCGCATAATTCATGCAAAAACAGTAAATGATTACTAGGATGGACAGTTCCATCCCCTTCATAGCGGTTATCCATAACACGTTCAATAATTTTCATAGGTATTTTATACGGAATACTTTCAGCAGGTGGATTTAAAATATCAGAAGCATCATTAAAGTTATCGCATATGGGAGATAAAGCATTATCAGAACAAAATATTTCTTCCAAAGCGGAGGAGCTAAAAAGATTATTTTTATGTAAACCAGCTTCCCCAAGCTTAGACTTCTTCATAGCATTAGCAGTAATTGCATTCATACTAATAACATTGCTACTATCATGTAAATAAGGTTCTATAGGTTTTTTAATTTTCGCATCAAACCATCCATGTCTTAAATCAGGAAATAGAATAAGAAGCTCACTAATTTTTTTGTTGTTTTCCATTATGCCTAACTAGTGAAAAATAAAAACAAGAAACAAAAAGATGTAATTGCGAGTCTAAAGGAAATAGCTTCGAGCACACGCACAATGGCGCCGAAGAGTGTTACCTGGAACCGGAGTGTGAGTACCTTTTACCTTTCCTCCCCGGCAACGGCGCAGAAAAGTGCTTGATGTCTACGGGTGCTTCTATTCTTGTAGACAGTGTTGGGCCTCCAAGTGCAGAGGTTTGTAGAACAGCAGCAAGTTTCCCTTAAGTGGATTACCCAAGGTTTATCGAACTCAGGGAGGAAGAGGTCAAAGATATCCCTCTCAAGCAACCCCGTAATCACAAAGCAAGAAGTCTCTTGTGTCCCCAACACACCAAATACACTTGTCAGTGTATAGGTGCACTAGTTCGGCGAAGAGATAGTGAAATACAAGTAATATGGATGTATATGAGTGGTAATAGCAATCTGAATAAAATATGGCAGCGAGTAAACATGCAACAGAACAGTAAGTAAACGGTGTTTTCAGTATTGGAAACAAGGCCTAGGGATCATACTTTCACTAGTGGACACTTTCAACATTGATCGCATAATAAATACTTCTTCTCAAATGTGCTACATACACTCTTGTTTGATAATGAACATCATTGCGTAGGATTACACGAACCCTCAATGCCGGAGTTAACAAGCTCCACAATTCCATGTTCATATTTAAGTAACCTTAGAGCATAATAGATCATTGCAAAATAAACCAAGAACTAACATAGCGCACACTATGAAGGAGGAATAGATCACATCAATACTATCATAATGATAATTAACTCCACAATCTACAAGAGATCGTGATCATAGCCTACGACAAGAACCACAGGGTGCACACACTAATCACCTTTACACCAAGTAGGAGGAATAGAACTACTTTAATAACATCACATGAGTAGCACACAACTAGTAGCGATACAAAGCTCATCATATGGATCTCAATCATGTAAGGCAGCTCATGAGATCATTGTATTGAGCAGAGAGAGATTAACCACATAGCTACGGTAGACCCCTCAGCCCCAGGGGAGAACTACTCCTCCTCATCATGGGAACATGGCGGTGAAGATGGCGGTGGAGACGGCTTCCGGGGCACCCCGTCCCGGCGGGTGCCGGAACAGAGAGTTCTGTCCCCCGAATCTTGATTTCGCGATGGCGGCGGCTCTGGAAGGTTTTTCTCCGTATCGTGGTCTCCGGCGGTGTTTTTAGGTCAGGGAGGCTTAAATAGGCGCCGAGAGGGAGTCGGAGGGGCCACGGGGTGCCAGACCATAGGGGGCGCCCCCCCTGGGCCGCGCCGGGGTGTGGTCCCCCCCGGCTCCCCTCTCGTCCCCCTGCTCGGAAGCTTCCGGGAAAAATAGGAACTTTGGCGGTGATTTCGTCCGATTCCGAGAATATTTCGTTACTAGGATTTCGAAACCAAAAACAGCAAAACAGCAGGCCTTTCGGCATCTCGTCAATAGGTTAGTTCCGGAAAACGCATAATAATGACATATAATGTGTATAAAACATGTAGATATCATCAATAAAGTGGCATGGAACATAAGAAATTATAGATACGTTTGAGACGTATCACGCAACACCAGTGAAACCGGCGCCAACGTGGAACCTGCACAACACAGTCAAGGTACTTTGCCCCAACGTAAAGGTTGTCAATCTCACCGGCTTGAAAACAAAGGATTAAGCGTATCAAGTGGAAGATGGTGTTTGTTTGCAAAGAACAGTAAAGAACAGTAGAATGTATTCAGACGTAAAAGAATGGACCGGGGTCCACAGTTCACTAGAGGTGTCTCTCCAATAAGATAACTAACATGCTGGGTGAACAAATTACAGGCGGGCAATTGACAAATAAAGATTCAATACATATCAATGATGATTACTATGTGATTTAATCAGGGCATTACGACAAAGTACATAGACCGCTATCCAGCATGCATCTATGCCTAAATAATCCACCTTCAGGTTATCATCCGAACCCCTTCCGTATTAAGTTGTAAACAACAGATAATTGCATTAAGTATGGTGCGTAATGTAATCAACACAAATATCCTTAGACAAAGCATCAATGTTTTATCCCTAGCAGCAACAATCCACAACCTTAGAACCTATTGTCACGATCCCAGATTCAATGGAGGCATGAACCCACTATCGAGCATAATTACTCCCTCTTGGAGTTACAAGTATCAACTTGGCCAGAGCCTCTACTAGCAACGGAGAGTGATACGTCTCCAACGTATCCATAATTTCTGACGTTCCATGCTTGTTTTATGACAATACTTACATGTTTTGCTTGCACTTTACGATGATTTCATGCGTTTTCCGGAACTAACCTATTAACAAGATGCCACAGTGTCAGTTCCTGTTTTTGGTTCCAGATTGTTCGGGCAATATTCTAATTGGACGAAATCAACGCCAAAGATCTTATTTTTACCGGGCTCCAGAACACCGAAGGAGAGTCGGAGGAGAGCCAGGGGGCCACCACACATGTGGGCCGCGCGGGCTGCACCCGCGCCGGCCTGGTGTGGGGCCACCCTGTCGCCCCCGCGCCGCCTCTTCGCCTATTTTTGACCTTTCGACCTAAAAACGCAGACGAATTGACGAAACTCAGAAAGACTCCAGGGCGCCGCCACCATCGCGAAACTCCAATTCGGGGGACAGAACTCTCTTCGCACGGACGGGGAAGTGCCCCCGAAGCCATCTCCATCAACGCCACCGCCTCCATCATGCTCCGTGAGTAGTTCCCCCATGGACTACGGGTTCTAGCTGTAGCTAGTTGGTATTCTCTCCCCCATGTACTTCAATACAATGATCTCATGAGCTGCCTTACATGATTGAGATTCATCTGATGTAATCGGTGTTGTGTTTGTTGGGATCCGATGGATTGTTACGTTATGATTGTCTATCTACAAAGTTTGTGAAGTTATTGTTGCTGCAATCTTGTTATGTTTACTGCTTGTCACTAGGGCCCGAGTGGCATGATCTTAGATTTAAGCTCTACTTATTGCTTAGATTGTATCTACAAGTTGTATGCACATGTCTATGTCCGGAACCAAAGGCCCCAAAGTGACAGAAATTGGGACAACCGGAGGGGAAGGCGTAGGTATGAGGATCACATGTTTTCACCAAGTGTTAATGCTTTGCTCCGGTGCTCTATTAAAAGGAGTACCTTAATTGCCAGTAGTTTCCCTTGAGGCCCGGCTGCCATCGGCTGGTAGGACAAAAGATGTTGTACAAGTTTCTCATTGAGAGCACGTATGACTATATATGGAAAACATGCCTACATGATTAATAGACTTGATGTTCTGTCTTAATGCTATTTCAATCCTATCAATTGCCCAACTGTAATTTGTTCACCCAACACTTGTTATTGGAGAGTTACCACTAGTGTAGATAGCTGGGAACCCCGGTCCATCTCACATCATCATATACTCGTTCTACATGTCATTGGAAGTAGTATCAACTATTTTCTGTGCCATCGCTCTCATATTGCTATTACTGCTGCTGTGTTATTACTACTGCTCTCATATTACTGCTACTTTCACATCACCCCGTTACTAGTGTTTTTCCACGTGCAGCTGAATTGACAACTCGTTGTTAAGGCTTATAAGTATTCTTTACCTCCCCTTGTGTCGAATCAATAAATTTGGGTTTTACTTCCCTCAAGACTGTTGCGATCCCCTATACTTGTGGGTCATCAAGACTATTTTCTGGCGCCGTTGCCGGGGAGGCATAGCTCTACTCATAAGTTCACCTGGGGAGTACACTCTACCTCTCTCTCCGCTTTTATTTTATTTTATTTTGTCTTGCTAGTTTATTTGTGTCTAGTTTATTTGTGCTTAGTTTATTTCTGTCTAGTTTTATTTTGCTTAGTTTACTTTTGCTTAGTTTCTTTTTGTCTTGTTTTATTTTCCCTATATACCCGAAAATCCATAAAAATTTGAAAAACCTAAAAATTAAAAACTGCTGTTATGGGAGAACCAACAACCTACTTGGAGCTTATAGAATGTTATAATAATTATAGAGAATCAAGAACTGGTAAAATAATGAGTGCTATGATAGAAAAATTGAATACAATGGCTAGAATCTTGCTTAGACGCCATGATATAAACTGTTGCTCTCAACATGATACTAAACATCTTAAATTTCAATGTGGCTTTAGTGAGGAATTTTTAATTAAGAACTATAATCGGAATTGCTATATTCATTATGGGTTCGAAGAGGTAGAACAATTTGTCTTATTTATGGGAGCCTCCGAGATAGAATCCTTCATGGTTGAGAATTATGAAACTTGTGCTATTTGTAAGGACCTTAAAGATTATGTCTCTACTATCCTTAATTCTTGCATAGAATGCTACAGTAGGAATCCTTATATCCTTGATTATAAAGAGAGACTCATTAATGCACAAGAATGCACTCACAATTTGCAGGAACTGTGGAAGAAGAAATTGATGAACCTGAAAGCTCATTGGATGAAAAAGAGGAGGAAATTGATAAACCTGAAAGCTCATTGGATGAAAAAGAAGAGGAGAGTGATGAACAAAAGGAGGAAGAATGGATTAGCTACCCATGCCAACCTTCTAATGAGAGTAACTCTTCATCTCTTACACTATTTGATTGTCCTCCATGCTTACCGAAAGAGCTTGAATGTTATGTTCCTGTGGATTCTCTTGAAATATTTCCTATAAGTAAAACTTGTGAGAATAATTATGCTGCTGTTATATATGATAATCCATGCTACTTTGATAAATCTTATGATAATGCTTTGTTTGTGCCTGATGTCGAAATGCATGGTACTAAAGAATTTTGCTTGGCAAATGTTTATGATAAAGCTTTAGATGATGGTCCTATGTTACTTGACAATATTAATTGTGCTACTAATGAAAATGGGATTGGAGAAGTATTGACTTTATTTAGGAGTCCCATATCTCTTGAGATTGATCAACTACCTTGTTATATTATTAATAAAAGTAAGTTTGAAAGTTTTAATTCCACTATTCTTGAGATTGATAAAAATTATGTGTTTGGAAATCATGAAAAGTATGCTGCATGTGATAGTTATATTGTTGAGTTTGTTCATGAAGCTACTGAAAATTATTATGAGAGAGGAAAATATGGCTGTAGAAATTTTCATGGTACTAATACACCTCTCTATATGCTGAAATTGCTGAAGTTACACTTGTTCTATCTACTTATGCTTGTCACTTTGTTCTTCATGAACTTATTCGTGTACAAGATTCCTTTCCATAGGAAGCATGTGAGACTTAAATGTGTTTTGAATTTGCCTCTTGATGCTCTCTTTTGCTTCAAATACTATTTCTTGTGAGTGCATCATTAAAACTGCTGAGCCCATCTTGATGGCTATAAAGAATGAACTTCTTGGGAAATAACCCATGTGTTATTTTGCTACAGTAATTTGTTTTATATTTGTGTCTTGGAAGTTGTTTACTACTGTAGCAACCTCTCCTTATCTTAGTTTTGTGTTTTGTTGTGCCAAGTGAAGCCTCTAATCGAAGGTTGATACTAGATTTGGATTTCTGCGCAGAAACAGATTTCTATCTGTCACGAATCTGGGCTGTTTTCTCTGTACGTAACTCAGAAAAATATACCAATTTACTTGCGTGTTCCTCAGATATGTACGCAACTTTCATTAGTTTTGAGTTTTCTGATTTGAGCAACGGAAGTACCATTTTAAAATTCGTGTTTACTGGCTGTTCTGTTTTGGCAGATTCTGTCTCTGTTTTTTGCATTGTCTCTTGTGGACTTTAAGTGAGGCTTTCTAGACGTGGAGAGCTGTAGCTAATGTTTTATTGAGTTCTTGCAATGTGTCACTACAGGACCAAGGTGGATTCAAATTTTTTTTGAGTACTAACCCCTCTAATGAAGTTTATGAGAAGTTTGGTGTGAAGGAAGTTTTCAAGGGTCAAGAGAGGAGGATGATATATGATCAAGAAGAGTGAAAAGTCTAAGCTTGGGGATGCCCCTGTGGTTCATCCCTGCATATTTCAAGAAGACTCAAGCGTCTAAGCTTGGGGATGCCCAAGGCATCCCCTTCTTCATCAACTTATCAGGTTTCTTCTATTGAAACTATATTTTTATTCGGTCACATCATATGTGCTTTACTTGGAGCGTCTGTGTGTTTTTATTTTTGTTTGTGTTTGAATAAACATGGATCCTAGCAATCCTTGTTTGGGAGAGAGACACGTTCCGCTTTTTCATATGAACACTTGTTCTTCGTTTTACTTTTAATGTTCAATGATAAAAGTTGGAAGCTACAATACTTATTGATATTTGGTTGGAAATAGAAAATGCCTCATAATGTCTTGAATAATTTGACACTTGGCAATTGTTTTGAGCTCTCAAGTAGATCATGATTAAGTTTTTTCATGTAGTTTAAACCTATTAGTGGAGAACTACCGTAGAGCTTGTTAAAATTAGTTTGCATGATTGGTCTCTCTTAAGGTCTAGATATTTTCTGGTAAAAGTGTTTGAGCAACAAGGAAGACAGTGTAGAGTATTATAATGCTTGCAATATGTTTTTATGTAAGTTTTGCTGTACCGGTTCATACTTGTGTTTGCTTCAAATAACCTTGCTAGCCTAAGCCTTGTATCGAGAGGGAATACTTCTCATGCATCCAAAATCCTTGAGCCAACCACTATGCCATTTGTGTCCACCATACCTACCTACTATGTGGTATTTCCTGCCATTCCAAAGTAAATTGCTTGAGTGCTACCTTTAAACAATTCAAAATTTATCACCTCTGATTCGTGTCAATGTTTTATAGCTCATGAGGAAGTATGTGGTGTTTATCTTTCAATCTTGTTGGAACTTTCACCAATGGACTAGTGGCTTCATCCGCTTATCCAATAATTTTGCAAAAAGGGATTCCCAATCCCAAATTAATTAACAAAAATAGACACTCCTCCATGGTATGTGATTGTTGGACGGCACCCGAAGGATTCGGTTAGCCATGGCTTGAGAAAGCAAAGGTGGGGAGGAGTGTCATCATAATAAAACTAAAATAAAAAGGCACTCCTTCATGGTATGAGATTGTTGGCAGGCACCCGAGGATTCGGTTAGCCATGGTTTGTGAAAGAAAGGTTGGAAGGAGTGCCACCCAAAAATAAAATAAAATGGGAGCCGCTCTTTGAAGGTTTGTCTGGCAAGGGGGTTAGAGTGCCCACTACCATTCGTTGACAACAAAAAACACCTCTCAAAACTTTACTTTTATGCTCTCTTTATGTTTTCAAAACCAAAGCTCTAGCACAAATATAGCAATCGATGCTTCCTCTTTGAAGGGTCATTCTTTTACTTTATGTTGAGTCGGTTTACCTACTTCCTTCCATCTTAGAAGCAAACACTTGTGTTAACTGCATTGATTCTTACATACTTGCTTATTTGCATTCATCATATTACTTTGTGTTGACCATTATCCATGAGATATACATGTTGAAAGTTGAAAGCAACCGTTGAAACTTAAATCTTCCTCTGTGTTGCTTCGATGCCTTTACTTTGAATCTATTGCTTTATGAGTTAACTCTTGTGCAAGACTTTTTGATGCTTGTCTTGAAAGTACTCTTCATGAAAAGTTTTGTTATATGTTATCTATTTGTTAGCAACTATAGATCATTGCCTTGAGTCACTTCATTCATTTCATATGCTTTGTAATAGTATGATCAAGGTTATGTAAGTAGCATGTCACTACAGAAATTATTCTTTTTATCGCTTACGAGGACGGCAACTAAGCTTGGGGATGCTGATACGTCTCCAACGTATCCATAATTTCTGACGTTCCATGCTTGTTTTATGACAATACTTACATGTTTTGCTTGAACTTTACAATGATTTCATGCGTTTTCCGAACTAACCTATTAACAAGATGCCACAGGCGTTCTGTTTGTTTTTGGTTCCGAAAGGCTGTGGGCAATATTCTCGAATTGGACGAAATCAACGCCAAAGATCTTATTTTTCCGGGAGGCTCCAACAAGGAGAGTCGGAGGAGAGCCAGGGCGTCACCACACATGTGGGCCGCGCGGCTGCACCCGGCCGCGCGCCCGGTGTGGGGCCACCCTGTCGCCCCTCCCGCGCCGCCTCTTCGCTTATTTAAGCCCTTTCGACCTAAAAACGCAGTACGAATTGACGAAACTCAGAAAGACTCCGGGCGCCGCCACCATCGCGAAACAATTCTGGGACAGAACTCTCTGCCCGGCACCTGACGGGGAAGTGCCCCGGAAGCCATCTCCATCAACGCCACCGCCTCCATCATGCTCCGTGAGTAGTTCCCCCATGGACTACGGGTTCTAGTAGCTAGTTGGTATTCTCTCCCCCATGTACTTCAATACAATGATCTCATGAGCTGCCTTACATGATTGAGATTCATCTGATGTAATCGGTGTTGTGTTTGTTGGGATCCGATGGATTGTTACGTTATGATTGTCTATCTACAAAGTTTGTGAAGTTATTGTTGCTGCAATCTTGTTATGTTTACTGCTTGTCACTAGGGCCCGAGTGGCATGATCTTAGATTTAAGCTCTACTTATTGCTTAGATTGTATCTACAAGTTGTATGCACATGTCTATGTCCGGAACCAAAGGCCCCAAAGTGACAGAAATTGGGACAAGGGAGGGAAGGCGTAGGTATGAGGATCACATGTTTTCACCAAGTATTAATGCTTTGCTCCGGTGCTCTATTAAAAGGAGTACCTTAATTGCCGTAGTTTCCCTTGAGGCCTGGCTGCCACCGGCTGGTAGGACAAAAGATGTTGTACAAGTTTCTCATTGCGAGCACGTATGACTATATATGGAAAACATGCCTACATGATTAATAGACTTGATGTTCTGTCTTAATGCTATTTCAATCCTATCAATTGCCCAACCGTAATTTGTTCACCCAACACTTGTTATTGGAGAGTTATCACTAGTGTAGATAGCTGGGAACCCCGGTCCATCTCGCATCATCATATACTCGTTCTACATGTCATTGGAAGTAGTATCAACTATTTTCGGTGCCATTGCTCTCATATTGCTATTACCTGTTGTGTTATCGTTACTACGCTTCTCATATTATCACTTTCACATCACCCCGTTACTAGTGCTTTTCCAGTGCAGCTGAATTGACAACTCATTGTTAAGGCTTATAAGTATTCTTTACCTCCCCTTGTGTCGAATCAATACATTTGGGTTTTACTTCCCTCGAAGACTGTTGCGATCCCCTATACTTGTGGGTCATCAGAGAGCATGCAAGAACATAAACAACACATATATGATAGATTGATAATCAACTTGACATAATATTCTATATTCATCGGATCCCGCCAAACACAACATGTAGCATTACAAATAGATGATCTTGATCATGTTAGGCAGCTCACAAGATCTAAACAATGATAGCACAAGCGGAGAAGACAACCATCTAGCTACTGCTATGGACCCATAGTCCAAGGATGAACTACTCATGCATCAATCCGGAGGCGGGCATGATGATGTAGAGCCCCTCCGGTGATGATTCCCTCTCCGGCAGGGTGCCGGAGGCGATCTCCGAATCCCCGAGATGGGATTGGCGGCGGCCTCTCGAATGTTTTCCGTATCGTGGCTGTGCTGTGCCGCGACGAAGGCTATTTGTAGGCGGAAGGGCAGGTCGCAGGCGACGCGAGGGCCCAGACCACAGGCCGGCGCGGCCAGGGCCTAGCCGCGCCGCCCGTTGTCCGGCCGTGGCCCCACTTCCTTTCCCCTGTCTTCCGAAGCTTCGTGTAAAAATAGGACCGGGCATTGATTTCGTCCAATTCCGAGAATATTTCCTTACTAGGATTTCGAAACCAAAAACAGCAGAAAACAACAACTGGCACTTCGGCATCTTGTTAATAGGTTAGTGCCGGAAAATGTATAATAATGCTGTAAAGTATGTATAAAACATTCAAATATTGTCATAAAAGTAGCATGGAACATAAGAAATTATAGATACGTTTGAGACGTATCAAGCATCCCTGCTTAGTTCCTAAGTAGGTAAACGATAACACAAATAATTTCTGAAGTGACATGCTACCAACATAATCTTGATCAACATTATTGTAAAGCATATGAGATGAATGGAGTGATCTGAACAAAAGATTGCTAACAAAGATAATGACTAAACAAATGAATCATATACCAAAACTTTTCATGAATAGTATTTTCAAACAAGTATCAACAAGACTTCCATAAGAGCTAACTCATAAGCAATAAATTCAAAGTAGAATGCATTGAAGCAACACAAATGATGATTAAGTTTCAGCAATTGCTTTCAACTTGTAACATGTATATCTCCGGAAATTCAATTCGGAACATGGGAGCATATGCTCCTGCCACCGAAAAAATATTTTGAAATGTTCAAAAAATTCGAACAAAAAATTTCTTGCTTACGTATCAACATTTTACGTGCGCAAACCAAGTCTTGCGAAAAACCGACATTTTTTGTGACTTGTGCGAAAAAGATAAACAAAACGTCTCATACACAACCATTTTTTACAGAAAAATTTGTCTTTTTGATGACACTCAAAATGTCGGTTTTCTGTGGAACCACTTTGTGAACGTGTAGAATTTCGAGATGTATCTACAAAATTTTGTGTTCAAATTTTTCAACATTTTAAAAGTGCATTTAAAATGAAGTTTAAAAACCGGGAGCATATGCTCCCGGGTGCCAAAACGCCACTCCTATATATCTCATGGATATTTGTCAACATAGAGTAATATAACAGGTGCAATAAGTAAACATGTAAGAATCAATGCACACAGTTAACACAAGTGTTTGCTTCTAAGATAGAAAGAAGTGGGTAAACTGACTCAACAATAAAGTAAAATTGGCCCTTCAGAGGGAAGCATGGATTACTATTTTTGGGCTAGAGCTTTTGTTTTGAAAACATAGAAACAATTTTGTCAATGGTAGTAATAATTCATATGTGCTATGCATAATACTTCCTACAAGTTGCATGTCTCATGCATAGAGTACTAATAGTGCTCGCACCTTGTCCTAATCAGCTCGGAAAACACGGATTATCATCGCATAACATATGTTTCAACCAAGTGTCACAAAGGGGTACCTCTATGCCGCCTGTACAAAGGTCTAAGGAGAAAGCACGCATTGGATTTCTCGCTTTTGATTATTCTCAATTTAGACATCCATACCGGGACAACATAGACAACAGATAATGGACTCCTCTTTTAATGCTTAAGCATGTAGCAATGATTATTATTCTCATATGAGATTGAGGAAGACGGTGTAGAGTCTTATAATGTTTACAATATGTCTTTTATGTGAGTTTTGCTGCACTTGTTCATCCTTGAGTTTGCTTCAAATAACCTTGCTAGCCTAAACCTTGTATCGAGAGGGGATACTTCTCATGCATCCAAAATCCTTGAGCCAACCACTATGCCATTTGTGTCCACCATACCTACCTACTACATGGTATTTTTCCGCCATTCCAAAGTAAATTGCTTGAGTGCTACCTTTAAAATTCCATCATTCACCTTTGCAATATATAGCTCATGGGACAAAATAGCCTTAAAACTATCGTAGTATTGAATATGTACTTATGCACTTTATATTTTATTAAGTTGCTTGTTGTGCGATAACCATGCTTCGGGGGAACGCCATCAACTATTGTTGAATATCATGTGAGTTGCTATGCATGTCCGTCTTGTCTGAAGGATCTATCATTTTAGTGGTTGGAGCATGCAAAATTGTTAGAGAAGAACATTGGGCCGCTAACTAAAGCCATGAATCATGGTTGAAGTTTCAGTTTTGGACATATATCCTCAATCTCATATGAGAATAATAATCATTGCTACATGCTTATGCATTAAAGAGGAGTCCATTATCTGTTGTCCATGTTGTCCCGGTATGGATGTCTAAGTTGAGAATAATCAAAAGCGAGAAATCCAAAATGCGAGCATTCTCCTTAGACCTTTGTACAGGCATGGAGGTACCCCTTTGTGACACTTGGTTGAAACATGGCATGCGAAGATCCGGTAGTCCAAGCTAAGTAGGACGAGGTGCGGGCACTATTGGTATACTATGCATGAGGCTTGCAACTTGTAAGATATAATTTACATAACTCATATGCTTTATTATTACCGTTGACAAAATTGTTTCATGTTTTCAAAATAAAAGCTCTAGCACAAATACAGCAATCGATGCTTTCCTCTTGAATGACCTTTCTTTTACTTTTATTGTTGAGTCAGTTTACCTATCTCCTCCACCTTAAGAAGCAAACACTTGTGTGAACTGTGCATTGATTCCTACATACTTGCATATTGCACTTGTTATACTACTTTATGTTGACAATATGCATGAGATATACATGTTATAAGTTGAAAGCAACCGCTGAAACTTAATCTTCCTTTGTGTTGCTTCAACTTTACTTTGATTTATTGCTTTATGAGTTAACTCTTATGCAAGACTTATTGATGCTTGTCTTGAAGTACTATTCATGAAAAGTCTTTGTCATATGATTCACTTGTTTACTCATGTCATTACCTTTGTTTTGATCGCTGCATTCATTGCATATGTTTACAAATAGTATGATCAAGATTATGATCGCATGTCACTTCAGAAATTATCTTTGTTATCGTTTTACCTACTCGGGACGAGCAGAACTAAGCTTGGGGATGCTGATACGTCTCCAACGTATCGATAATTTCTTATGTTCCATGCTACTTTATTGATGATACCTACATGTTTTATGCACATTATATGTCATATTTATGCATTTTCTGGAACTAACCTATTAACAAGATGCCGAAGAGCCAGTTTGCTGTTTTTGGTTTAAATCCTAGTAAGGAAATATTCTCGGAATTGGACGAAACTTTCGCCCAGGGTCCTATTTTTGCACGAAGCTTCCAGAAGACCGAAGAGATAACGAAGTGGCCACGAGGCAGCCGGGGACAGGCGGCGCGGCCTGGCCCTTGGCCGCGCGCCCTACCCCTGGGCACCTCGTGTGGCCCCCGCGTTGCCCTTCCGCCTACTTAAAGTCTCCGTCGCGAAACCCTCAGTACCGAGAGCCACGATACGGAAAACCTTCCAGAGACACCTCTAGTGAACTGTGGACCCCGGTCCTATTCTTTACATAGCATACAATTTACTGCAATTGTGTTTACTATTTTCTTTGCAAACATCTTCCACTCGATACGCTTAATCCTTTGTTACAAGCCGGTGAGATTGACAACCTCACTGTTTCGTTGGGGCAAAGTACTTTGGTTGTGTTGTGCGATTCCACGTTGGCGCCGGAATCCGCCGCATCACATTTCGCCACCATCAACCTTCAACGTGCTTCTTGGCTCCTACTGGTTCGATTAAACCTTGGTTTCTTTCTGAGGGAAAACTTGCTACTGTGCGCATCATACCTTCCTCTTGGGGTTCCCAACGAACGTGTGAGTTACACGCCATCACCGCACTACACTCCTCCACCAACAACCTTCACGTGCTTCTTGGCTCCTACTGGTTCGATAACCTTGGTTTCTTTCTGAGGGAAAACTTGCCGCTGTGCGCATCATACCTTCCTCTTGGGGTTCCCAACGGACGTGTACATCTACGCGCATCAGGAATCATCACCGGAGGGCTCTACATCATCATGCCCGCCTTCGGATTGATGCGTGAGTAGTTCATCCTTAGACTATGGGTCCATAGCAGTAGCTAGATGGTTGTCTTCTCCTCTTGTGCTATCATGTTTAGATCTTGTGAGCTGCCTAACATGATCAAGATCATCTATTTGTAATGCTACATGTTGTGTTTGGCGGGATCCGATGCATATAGAATATTATGTCAAGTTGATTATCAATCTATCATATATGTGTTGTTTATGTTCTTGCATGCTCTCCGTTGCTAGTAGAGGCTCTGCCAAGTTGATACTTGTAACTCCAAGAGAGATTATTTATGCTCGATAGTGGGTTCATGCCTCCATTGAATCTGGAACAGTGACAAAAAGTTCTAAGGTTGTGGATGTGCTGTTGCTACTAGGGATAAAACATCAATGTTTTGTCTAAGGATATTTATGTTGATTACATTACGCACCATACTTAATGCAATTGTCTGTTGTTTACAACTTAATACTGAGGGGTGCGGATGCTAACCTGAAGGTGGATTATTTAGGCATAGATGCATGCTGGATAACGGTCTATGTACTTTGTCGTAATGCCTTGATTAAATCTCATAGTGATCATCATGATATGTATTGAATCTTTATTTGTCAATTGCCCGCCTGTAATTTGTTCACCCAGCATGTTATTTATCTTATTGAGAGACACCACTAGTGAACTATGGACTCCGGTCCATTCTTTTACATCTGAATACAATCTACTGCAATTATTGTTCTCTACTGTTCTTTGCAAACAAACATCATCTTCCACACAATACGTTTAATCCTTTGTTTTCAGCAAGCCGGTGAGATTGACAACCTCACCGTTACGGGGCAAAGTATCTTGATTGTGTTGTGCAGTTCCACGTTGGCGCCGGTTTCACCGGTGTTGCGCCGCACTACACCTCCACCAACAACCTTCACGTGCTTCCTTGACTCCGTTCGATAACCTTGGTTTCTTTCTGAGGGAAAACTTGCTGCTGTGCGCATCACACCTTCCTCTTGGGGTTCCCAACGGACGCGTGCATCACGCGTAATCAGAGCTGGAGCAAACTTATTGGATGCACCATCGCCGCCACCCGCCGCCGCCAAACCCTAGATCTACCCTATCTACACACCGGACCAAGAACACCGGGGTTCCCCATCCCTCCGGCCCGCGGCCTGAGCGGTCGTCGGAGGGACGAGGAACCCTCGGGCTTGCCGGAGGAGGGAGGAGTAGACTGGTCGCCGCCCTCTTCGCCTTTCTCTGGAGCAAGGAGAAGGAGGGGGAAAGTAGGAGCGAGCACACCAGAGACTGGTGGTGCGGGTGTCCTTGCGTTTTCGAGGGACAGCCGGCCTCCCGCTTATCTTCCTAGTGCCGGCTCATGAACCCAAAAAGAAAAGAAAAAAACCCATTACACCCGAATACCACTGTAACTTGATTTCGTTACCATTTAAGTTAACGCTGCTGCAAACAAACATATCCTAAGACTGGACGCCCCTAACTGGCGGTTAACGCTGCTGCAAACAAATATATCCTAAGACCGGACGCCCCTAACTGGCGGTTGACCGCGCCCAAGCGGATGGGCGGTCGGTTTCCAACCAGCGAACTTTCCATTTCGGTCGACTGTTCGTATTCCGTTTTCCGCTCTCCATTCCGTTTCCGCGCGTGGTAAAAAAACATTGCGTTCATCAGGAAAAAACCAATTACACCCGAATACCATCAGGGCTCGAACTCACGACCTCAAAGCATGCGACCAGAGCAGCGCTCAAAACCAACTTAGCTACTAATCGTTGGCATTAGGAATGAAGTCGCACCTTCTTTGTACTATGTAAAGCAGAAGTAAATAGTTTTTTTTTGACAATAGAAGTAAATAGTTGACTGTATTCAAAAGCAGCACACGAAACAGATGAACCGAACCGTGAGGTTTACTATTTTTTTTTAGCTCATCCGTTATCACCCCGCAGCCGTTATTTGTCAATGGTAAATGCCAAAAGTTACCGATCTACAATATAATTTTACTTAGAATATTTTAGAGATTTTTTAAGCTCACAATTGATCAACCCTCTGACTGTTATTTATCAACCCTCTGCCTCGGTACTTATCAACGGTAAAAGTGAACAATTACAAACCTGAAAAGCTAATTTTATTTTAAATATTTTGGCACTTATTTAGCTCACAATTTATCAACCCTCTGCCTCCCTATTTATCAACGGTAAATGTGAATAATTACGTACCAAAAAATAATTTTATTTTGAATATTTTTGTAACTTTTTGAGCTCGGAATTTATCAACCCTCTGTCTCGTTATTTATCAACGGTAAATCTAAACAATTACCTACATGAAAAGCTAATTTTATTTTCAATATTTTGGACTTTTTTTAGCTCACAATTGATCAACCTTGTGCCACCTTTTTTTATCAACGGTAAATATGAAAAATTATCGACTCGAAAAGCCAAATTAATTTAGAATATTTGGCTATTTTTTAGCTCACAATTTATCAACCCTTTGCCCCCTTATTTATCAACGGTAAATGAGAAAAAGTTATCAACCCAAAGCAAAATTAATTTAGAATATTTTGGCGGATTTTTTAGCTCACAATTTATCACCCTCCTTGCCCGATATATTTTGACGATAATTTTAGCTCAGAATTTATCAACCTCTTTGTCCGATATTTATCTACAGTAAAATGTGAAAATTTACCGACCCAAAAATCTAATTAATTTGAAAGTGATATTAATTTGAGTTGCAAGTGTATTTATATGATTTGCAAGTGATAGTTCATTTGAGTTGCAAGTGGTTCACCCACCCGTTATTTTTTCCTCTTAAAAACCAATAGCCCAAAAAAGGGAACTACAAAATTAGTTAAAATAACATGATAATTTATACAAAAATAACAAAAAAGGAAAAAGATAAAAAATGAAACGGAACTGAAAAAAGGGAATTGCCAAAAGAGAATCGAAAAAGAGAAAGGAAATCACAACTAAAAAACAAAAAACTAAAGAGCGACAAAAAAAAGGACACTACAAATAAAAAGGAAATAGGAATTGACTAGGGGGCGGAAATAAATGTGCGAGATTACCGGGTGAAATTAAATGTGCCGGATTAACACGATCAAAAATCAAATACTCGCAAGATTGACTGCCGTAATTAACGGACATAATTAAATGAGTGGGGTAACATAAATATTTTACCAAAAGCGGAAACTCGATTTAAAAGGAAACAGCCGAAAATAAAAGGTACTGGATTTGCGGCAGCTGGCAAAGAATTTAAGGCCCTGAATTAGCTAGCGGTATTAGACTACTTATAGTGCAAGTAACTTCAGTAGTAACTTAGGAGCCAACTCAGCAAATTTGCTTATGTGGCACTGAGTTAATGAGTAGAGAGGAAGTTGGAGTAACATAGCTAGTTACTGTAACATCACACTTTTCAAGACACAATGAGTCTACAAGCTAATTAATGGAGTAGTAACTTGATGTTACTATGCACTATGAGAATAGTACGGAGTAACATAGACTAGTGTCATGTGCATGTTACTAGTTGAAGTTACTATGCACTATGACTAACAGCCAACAAAGAAAGGAAGCGCAGAATTAACGAAAAACGACAAAACAAAGGACTCGCGGAGGGAGCGCGCTGAAGCCAATTGACCGCTGTCGCGGTCGAACGCCAGGAAGGGTTCTCCACAATTAATTAGTTTTGCGTTCCATTCAACATATTTCTAGACGATTGCTATATGGCCGACTAACACACACGGACGCACCAAAAAAGCCTCACCGCCTTTAGTTGAAATGATTTTTTTGGTATAAATTCACAAGAAATAATGCTAATAACACTGAAACTGACCGGTTAACTGATTGACCATGACACTCGATCCAAACATTCTGATCCATTCGGTTGGTACGCAGATTATGTCATCTACTAAGCTGCAAATTAAGACCAAAGTGATGGGTAATACCATTTTCTTTTACTAAGCTAGTACAGTACAACAACAATGGCTCTTCGTACGCTTAACCTAAATGTATATATGCACCACCAACTAAACGAGCAAAAAATACGCAGACACTCGCATGTATGCACCGATGGCAGCATAGAGGTAGGTAGCTGCATCTCGATCGATCACATCACCCAAAGTTGAGGCGTTCTATCGTCGATGCGATCAGCTAGGCAGTGTACGTTGTGTCGGTCAGCTTTACCCGGCCGCCTAACGAAGACGGGGGCACCACGCACACTTCTCAGTTCTCACCAAACGCAGCGGCGAGTCGAGGATCGGAGTAGCTGCGACGTCAGGCCTCAACTCCAACGAATCGTGATGCACACACACGAGAGGGCAGTGATCAGTCTAGTCATCTACCGGGCTCACAGCTGACGCTTGAACAAGAGGAAGACGAGGAGTGGCTTTTCTCCCTGGTGCATCTTTTCTCAACGGAACGATATTATGGCAGGACCCGTATATCGGATAAGGCCTGTTTCCCCCTTTGCGGTGCATAATGGTCCTTAACTCAAAGCACATTATTCGGAGGCCTTCGCTAGCTACCTGTCTGATGTCCCTCTTTCATGCATGATTTCCCTTTGCTTTGCTTTGCTTTGCATTCCTCGTAAATGGGTTTAAGCAGTTTATGCATCTTCAGGGAATTGCGTGCTTCCATCGCTCGTGTGTGTGTTCGTCACGGCCACATGTATGTTCTGTAGCACGCACGGAATTCACACATGTTAAGCAAACAACATATCGGATATCATAGAGGGTTACAATCCGCATCGGCAAAGGCCGTTTCTAAGATTTGACCGCACGACTCACACCATGGCTTTTAGGGGAATGATAGTTGTCAAGATGCATCAGCCGGTGTCCCGCGCCGCCGTCCTCCCACGCGTGGACCCTCCTACTTGAACGTGTTCTTATCGCGCAATGCTCCCCCTCTTGTTTGCTCGCGTGTCATGTCCTCACGAGAGCTTCTCCATCCGAGCATATCTCTCTAGTCCACCTCCCAACCAATCAACTATTCCTCCTCTGCCTATATGATGGTCGGGAGGGGTGGGTAAGAGGCAACACCACAGATGACCGATCTCATGGTAGACATGGAATTCATGCCACTGAGCTCCAGAGATGCCATGATTGCGGGAAATGGGTCTGTGGCTAGCTGATCTAACCTCATCAACATGTCGAGCTTGCTGGGTTCATCGTTTGCGGGTCTGAAACGACAAGAGCCTCAAATATAATTGGCAGAGATGTCAATGAAACGGAGAATTTTATACATGTTGTAAATATATTGCAAGTGTTATGGTGTTTGTTGTGCACACATGAACACCATGTTGCAAGATTATATAATACATAAGAGCGATTGGATTTTATGTTGTAATTGTGTTTTTTGGTTGTTTGTCTTGTTGTTTTTCGATGGTACATGTGTTTGTTTTCACATTATGTGTGTTGCAATCCATTTTTAACAAATAACAAAAATGGGATCTGTTGTAAATAAGTCCCATAAATGTGTTCAAAATGTCGCAATATTCTGAATGATTGCAAGGAGGGTGGTGGGAGAATGGTACTACAAAAATGCCATAAAAATGTTACAGGGGAAGTGGCAGTAAACCAAGATCCCAGATTTAACATTTCAAGTAAACCTTGCAGTGGGGGTACCAATGAATGAGGTGAAATCATCGCTCTACCTCCTTTTCTTACACCTAAAAATTGAGGGAAGAACAACCTGATTCATGTAAGAAGTTCCTACATATCATCAAAGTGTAAAAATGTGTAGTTGTCGCAAGGTGGGTCAAGGAACTGTTTGTAATTTTTTACTTTCGAAATATCTCGTACCACTGTTGAGATTTATGAACACGAAGGTGGACGTTTCGGAAAAAACATCGACAAACCTTCCACCATTAGATCTAGATCAGACGCTCAAAGGAAAGCCACGACTCCTGATAGTGGTTCTCATCGTCTTCTTCCGCTCGACAGCGTGCGCGATCTAGGAACAGCCACCCGCGACATCTGTTCCTGCTCGCTTCCACCTCACTCAAACGCACGCCGTTTCCCTCCTACTATAAACCAAACTCGGCACCAACCAACTCCCATGGCGGAACCTCCCTCGTCCCCCTCCCTTCCCCGCCCACCATCCCCCACCACCTCCGCGGAATCCGAGCTCGCCGCGTCCCGCCCCACCGATTAAGCCCCGCCGCGCCGCGCGCCGTGCCCTAGATCGGGAGATCTCGCCTGATGGTGGAGACGTCGGGCGGGAGGTGGAGGCTCCACCTCCACGGCCAGCGCCGGAGCGCGGCGGCCTTCCTCGCGGCCAACAAGACCCTGCTCGCCGCCGTCTGGGTCGCCGGGTTCGCGCTCGTCTTCCTCTGCCAGAGCGCCTCCATGTTCGCCGCCGGCGGGCTCCTCGGCATCCTCGCGCCCCCGCCGCGCCCGGCGCCCCGCCTGCGCCCGAACGCCTACAACCTCACGGACTTCGGCGGCGTCGGGGACGGGCGGGCGGTGAACACCCTGGCCTTCGAGCGCGCCGTCGAGGCCATCGCGGGCCGCGGCGGAGGGCAGCTCAATGTGCCGCCCGGGCGGTGGCTCACCGGCCCGTTCAACCTCACCAGCCACATGACCCTCTTCCTCGCCGAGGGCGCCGAGATCCTTGCCGTCACGGTGAGATTGCTTGCTCGCGAGTAGCCTCGGTGTAGCCGTAGAACTGGAGCAATGTTGGTTCATTTCTTACCATTTCGAAACCGTTAAACTGCTGTAGAATTGCCGCTGTGTGATGTCTTGCTAAACCTGATGACTGAAGCGATCATAAATTCATAATAATGACTCAATGTTCACTGAAATTTTACCATTTTGAAAGGGGTGGGTAAATGTGCAATGTAGTTATTACCACTATGCCTGTTCAATTCCGACTCTGCTAGTTTTCAGATTGGTAAAACATAGCTAAAAGGAAGAGCCTGGTTGTGGTGTGTTCGACGCTTAGATCTGAATGCGTCTGTTCAGAGTTGAGTGGAATTTCTTTATCAGAGCCAGGCTTCCATCCCTTTGTTTCTATAGTCTACCATGCACGGATTTCAGATCACCAAGTGTATGTTCTGATGTTCTTCTTGACAGGATGAGAAGCATTGGCCGCTGATGCCTGCACTGCCATCTTATGGGTATGGGAGGGAGCGGAAAGGACCGCGTTTCGGGAGTCTAATTCATGGACAAAATTTGAAAGATGTAGTCATTACAGGTTTGTTTTTATCTGATGAGTAAGCTGTCAACACCAGCTTATAAAGCTGTGTTGTCTAATCTACTACAGCACCTTATCGTAGATTTGTTGGTTAACTATGAAGCAACATCAGTGAGGAAAGTGCATGATCTGCATATTAAGCAATCTAGTGATAGTAACTCTGTACCAGCATGCCTGACCGAGTGAAATAATATATAGCAACTACTTGACCTGTTCTGGGCCTCTAGTCTGAATGTACTTGATTTCAGTATGCATACTTGGATTCCCCAACCATTCTTTACAAATAGAGCATTATTTCCATACCCTGAACTGCATATTATGTAGTGATCTTGAAGTGAAATAGTCGAGTTCACTGAAACAGCAGTACCTGCACTTTGGTGGTTTCACTATGCATTTATTTCTGAATTATGTTACTATATTGCTAACCGAACAGTGATGATATTGCTATGCTAATGCTTCATTGGATGATTAGCTATCTAACTGTCACTACCTTTCTTCTTCCCACTCTGCTAAATAGGATACAACGGTAGCATAAATGGCCAGGGTGAAGTTTGGTGGTCGAGGCATCGCAGAAGAATGCTGAAGAACACAAGGCCTCCACTTGTGCAACTGATGTGGTCCAAGGACATTATTGTTGCAAATATAACATTGTTGAATTCACCTTTCTGGCACTTCCACCCATATGATTGCGCAAATGTTACTGTTTCTAATGTTACAATCTTAGCTCCTATATCTGGTGCTCCAAACACGGACGGCATAGATCCAGGTATTCATCCTGCACCTAGTTTTACTGACTTCCATGACATCATATGTTTCTTTAGCAACATCTGGGTGTTGCTTCACCATGTAGGAAGATTCTTATCTTAGTGACAGAATTTTCTGATCAATAAACTTCAGCTGACATATTTTTATACACTTTGCAGATTCTTGTCAGGATGTCCTTATTGAGAATTGCTACATATCTGTTGGTGATGATGCAATAGCTATAAAGAGCGGGTGGGATCAGTATGGGATTGCATATGGGCAGCCCTCTTCTAATATTTTAATACGCAATGTGACAGTCCGTTCTTTGGTCAGGTATACATTGCTGTGTCAACAATATGTATGTGCATTAGTCTTCTATTGCAAGTCTGCTGCTGAAGATAGAGCAGTAAAGTACAAGGTTTTACACCAGGATGAGCTTTCACATCGAGTATTAGCTGGGGTATACTTCCCAAAAGTTGAGGCTTACACTATTCCTTTTGCCTTTGTGCAGTGCTGGAATTTCAATTGGCAGCGAGATGTCTGGTGGAGTTGCAAATGTTACAGTGGAGAATGTACGCATCTGGGATTCAAGGCGAGGTGTGAGAATAAAGACTGCCATAGGAAGAGGAGGCTACATCCGCAATATCTCCTACCGCAACATAACCTTTGACAATGTTCGTGCTGGGATTGTGATAAAGGTTGACTACAATGAGCATGCTGATGATGGGTATGACAGGAATGCCTTCCCAGACATCACAGGCATATCATTCAAAGACATACATGGGCAGGGTGTCCGGGTTCCTGTTCGTGCTCATGGCAGCAACACCATCCCTATCAAGGGTATCACCTTTCAGGGTATGTCAGTAGGCATCAGCTACAAGAAGAAGCATATTTTCCAATGCTCCTACATAGAGGGGCGTGTTATTGGGTCAGTGTTTCCAAAGCCATGCGAGAATTTGGACGTCTATAATGAGCATGGACAGCTTGTGAAGCGTGCAGCAATGCTGAACAGCACAGAAGTTGACTATGATATATGATACACAAACAATATGTTGTAGCAGTTATAGTTTTGGATAGTGTATCTTTTACATTTTTTTATAGAACTGTAAATGCAGAGAGGATTCTCCTTTTCGTAGGTTTGTTTAAAGTGTCTTATCTGTGTCTCTACAATGATTTGACCTTCTGTTGTTAGAAAAGGTGGAAAGGAACATTGTGATATTATAAGGTGTTGGCCTTAACTTTCTAGTCTATTGTGCTAGACTGTCTGATAAATTCTACCCCTATGTAACTACTGCAAGATCCTGAAGGGTTTTACTTTCTTTAACCATAAAGTTCTTTAGTGTACTGCTGTACTCCCTCCGTTCACTAATATAAGATGTTTTAGGTTTTAGTAGATTCATCTATTTTGGTATTTATCTAGTCTATTTTTAGCGTGTATCTAGTTGACTGTGAAGTGTCTAAAACATCTTATATTTGTTAAATGGAGGGAGTATATTGATAGCTGTGGATGCCAAGGTGGTGCCAATTTTTCTTATAGAGAATATTTTGTAACTTTTGTTTCACTTTCAACTCCCTCACACGTCACACCTGGAGTAGTAAGTCAGAGAAGGTAAAGTTGTTTCTAAATTATGTTTCTAAATGCTAATTGTTAGTAGCATCTTCATTTCATGAACTCATCTGCCCCCCTTTTTTGATAGTGGAAACTACAAGGTGGCATGACAGGAAATTAGGAATATCAGAAAAAGCGTAAGCCGTGATCAAGAGGAGGTTGACCTTAAACCAGAACTGGATAGAGGTCGATCCATGGGACTACTCTCGTGTTTTCTCAGCCAGGTGATTCACTCGTTCCATCACATGCTTCTTACCATTCCATTGTTCCCAATTTGTTCTGATCTCTACGAGTACACGTTTCTATCGATTTCACTAAAGAGAAGAGCAACCAGAGCGACACATCACTGGTTTCTGCGGCTCTGAGAGATCGTAGGCATTTTATAGCCGGTAGCTATCAGACCGAAATTCAGATAGCTGGGGATTTGCTGATCTTAGCCCTAGAATAGATAAGATCCTTCATGCCTATCGCTGTTGTTGGATGCCACACATCAACAACTACACCATGTTTACAAACATGTGCTCTTATTTATTATTGCATTGTCACTGCTGTCATCATGGCCATTTCACTGTTATTGTTTATCTGTTCAGACTACTGACTTGGTCTCTGGATCAATTACTATCTAGGTTGACAATTGGAAGTAAATGTCTATGTTGATGTTTATTTGGGACAGACACAGTAGGTATACCATTAGTTGTCTTAGTTTAAGTGTTGTTGCTTAGATATTTTTTTGTAAAGAAATACATCTATTGTCCTGCAAGATAATCAACCCTGTAAATTGACCTTTCGGTAAGAAGGTTTTGATTTCATACTGTATTCCACCGATTTTACGTTGTATTGTACTTTCTCTATTCAGTTAGACAGTTACTTTTTTATGAACATATTTTAGTCAAAGGGAGAAAAACAATATGTACTAGGAAGAATCCATCACTTTACCAAATCTAAATAATTGCATGGTACGTATATACTCGTGGCAATCAAAGATGGGGCAATTTCACTTCATGGTATACTTTCTAGAACATGGTGTATTTCTGAATGGAGGTAATAGTTGACTTCTAAATATACCGGCTTGATTCTGAACGAGCCATGAAACAACCCAAGATTTGCAGCGTCTTCATCTTGTTTGCATCATGATAAGCAGTGAGATCACATTGTAGGCAATTAACACAAGCATTCTGTGCGGAGGGCAGAAGAGAAGTCTATTTGGGGCTGGTTCTGGGGCTCATGCATGCATGTGTATGCTTGTGGTCCAGACTCCAGAGGGGGATTTGATATATAGATTTAGGCGATCAGGACACGTGCCTTTACCCTTTGGATCTTAAATCTTGTTTGCTCCTGCGTGTTAGCTAAGCGTCACAGTCAGGAGAAAAAGAATGTCCTAGCTTGATTGTCGCAAAAATAAAACTAGAATAAGTGTAGGAGGAACCCCAGAAGAATGTGCCTAGTTCCCACATGTTAACCACTGTTTCTCAGCTTGCCCCATTCCAGTTGGTTCCATGCTTGCTGACTAATCATTTTTGCCATGGATCAGGCTAGGAGCGTTCTCTATCAGTGACCCTCCCTTACTATTATTGAACTTCTCAGAAGTTTAGGATGAGTCTGCCTGGCGGTGGGCCCTAGCAAGAGACGAGAGCGGCATATCTTGAAGCTGAACTTAGGTACATATATCTAGCCGATCCGAATGATGTTTTTTTTGTGTGGCCCCTGCGTGTTGGCTACCACTCCCTGGTTGACCTACTAGAAGTACAATAAAGGGAGGAACCCTGTAAGAATGTGCATAGCTAGTTCACACATGTTAAGCACTGTTTGGTGAACTGTTGGTTCTAGTTTGTTCCATGCTACCAATCATTTAGCCATGGATCAGGGAAGAACATTCTTGACACTGACGTCCTTACTGTTATTATTCGATTTTTTCGGAAGATGCTGCTCCCCTAAGTTGAGCTTAGGATATTAGAGAGCGGCGTATCTTGAGATTTAGCTTGAGTGGAATAGTATGGAAGTTCTTCATATTATTCTCTTACTATTTGATAAGCTCTGGTGACCACACTATAAATGTTTAACTGGAGCAGTTAATGTTGCACTATTGTTAATCAGTGTAAGTAACCAATAGTTAGAGAAGCAGAGCCCCCACCCAGAGGCCATACACGCACGCTACTCACGTGGGTGATCTGGCCAGTGTTGTGCAAACAAAAGTGTATCTGGGACAGGTTGACTGACCTTTTGCCAAAGGACTAAAGTACAGCACAGAAGAAGATTCAACTCGTTTTCTATATAGATCAACATGAAGTATTCTCCTACAGATACACTTGGTCCTGCTTCTAGTACTTTACATGTACCCATTGTTACAAAATTAATTCGGCAGAATTGACATGGATGAACTTTTTTTTGTAACTCATCTGCTGCTTCAGGATATTATAAGAACAAGGTGATTTAGTATTGGTTTGGTGCTACGAGACTTTCTACTATAGTTCAGTCTAGTAGTGATGACGGATGAAGAAACATTGGTGTTGTCTCCATCGCGAGCTCACACGCTGTTCTATTTCCATTAATTTGGTGAACAGTGTATGAAGAGGGGTTCATGGACAGATATGATGATGATATATATTCTTTGTACTCAGAGCCAAGTTGTTGCTTGCGTGGTTACTAGAGGTGGTTGTAATCACTGTACACTAGAAATAAAACTCAACACGCTGTGTATGCTTTACCAAGACAAATCAAATCATTCTTGAGTGCATCGATATGGACCCCCGAGCTGTAGGGAGCCCTTTTGTTGAAAAAACTCGAAAATGCTATTTAAAGGTTTCTGTTTTTTGCAGATACATACAAATGTTATCCAGAGCCTCTAATTTTTTTTTGGACAGTTTTGCTGTCCAACATTTTCTTTTACAGGATCTACTTATTTTCAGGTTCATTATTGGTATTTTTTTAGGTTTAGTTTATTTTCAAGTATGTTTCCATTTCTGTTGTACTATGTGATTATGTTATAATCATATATACTATTATTCATCGAGACAATTTTGGTCTTTGCATCATTTTTTTAGAGTTCACCCTATCTCAAATTCTTCCCGTCCTCCACCACTGGTCAAATTTGAAAACCTAATTCAATGAAACTTCAAACGTACATATCCCTCCGTCTTATGAAAGTTTGTCTTAGAGTGATGGAGTACTAGACATCAATACATAATTGCATGTTTTTCAAAAAAATTGAAGTGCAGAAATTGAAGCTATTGATTTTCTAAAAAAAGGGCTCCATATAGCCACAGCTCCCTTTGAAGTTTTTTTTTTTTTGCTTTTTTGTGCTTCTGTACTCCCTCTGTTCCAATGAATAGTGCTTGTATTTTTTCTTGAAAAGTAAAGCTAAGTAAAGTTTGATCCAACATTTAGAAAACCTATCAACAAATATAATATTGTATATATATCATATGAAAATATATTTCATGATGTATCTAGCAGTATTGATTTTGTATTGTATATGTTTACGATTTTTTCTAAAAACTTGACCAAACTTTACATAACTAAACTTTAAAAAAATTATATGCCATATTCATTAGAAAGGATGTAGTAGTATTTTGTTAAGGAGGGTCATCTGGTAAATATATCGGCAAAAACACACCACCTTGAATCAAACCACATGTTTGACGCCTGTGTGTTTTCATAAAGGCAGAATATTATTTCATCAGGAGGATAGTTCAGCCGTTTGTGGAAACTGTGTCTTGTATGGATAAGATGTTCGTACCTTCATAGGGTTGAGTATATACGTGTGTATGTGGGCAGGTGTGTATTATGTTTCTTTTTTTTTGCAAAATAAGTACAAACATAGACACTCACACATACATACATGCACTCATCATATGCACATACTGTGTTTCTCAAAAAGAAGCGTTTTGAATAGTCTATATGAAATAATCTTTCAGTGTTGTCGTGATCGAGATACTGCATATATAGGACAATACACAGGGAACAGCTAGTGCGCGTGTCCTTCTCAGCGTTTCAGTTGAACTGTTGCGAGACAAAGGAATCCGACCCGGAGTAGACAATTGGTGTCACGCCACACACAGTGGATTGTATACTCGTTCGGATCTTGCTTGCTATATTGGCACATGCTTGAAATCGACGTCCAGTGTGTTGTCTATAGCCTATGCCCCTGCAAGTTGCCGGTGAATATGCACCTAGGTTCTAGGGCTGGTATTGGCCCACGACTCCACGTAGGCCTTATTTCTTATTCCACTGATTTTGCACATGAAATTCAGTGTGCATGTAGCTAACATATATCCCTTGTATATTCATCAACCATCATCGTTTTGTTTTCGGGGAACCATCATATAGGCTATCTGAAGAAAGTCAGAGGCATACATATCATGTGGAAGTTGACTTCTTTTATAAAATAATAGAACGAAACATTTTAAAGCAAATCCAACTTCTTAGTTGCATCCTCACTTGCAACTTAAAAACTCTTGCAATCCAACTTGCAATTTATATGTGCACGAGCCACACGATACAATTAATTGGTGCGAGAACTAATTTAGTTCTCAGTTGAGAACTAGCAAATCCCTTGAAATAATTCTAAAGAAATTTGTATTTCTGAGGACACATACATACAAGTATTTAGCTTCACGCTTTACTGATCCGTTTGAGAGAGATACAAATGAGACAAGAATAAAGCGGCTGCAAACTAAATACTGTAACTAATAGTGTCAAAACTTAGCAAATGCACTTATTTTTCCGAACCTAAAAACTTAGCAATGCACTTATAAAACTCGTAGCATTGCACCTGAAGCAATTTGCACGGATGGAATACTAGCAGCGACAGCATGTCGACTAGTATCTGAAGTAGGAGTCTCTGGGGTCAAAGCTCCACAGAGAGGCGCTGGCGCCATGGTCACTCTCCTCCATCAGCATGTCATCGTCTACCTGAGGTGGCGCCTGCAGGAAGTCGTAGGCATTGCTGCCCCAGCCGGCCGTCGGCGAGAAGATCGGCGGCTGGTGCGCCATGACCGTGCGCCAGTCCATGCTGCCGTCCTGTGCCACCATCTCGCCGCCGCCGAAAATGTCCATGCCGTGCCCGTGCTGCGTGAAGGACTGGTCCATCGACAGCGCGGCCGGCGCCGGCGAGCAGTGGTCGTCGTCCAAGAGCGCGGCGGCCGCCTCCCGTGCCGTGACGGAGACGCGGTTGGCGTGGGACAGCGCGGCCGCCTGCACCTCTTCCGGGTCGATGCTGTGGCGGCAGGGCGGCGGCGGCGAGCCCGGGAAGTTAAGGTCCGCGCCGGCAGCGTGGGGGCCGCGGAGGCAGACGAAGGCGGCGTCGAACGCTCGGGCGGCCTTCTCGGGCGCGTCGTAGGAGCCCAGCCAGATGCGCTCCCGGCTGTTGGGCAGCCGGATCTCCGACACCCATTTGCCCCACTTGCGCCGCCGCACGCCCTTGTACTTCTTGCCACCGCCCTCCGTCTCCGGCGGCGAAGACAGTGACGACATGGCACCTGGTCGATCGTATATGGTGGCCGGAAGAAGCTAGATAGTTGAAGCTTGCGTCGTGATGCTGTAGGTCGATGTCGAACCCTGGCTCACCGGTGATGCTGTTGGCGGCAGGGATGGCGCAGCTACTTATAAGGTCATGCCGTCGCCCGCCGGGGCCGGTCGCGCGCGGCGCGTTGACTCGAGGATGGCGCGTAGGGACGGGGACGTGCATGGTCTTAGCTAGCCTCCTGGCAATGGCATGTCCGGATTGCTTTGGGAACGCGTGGAGATTCCAGTGCTGCTCGGTGGGGCCTCAGTCAGCTGTCGTTTTGGAGTAGGTTCTCTCTTGTCTTACTTGTGATTGTTTCTTCAAGGACATGTGAAAGAAGGGTTTTGCTCATCTTTGGCTAAGAATTAAGTTAAAATTCTTTTTACTGTTGGATTTGTATCGTGATCCATGGAAAAAATAGCTCGCAATAACATATTCTGAATTTTCAACCTTCCAAGTTGATATTTTGAATTTCTCATCACCCTCACTTGTCGTGCTGCTGCTCCAAGTCGCAGAGAATGGCCTGTAAGCTGATATCGAAGAACTAGTAATGGTGGTTCGGATTACTCCCTAGCATATAGATTATTTAAAAGGGATAAAAAAGTGGCAAACCATTTAGTAAATAAAGAATCTGGATGAAAATATGATAAATAAGGAAATCACAATAGAAATCTCAAACTACGGAGTAAAAGTGAAATTCACTCGTCGTAGATAGAGGACATGTAATTAGCTAATGCCATCATATCACAACTAGTTAACTTTTGGGACATGGTTTTAGTCAAACTTTTAAATCTATAGCTAGATATCATTTTAATTATTTAGATTGTGAAGATGAAAACCATAGGTGCTATCTTTACTTCAAAAATGACCATGATACTGCCGATAATTAGTTTGTAGTTAGAAAAGCTTTGAAAATTTTAAGCACGACTGGGCTTGTTTATGAGTAGATACTTAAAAGCCATCAACCGAGCATCCTCATGTGGATTACACCCTAGCATATTGATTCTATTGATCTAAAATATATCATATTGATTCTATTTGCTTATAGTACACGGAGTTAGACCCGCTAAGTAATCATTGCAATCACAGATTTCTAGTATTTGATATATAGCAAAACATACTCAAAATGTTGATACCGTACTTACATAGTGCAAATCATTTTTGTTTTTGAAAGAACTTTGGTTTTCATTGATTACTGAAAATCATTACATAGTACTTCCCGGTGCACTCCAGAATCACATCAAAAGACAAACTACAAACCGGATTGTCACAACTATCAGCTAGAATATGAGTCACAACATTGGTCTTGCTTCCATAATGTTTGAATGGAACATGTGCGTGAAACCCAGCCGCCAACGATTTGATGTCGGTCACCAGTGCACCAACACCGACTGCTCCTCAATCGGGGAACAAATGCGCTGAATCATCGAAAGGCAATCCGAGCCATGGATTATATCCTAAACCCACTATTGAAAGCAGCAGTGAGCGAGCTCCTAATGGCGACCGCCTCGGCCATTTCAGGGGAGTTTATGCCTGCAATCCCTTTGGATACAGATAACTTGAGATTACCATTGTTATCCCTGAAGACACCTCCCCCCCAATCCATTCGATTGTCAGCAGTAAACAAGGAAGCATCGACATTGACACAGACCAAGCCAAACGGTGGTGGAGTCCAACGTGGTGCAGGAGAGGAATCACACCTGGTAACTGACCTGGACTTGTAGCAGTATATCATGATGTTATCAATATATGCCTTGATCTTACCAGCAACACGAGCCACATGTAAAATCCCTTTGTCATTTGTGGTGTAGGTGGGAATGGACTAGTGCTGTAGGTGGTTGAAAATGCTCATGCGTCGGTCACTTTGCGCCCAACATTAATGTGCTATTGTACAAAGAAATGCAACTACCAAAAGAAGCGCGCGCAATTGCAGTGAAAAAAGAGGAGAGGTGCAATTGACACAAAAAGACATAGCTAAGAAGATAAAACAGGAAAAACATAGCTAAGAAGATAAAACACATAATAGATAACATATAACATTACGGGTTTGTATCGTTGATAGGATTTTAAAACAAAAGAACGGGAAAAACACATGACTATATATGACAGAATGCATGTGCAAAACAAAGGATTAGAAAACATGGGAACTTTTTTAAACATGGGTGTTCGATATGCAGGAATAGGCAAAACACGGGAATACTAACGAAAGTGAGAAACCAAAGTCAAACCACATTAAAGTGTATAATTGGAATGTTTTTATTTCACTGAAGACCTCGGTCTTTTTTTTCGTGTGTAGGAATCTAAAAAAGAGGTCCAAGTGAACTTCAAATTTTGCGTTTTTTCCATTAAAGCTAGGATCAAAGGAAAAATTTCCTGTTCTTTCCTTTGAACCTAACGGATGAATAGTGCCAGAAATTTTTTATTCTTATGTTATTTGCGAAAAACTCAAAACTGGTCCTGGGAACATATGCACCAGGTATGTATAAAACATATTTCAAAAGGTTAAAAAATTTAGGAAAAAATTCGTATGTAGAGGACATGTTTTATGTGGACATGTAAAGTTTCACATGAAACCGGCAATTTTTTTGCCCTGTGTAAAAAGACAAAAAAAATCTAGAGAAATAGACTATTTTAGCACCAAAATTTATCTTTTTTACGCATAGCACAAAACATGTAGGTTTTTGCTGACACAATTTTGTAAGCATGTAACATGTCAAGATATATACGAGATATTCTTTATATGTGTTTGACATTTTTAAATATGTTCAAAATGAATTTCATTATTTCAAATAAAGGGTGCATATGCACCAGGGTGCATATGCACCCGGGTGCAGAAACACCCTGTTATCATGTCCACGTTTTCTTTCAATCAAATCAGGCTTTAATGTCAAGCTAGGTGGACTATTTTTTTTAGTGTGAAGCTGGGGTCGTTCAACTCAAGAACGTATGTGGTATCTTCTTTACCCTCAAAACTGTATAGCTCCAAAATTCACTCCGTTTCAAATTAGTTGAGATAATTTTGCATATATATCTAGACATGCTTTGATGTGTATAGGTGTTCACTCTTTTTAAAAAAGAGCTGCATCAACTAATTCGAAGCGAAAGTGGCAGTTGTTTTGTGAAGTGTGTGTCCACGTTGGTCAGATTTTTTTTTTTATCAAACAATTCCGCCGACTTAATTAGTAACACCCTACTACCCGAGCCAAAAGCTTCAGAATACCATAGACCACAAATCCACGAACTCCACACCGGCAGTCCGTAATCCAAAACAAACACAACAAGAAAAAGCCTATCCTAAGGTATGCAACACAACCGCGTCTCAACCGGCGCTAGACGCATCCGAAGAACAACAACTCCAAAAGAACTCTCCTTGTCAACGCACCATCAAAAGAGAAGATGGCGGAACTCGGACGGCCCCCAGAAGGTATCGTCTTTGACTTGCCAGCTGTGGCGTGCATAGCGCCCCTGCAAAAAAAACCCTCGGAAAGCGGTGAGCACCGGAGGAAACGCAACAGGACCTCCAAAACCATGTCTCCAAACGCGAAACTCCCAACAGAGGGACGACGTCGAGGACGCCGCCATCGCGCCAATCCGAAGGATCTAGGCTTTCACCCGGAGACAGCTACCAAACCAAGCGAGAGCGCAAGAGACGTCGACACTCCTCAGCGACGCCTCCAAGGAGGGGCACGACACCCGCGGGCGCCGTCGCCGCCAGCCCAACAAGTTAGGCTGGACTTTCATCCGTATCATCGCTCGTCTCCGCGCCTCCAAGGTTTGGGGCCACACTGCCCATGAAGTTTCGCACCGCCGCCACCGCAGCTTCTCAACATCGTTTGCCCGCCATGGCCTCCGACACGACTGCTCGAGCCAGCAGCACCACCCTCGACAGAGCACAACAGCAAAACTCCCCACCACCTCCGGCGAGTGTCAGGACGTCTGCATCGGCACACCCACTCCAGGCCAGCCAACCGACGACCCGGCCCTCAAAAGCCCAGATCTGGCCCGAGAAGGCCCAGATCGAGCCGCCCAACCTCCATCTCCCACGCCGGCACCACCGGGAGGCTTTGCTGTAATACCTCGACCACCCCCGGTCGGGCCTGTTACCCCTGGAAGCTCTCTAGGATCTCTAGACTATCCCCACAGACCAACACATGTCATTCCTGCGCACTTTGTCCTCACTCGTGCGCACCCGGGAACTACTTCCCGGTCGGTCACCCATCCTCAAATTACTCCGGGCCAAGCACGCTTAACCTCAGAGTTCTTTGCTGATGAGCTTCCGGAAAAGAAGTTGCAACTTGTTTGTATGAGTATCCTATCAATCATATTAAGCCCTGGGCCAGGATGTCACATTTGCTGCTCGTCCCCAACCCAGGGGCCGGTGGCTGATGCACCAGGGCACTCCACCCTGGCAAGCATCCTCCGCGCCGCCGCCCCCATGATTGGATCTTGCAATGCCGCCTCCTGGCCGGACCGCCGCACCCCCCGCTCCCCTCCTTGCTGCCTGCCAGGCCGAGGACAGCAGCTCCTCCTCGCGCTCCGTCGTCGTCGGCGACGACCTCCGAGATCCCGCGCCGCCGACCGCTCCTCTCCACCACCTCGCAGCCTCGGTTGACGTCCCACCTCCGCGCGAAAAGGGGGCCCGTCGAGGGTGCGCCTCCACCACCCGCTGCCTTCGACGGCCGGGTGAGGCCGCCACCGCCGGCGCCGGCGGCGGCAGCGGCCGGGGAGAGCAGGTCGGCGCCGCCTCTGGCGTTTAGGGTTGGGGGCCTCTGGAGCCGCTCGCGCGAGCGGCCCGGGAGGGTCTGTTTGGATGGTAATATAGAGCACCACACCGAAAAATATCAACAATGTGGATCCGAATTCCGCCGACTTAATTAGTAACACCCTACTACTCGAGCCAAAAGCCCATTCAGAATTCCATACGGAACGATCGATCGCTCAGTATTTGCAGCTGAGTGTGTAGCCAAGAGAAACGATAGCAAACGCCGGTTGCTGTCAAAAGCGAAATAGATCGAGAAGGCCATCGATATCGATCGATCGCTCAGTATTTCCATTTTTCTCTGATACCGTGTTACAGCGACCTCCCGGTAACACTGCACTCACAGTTGGCTGGGCGGGCGTCTAGCTAGGTGGTTAGATAGGCTGTCCACTCCAGTGCCGTTATGAACCGGCCTGAAGCGGCGAGATTGATCGAGTCAAACGTGCGCCCACAGCAGTGATTTTATTTAACTCGTGCGAGCTGGAGGGAAATGTTGATCAAGTCACATCAACTTTTTCCGCCGGAATGTGATTCCAATACAGTAAAGATCAAGCCGAGCAGAAAGTAGGCGGTTAAAGATGCAAAAAAAAAGTAGGCGGTTAAAAACTTTGTTCCCATGGACATGGAGCAACAACGGTCGATGGGCGCGACACATGTAAGCTAGCCACGCAGTTGGAGTAGGCAACCAGCTAACTTTTACTCCCTCCGTACTGAATTATAAGAAGTTTAAGAGTAGTAAATCAGTGTGTTACAACGTCTTATATTTATGTATAGAGGAAGTACATTCATGATCTTTTACCTAGCGGGACCTCACTAAGATCACGTCAAGTGGGTTAAGAGATCTTAACAAGGTTTGGTGACTTGACTGACGATGGCATGAGTGACGCGGCACGAATGAACTACCAAAACATGGCATGAGTGACGCGGCACGAATGAACTACCAAAACATGGCATGCGTGTAGAATTACGTACTCTACCTAGTTTCAATCAGAATATGATTCGATGAAAATGAATAGGGCAATTGTATTTTAACACCGTGAAGCAAAACGCTAGCACGTATGATGGATCGCATGGGGCTAAACTCTCCGTTTGACATTATTGCGTGTAAAATGTTGTCACCATGCCAAAATTTTCATTTTAGCCAGCCCCAAGGTGGGATCGAGCCAAACGTGCACAGACAAGTGATTTTATTTAACTTCTGCGTGTTTCCATGCGGTGCCGCCACTAGCAGGTGATTCTATTTTTCTCCATATAAGAAAAATCATGCTCCAATTTCATTTCCCTTTAACTAATAGCAAAGTTTGTTACAACAATCGATTTCTCTTTAAAGTTTTAACACAGTAGGCAAAAAGCCCCCATCGTAGATCATCAACACACGTTCTAACATAGACACTATGGAGAACTGAAAACTGTCAGATTTTTTTTGTCATGATATTCATTGTTGTGACCCTAACTGGGACATTGTTTCCCGAGGATGCAAGACTATGATTTGGTCATTGTGTCTTGGCCTTTTGCTGTGTGTGATATCGATGAGATTATCACTATCATTGACGTCTATACCCAACATGAAACATAACATAAATCTTGGAAGGTAGGAATGTTAGTAGAAGAAGGATAAGCCATGCAAACTAGTTTGATTTTCCCAAAACAAGTTAGTATAAATTCTTCCCCTGTATTTGTACTGAACGTTTTGACTTTGTGATCATAAGCCATCTTTCCACTAAGTGTATGACCGTTTCACGGTTACATTCTTTGATATGTTATCTTAAGTATGCCATATTCATGAATACCTAACATAATTTTCACTGAAATTAATCATGCCATTAAATATTTAAGGTACACATGATTGTGATATTGTTCTAGTTGTTTATTATTACAAGACACTTACTTATGCTAAGCTGGAACTATATTTTGTTGCAAAATGTATTTTATTTTTACTTAAAATTTGGGAAAGAAAGACTTTGACAATGAATTACATCCTAAATCAAAGCAAGACAAAATTACCGCTCGATCCACAAATCAATTTATGCTTCTTAATGTATCATAGTGTGTTTATTATTGTGGCCTCCACCCTACAGTATCGATCCTTAAATATATCTAGTATTTCTATAGAACTTGGCATAATGTTTGTGAGTTTATAAGTGTAGCAACTCAAACATTCTAGAGTACAAGACTATAAAATTTAGATGTACTAAAATGTATCGCATCTCTTTTGCTCTAGCTTGCTGCGTACCGGTACTTGCTCGTTGTGATGGCCACATGCGTTTTCAACTTCCAGTGGATTATGAGAACCAATCTGTGGTTGGGTGGTTAGGAGGGTAGTGGCACCCCCAGCTCACCAGAGTTCATATCCCAGGTTTGACACTTTGGTGTCTCATTAAAAGGCCGAATATTTTTCAGTGGGAGGCGACATTCCCGTCGACAGCGAGGCGTCTATGGTGACTTCGTCAATCTTAAGACCCATCGGATGAAGTTTCTTGGACGCATTCTCTTGGAGTTGCTCATAGGGATAGGATGTGTGTGTGCGTTCATAGGGGTGAGTATATGTACGTACATGTGAGCGTCTACGTCTGTACTGTGTTTCGCAAAAAATAAAATTCCAATGGATTATACACTAGGAATCCGACCCAGAATGGACATATTGGTGCCACTCAACACACAGTGAATTATATACTAGGATCCTGCTTGCTAGGGCCTATAGTGCACATGCTCGAAAACGACGTTCTGTTGCACGTTGCAGATGAATATGCACGTAGGTCTGGTGCTTCTGTAGGCCTTTTTTTTCAGCGTTCACTTGCTAAATTCATTCTGCAGGCAGCTAAAAGCAATGCACCTGACGCAATTTGCACGGCTCGATTAATTGATAGGAGCAGTGACATCATGTCAAGCTAGTATTTGAAGCATGAGTCTCTAAGGTCGAAGCTCCAAAGCGAAGCGCTGGCGCCATGCATGGCCGCACTCCTCCATCTCTGCATCTGCACGTCACTGTAGAAGAGCGGCGGCTGGTGTGCCATGACCGTCGATGCCTTCGTCCTGCGCCAACACCCACCTGGACGCCGCCGCCAAAAATGTACATGCCGTGTCCGTACTGTTGCGTGGCAAACCATGCATGGCTCAATCGACGGCGCGGTGGCCGTTGCCTGCGACTGTGAGCAGTCGATGACGACGGGGATATGGTTGGCATGCATATGCGAGAGGCCGAGAGCGCGGCCGCCTGCACCTCCTGCGGGTCGACGCTGTGGCGGTATGGCCTATGGCGGGCGCGGTGAGTCCAGGAGTGAGGCCTTCAGCGGCGGCGCTGGCCTGGTGGCCTCTGAGGCTAACGAAGGTGGCGTCGAAGGCGCGTGCGGACTTCTCTGGCGCGTCGTAAGACCCCAGGGAGATGAGCTCCCGGCTGTTGGGCAGCCGGATCTCCGACACTGACTTGCCCCACTTACGCAGCTGCACGCCCTTGTACTTCCTGCGGCCCTCCATCTCCGGCGACGTGGCACTGCTCGCCGGCGGTGACGACGGCGATATGGCACTGGTCGAACAGGTATGCTGACCGCCTGACCTGAAGATTGCGTACGTGCGTCGTGTGGCTGCACGTACGCTGAGGTTAAGGGCCGTTTGGCTGCAGCGCTGAGCTGATTTTCATTTCTCCAAGCTGGGGATCGAATTTACCTTAGAGATAAGGAAGTACAGACCAATAGGCAAAAAGCATCCCGGGCAAGTGCAACGAATAAAATAAAAGCGCCGCCTACTGCTATCGTTTTGCGAAATCCTCGCTTACTAGAAGTTCTTACAAGAAAACAACAAACTAGGAAAGGAACCACATAGATCATGACACAACACAGGCAGTATCAGATTTCTTCATCATCTTCAGCAGTATCCATTCTGGCATTGTCATCGGTGTTGCGCCTAGCACCCAGTAACCGAGAGGAGGGAGGATATCTAGATGAGGGACCACTTGCATCCGCAACATTGGCCAGGGAAGCGAGCCTTAAGAGATTGTCAGCGCCAACACGAATATCTTCCGCATCTGGCATCGTTATGTAGACCGGCCCAATATTTCCTGAAAACAGCAGATTACCCTCAAAATTATTTCAAGCAACAATTTAATAAGCTTGCCCTCAAAGCAAGCTCTATTTATAAATTTCTAGATTGCCCAACACATCGCCGCAAGGCTTGCAATCTGTGCGTTACGACTGGCACAAACATATTGTGGGAACCGCCAAAAAAATTGGGAGAAGTTTCCAGGTCTTGAAGACGCCCCAATGACTTGCCCTACCGAGCTCTAGATAAATTTGGCAGCTGCACAATCGAAGAACCGGTGAAGGATGGATGCATGTTCATTACATAACTGACATTGAGGATCCCCGGACCAATTACGTTTTAGCAGGTTATCTTTCGTAAAAATTGCATTGTACCAGATAAGCCACAAAAAATCTTGATTTTGAGAGGAATTTTGCACTTTCAAAGGTGCCTGAAGGATCTATCCAGCTCATTACTACACATGTGTTTATAGACAGATTTGATAGTGAACTTCCACTGAGCTGATGCTGTTGGCGGCGGTTACCACTGTCGCCGGCCGGGGTCGCGTTGACTAGAGGTGGCACGTCGGACGGGGACGTGCATGATCCTTGTGCTTGGCGAGCCGTAAGGCCGCGCTCACGAGAACCAATCGACGGAGCTGCTTGGTGGGCCTAGTCAGCTGTTGTCCTAAAGGCAGGGACGAAGCTAGAAAAATAATATGATGGGGTTAGCACATCTTTGCTTAATAAGAAATGATTAGTGTTAAATTCGTGAAGGATTTGCAAAAATTCATTGGTGTCACCTTGCCGTGCATGCAGCTCACTTCCTGAGGATTCGTCTTATCCACCTTGCCCCCATAGCTTTTACGCTGTACGAATATGGGGCCTACTACCCACTCTTGCTCCTCTCCATCTTCCGATGAGCCACGTCTCCCCCTCAACCACCGCTAAACCACCATTCATCTTTCCCACTGTTGGCATGCCGTTAACCTGATCATTCCTCTAAGACCTCTCTTCTTCCCCGGCATTGGGACCTTGCACGCCGCATCTTAAACCCTAAATTACTACTTCCAACGGGCTGGGTGGGCCAGCCCTCTCAGTCTCTCTCTTTTCTGGTTTGGGGCGTGGAAGGCGGTTGAGAAGAAGAGGTGGGGAAGAAATAAGGCTAGGTGAGGCCCAATTGCACAAATCTTGCCATAAAAATCTGACGGTGGTTGACTTGGCTGAGCACCAATCTAACCTCAGCTAACTGAGAATTAGTAAAACCAATTTTTTTTTGTGATGCGAACTTAGTTTTTTGGATGTGCATGATATAAATAACACTTTTTGTGGAGATAACTGGGTCCAATGTATTCATAAACACCACATTTACATTAATGTAAGTATTCATAGAATGCTCAATAAAGTGAATGGAGTTGCAAAGTTCCATGATTGTCATATGATTTCGCTGGATGGTGCACTGAATATATTGTGATCTAATGCTCAGAACGGAAGTAAGTAGAAAATAAACATTATTGAACATTGTATGAGTGCCCTGATGTTCAATTTCTACTACCTCCATTCTAAAATAAGCTTTCTAAAAAGATTTGCAGTTTTGAACGGAGGTAATATTTTATAACAAAATTGATATCAAATGTTTGGTTTCACATATATTGTCACAGTTTGTTTGAACGATCTCTCATGTGTGTGTGTGTGTTTTTTTTTTGAAACAAGGCAAAAGATTTGCCATTTTTCATTGATTAAGAAGAAGTTTTAGAAAGGTCTTACAAACCAACTCGGCATAAGCCAAGCCCGAGAGCCAAAGCCTACTCTCGCGGCATAAAATTACACAAGGCCTTAGCCCCGGCGTGGCACCACATTGCCATCTCATCCTTAATTTTCGCAATCAACATGAAAGATGTTGTTGCACTATTTTTAAAAACACGAGCGTTCCTCTCTTTCCAAATCTCCCAAGAAACCAACATAGCTAAGGAGGCCATCGCTTTTCTTGATTGACCTCTTTGAAGGATACTTTTTGTCCACCATTCCTTCACCGTCCTCCTATTGTGCCACGCCCTCGGGTCCACGTCATGAAGGCCAAGCCACTCCTTCAACTCAATCCAAATTCTAGTGGTGAACCGGCATTTGTAGAGAAGATGATCGGCGGACTCTTGAACTTGGTTACATAACTTGCAAAGCACGCAATTTGGCCATCCCCTCCTTTGTAGTCTATTCGCCGTCCACACTCGGTTTTGGATAATCAACCAAGCAAAAAGTTCACATTTTGGAGGCGCCCATGGCCTCCACACCATGCCGGGCATGGTGGAAAAGATGTGCCCCTCAAATTGCATCATGTAGGCCGATTTGGCCGAATAGCATCCGTCATTTGACAACTTCCAAGAGATGACATCGTTGTTGTTATCCTCCAAATGAACGTTTTGAAGCATCTCCCATAGTTGGGTAAATTGCGCAATATGCTCGAAGGAGAGACCCCCTTGGATATCGATTTGTGTGACCCAAAACTCATTTGCCATAGCCTTCTTGACCGAAGAGTTTCTCTTTTTGGGCCGCTCAAAGATGAGAGGAGCAATATCCTTCGGCCTTGTCCCATTTAACCAAGGAGCCCCCCAAAACAAAGCCTTTTCTCCATTGTGTCTGTGTGTGTGTTTGTGTGTGTGTATGTGGCTAGCTACATTTTCGAGAAAGATGCAACCTTGCAAACCTTCAGATCTACTATTGATTGTGCCTAGTGATATATGCTAGATCGCACACAGTAAGCAATGCAATCAAAAGACCGATCTTATGAAGACTGGACAATACATTTATACTTCGATAATATGTAAAAATATTGTTATGTTTGAAATCATTTTCAGACTACACTTTTGATTTATCCATATTTTGGCTATATCCGTGTTTTGCTAGGTTTGTGCTACTAGGTACTAGGCGTGGCCAGTGGTGGCTGAAGGTGACAACCAGCAAGCATGTTGTAGGGGCCGGGAAAATGTTGGTAGGCTAGACAAAAAACAAATTAATCTCAGCTAGAGTAGACGTAGATAGACGGTTAAATTATCGGTTCCTTTTTGCTCCCTGATCACCATGTTCTTTATCTCAAAAGCCAAAGAGAGCCAGCACATTTCCCCCTGGTACCGTGTTACAGCAGCGACGTCCACTGCAGCGAATCAGTGCATGCTCGCCGATCTGGCCAATGTACCCCAGCGATGTGCTCCACAGCGGTGAGATCGAGTCAAACCCGGACGAGGTGATTTTAACTCGTGCTTGCAATTTGGCCACGTGCCCGTAATTCTATTATATCTCACAAAATATAATACTTTCTCCGGTTCATAATAAGTGACTGAGTTTTAGTTTATTTTAGTTTAAATTTAAACTAAAAACCCTGACACTTCTAAAGGACATGAAGGAGTATAGTTTAGATTGCTCATTGTTATGTGAATACTTAAAAAACAAAATCAAGAGAATGTTTGATCGACCAATTAAATAAGATAACATTATTTTGATTAATTTGACCTATCGGAAAACAGTTTTCACACCGAGGTCACATGTTGGTTTTGAGCACATGATTTTTTTGATCTGGTGGGACTTCACTAAGATCACGTCAAGCGGTAAAGTGGCTTTAACAAGAAGATGATTATAGTAGTAAATCGATCGACTACAAGACGAGTAAAGTAGCTAGAGTAAAAAACCCCAAATAATTAAAGTAGAGAAATTAAGCCATAAAGATCGCCATCTGTTCTATTAGTAAAAGCCTCACAAACAGTTACATCTGTCTAGAAACTCTAGTAAAATCATATATATCAACCAGGCAAAGTCGGAACGTGCGACACAGCTTTGAGCTGATGACTCTAGTAATTCAATGGACGACAATATATGTATTCTAATCATATATAGATGGTTGTCACAACACATAAATTTTGTCTACTAGATGATACTCCAGTAAAATAAAGTCAAATGTTAGAATGATTCACATGTAATCGAACTATCTAGTGAATTTGTGATACATAACTTGGTCCACAACAATAGAATGAGCAACCCAAAGTACCATATCCGTCTCTAGCGGGACTTCACCAAGACTGTTAAGCAAGGTAAAGTGCTTTAATTGTGATGATAATTCCAGTAACTCGATTGACCATGACAACTAAAGTATCTAGAGTGAACAACCCAAAGATCATGTCTTTTTTGAAGTGCACGCACATGCATTTTATCTACTATTGGACTTTATTGAAACCGTAACAAGCACGTAAAGTTGAGACATACATACATGATTGCAGGCTGGTGGACTATGGCAACTCAATCAACATATTCAAATTCATTTGAACAACGCAAACTTTTATAGACGTTTCTTGAGACATGTGGATTGTATAACTCGATTGGACTCCAACAAAAACGGTTAAAGTGATTCTAACATGCAAGCGTATAGTGCACTATCACTGTGAGGTTGTGATATGGTAACTCGGTCCGTGTTACTAGAGATGAGTTAGTTAGAGAGTTGAGTCAAACACGTAGAGTTGGAATGTGCGGATGCGGTTGTGAGGTTATTACTCTCGTAACTTGGTGGATGACAAGAAATGCATTGTAATCGGTTGATCAACACAAACTTATATAGATGTTTGTCACGACACACAAATTTTGTCTACTCAATGAGACTCGGTAAAATAGAGTCAAAATGTTAGAGATATTCCACATGCATGTACTCGTGCTAATGTGCTATCCTGTAAATTAGTGATACATAACTAGGTCCACGGCGACAGAATGAACACTTCCATATCTTCTCAAGCTAGTGGGACTTCACTAAGACTGTTAGCAAGATAAGTGTTTTAATTGATATGATAATTCTAGTAACTCGATCGACCATGATATGTAAAGTATCTAAAGTGAACAACCCAAATATCATGATCTTTTCTGAAGTGCATGCACATGCATTTTATCTATTTGTGAACTTTATTAAAATCATAACAAACACGCAAAGTTGAGACATACATACACGATTCTGAGCTGGTGATTAGCGTAACTCGATCAAAATACTCTAATTGATTGAACAACGCAAACTTTATAAGCTTCCTGAGATCTGTGGATTTTATCTAGTGGATTGGACTCTAATAAGATAGAGTCAAACGGTTGAAGTGATTCTAACTTGTAAGGGTATAGTGCACTATCACCACGAGGTTGTGATAAGGTAACTTAGTCGGAGGCGGCGTTTTGGCTCATAGGAGCAAATGCTCCCATTATACAAAATAATTAAAATACAATTTTAAAAATGTCAAAAAATTCTGACATAAACTTTTTGGCGTACATCGTGACATTCTATGTTAGTGCACAAGTTATCGTGGAGAAACAACATTTTATGTGGCGTATACAAAAAAGACAAAAAAATGTCCTATACGTAGTCGTGTTATAGCATCAAAATTTGTCTTTTTTACAGGAGCCACATAATTTTTTAATTTTTTTTGAAAACTTGTTTACGAACATAAAATATGTAGATGTACATGAAAATTTTTATTTTAAATTTTTTTGACACTTTAAAAAGTAAGTTGACACAACAGGAGCAAATGCTCCTATGAGCCAAAGTGAATATCCCAACTTAGTCCATCTTTACACACACGAGTTAGTTAGACAGCTATAGTAAAATATACGTATTTGTATCATTTGTTTTTCATGATTTCTTCTTTATTGCCAAAAACTATGTAGAAAATTGACTACATAGCTTGTTTGTGGCCAGTCCTTGCTTTACACGTAAGCCATGCGTAAAAACGTTTTTTCTGGAAAATTCTGCTATCACCGATCGATAAAATGCATTAAGAAAGCAAACACATAATTATATACCCCCTCCGTTTCGTAATTCATATCCTTGGTTTAGTTAAAATTTAAACTAAAACTATAACAAAAATCATGGAACGGAAAGACCATCTGATTGGATAGATTTTATTCAGTATCAGCACATATTACTATAGTAGTGAGCGGCTGATTACACAAGAGGAAAAGATACACGATTTGCTGCGATGTGATGACGACCCTGCATGCACTTACGGAGTACGTACGTGTGAGGTGACGACCCTGCATGCACTTACGGACGTGTGAGGTGACGACCCCTCCTTGCCTTGTGTTCCGATTTGACTGGGTCTATCCAGCCGTAAGTTGCAGCTGGCTTGCGTCGTCGATCCAGACGAAAACAATTACGGGGCGTGCAAAACACTGGCAAGTATCCTCGCCGTCTCGGCCGGCGGTGTGGTGTACTGGTGTGGGTGCGACTCCGGCCGGTCCGCAGTCCAACGTTAGAAATCTCGGGAGATTTGTGTGCTCGTGCGCGCCAGGAAATACTCTGTTGCTACCTCATCCAAACTCGAAACGTGCGTGGTCTGACCCGGGTCTCCTCATTTTCTGCGGAGAACGCACAAGTGTATACACTCTTCTGAGAGAATGTATGCAGAAAAATTGAAAGAAAACGCCAGGTAAACCATTACAAACTTTTATTTTTCTACCGACTTCTCAGTCAGTTTTATGATTCTTGTAGGTTACTATCAGATGACCTCAAATGCACTGATCACGCTCTGGGTATTTTCTGACAAATTAGACGAATTGTGGTTTTGCTAAAATAAAACACTAAACTATTGTGATTGTGTGCAGTTCAATTTGAATTATAATCTTGGTGCACAGTAGGACCAAAAACCGGATCATCAACTAACAGTATCATGCTAACAACACAACCTTGACAGGGCCAAGAGATAGAACGCAAGAGTACTTGAAGCCAGACACCAAAGGCAAAGGGGACCTCCTCATTTCTCTTCATGCGATGCATTCAGTTTTCCCTGGAACAATTTATGATCAAAATGCTGCGGCTTGCGCCCGCACATGCCTGGCGAAATCTAGCTCAGGAGAGGACAGCCATCAGATCGGATACCCTCAACACGATATAGTTTGTGCCGTCAGCACCCTTGAACTCAGCGCCAGCGTACTTCGAGTACAGGACAGAGCTGCCTTCAGAGACCGGCAGCGGGATCCTCTTGCCTTCCTCGTCCAGATGGCCTGGGCCGACGGCGACAACCTGCACCAACCAATTTGTTATATCATTAGCAAGTAACTTTGAATAGTAATAGATGCAAAGGTATAGTTCTGACATGAAGGTCCAACCGTGCATCTCAGAAGTCGGAAACATAGGCATCATATAGATAACAAGACTGTCGAAGAGAACTAGTAACGGACTGGATGACTGACCGTTCCAATAGATGGCTTCTCCTTAACACTATCGGTAAGCAGCAGACCACCAGCAGTTTTATCTTCAGCGATAGCTACCTGTTATGCAAGAAAAAGGCAGAAATTATCATAACATGATTGAAGGGTGAACTATGCAGTAACCTGAAACAGAATCTTTCGTCCCAACTTAATTGACAACAGTACACCATCCAAGCCATACAAACCAAATGTACAGAAATAAATATATATATGAGATCACTACCTTGATAAGAACACGGTCGCTAAGAGGCTTCATGTCTTTCGCGTCATCTGTCTCCAGAATACCAATGATATCGTCCTCTCTTAGAATCAGATGGTTGGCATCATTCAACTCCACCTCTGTTCCAGCATACCTTGAATATACAACCTGAGCACCAACCTACATAAGTAGCAGATAATACATGTTACAGGTGCCATTTTCTTGCCAACCATTAGTAAGAAATTGTCGGTATTAACAAACATCGGAAGAAAACATATAAATGATTGAACAGTATACAAAACTGGGATAACGTGCGTAAAATCCCAGAATCCAAACAGATAAAATTTTAGCTTGTTTTTTCACTGGGTTTGCTATAGACAAAATACTAGTCATATAAGAAAGGAACAAGAGGCTGCAAGTCACAATTTTCTACCAAGAACTATACCTTGATGCCGACTTCCACCTTGTTATCCCCAAAGATTCTTCCCTCTCCAATAGCAACTACCTCACCGCTCTGAGGTTTAGACTGAGCAGCTGAAGGGAGCAATATTCCACCAGTGGTCTTCTGCTCAGCGGTCTTAGTCTTGAGAAGTACTCTGTCGGCCAAGGGCTTGACCGTCGTGTACTGCAATGGAATAACAGAAGATAATTTCAGATCCGCAAGAAATATTGACATGGAATTAGAACTAGACGCTCAACCAAAATCTTAAGCAGAAAACCAACATAGCTGCTTGCTGGACTCTTTTTCTTTTTAAACATATGGTCCGTTTCATGTCATAATCAATTGTTCATAGCAGCTTCCTGCCCCTTAATTCCAGTAGAATTTGAATCGTATAAACATTATGTGCAAGCTTAGAGAAACCATTATTAACACACCGCAGCCTAAGACCTTCAATTTTTCTAATCACTACTATAAGCTAACCTCTAGAAAAGAAAATAGGGTGCCACGTATATCAGCAATCTCATTATTCGACTTGGCCCCTCTTCTACATATTCCAGAACGGACGATAACCACTCCTCCAGGAAAATGATCAGCGAAACCATGGTACATTGCACGGTGGGAACGCACCTTGGGGGCGACGACGGTGGCGGCCCTGACAACGAGCCCGCCGACCGCCCTTCGCGCCGGGCGGACCCCGACAGCCGCCGACGTGGGCACGCGGAGGGCCTGGACTGGGGCAGCCGCACCGACCGCGGAGCCGCAGAGCTGCACCGACGCCATTGCTCGAGGATGGAAGGAATCCGAGCTACAGCAGAAGAGGATAAACCCTAGAAGCAGAGCAGTGGGAAGCGGCGACGACGCAGAGCATGAGCCACCAACCGCTTTATCTTCTCGAAATCGTCAAAAAAAACTTAATGGGCTGAGCAAGGCCCATTTCACTTTAGGCCGGGAGTTCCAGGTGTTATCAAGCCCATGGGACTTCGGCCCAGTTGTACATGCGTCTTCCTCTTTGGCTCCGGGCAGCAGAGGAGCAGCGGCGATCGCCACCGCGCCATGGGCGCCGCCTCCCCTTCCGGCGCGGCCCTGGCGGGATGGACCGTGGCGGCGGTGCTTCTGCAGGTCGCCGGCCTCTCGCTCTTCATCTACGGCTTCTTCCCCGTCAAGCCCACGCTCCCCGGCTTCAGGTTCGCGCCTCCGCCTCTGCTCTGCTTTTTCTCTGAGGCAACGGGTTGTATTAGCTTCGGTTGACGCGTGTCTGGTGTGGGGTGATACGCAGTGGCGCGGAGAGCTACCGGGCGCCGTCGTGTGCTCCTGTTGGTGGCCGGGAGGACCCGGCGCTTCCTCCGGATCAGCTCAGATCCTTGTACAGGGTAGGCCATTGCTCCCATTTCAATTGCTCGCTGTGGAGTTCAGATTGAATGTTCCTCCATCCAATCCTAAATTACTCCGTGTTCTAGAAAATTAGAGTGGTTACTGCGGTAAATGCTTTGAAGGACTGAAAATTTGATTAAGCTTCCTACATTTTATGCTGATGTGGAGCTTTCCTAGTTACTAAAGCTTCCTATGTAGTGCTCAGCTTTACTTCACGTTGTGTATTTACGATTGTAATGCTTGTGCTTTTATGTATTATTCAATACCAGGAACTTTCTGAGGTCCTTGGTGCTGTCCTAGAATGTTTAAATGTTCCTCCATCCAATCTTGAAATACTACCTGTGTTCTAGAATATTATAGTGGTTACTGGTTAGTGCCTTTGTGGGGTCAAGGTTATAAAGGACTGTGCAAATTTGATTAAGCTTATTACATTTTATGCTGCTGTGGAGCTTTCCTAATTCCTAAAGCTTCTTAGGTGGTGCTCGGATTTAGTTCAAGTTGTATATTTACTATTGTAATGCTTGTGCTTTTATGTATTATTATTCATACCAGGAACTTTCTGAGGTCCCCCGTGTGTACGATCGCTTGGTGTTGATGGTACGTATGTCCTAAACTGATCTGACCATTGCTGGCAGCATAATCCGATGCATTTTGTATGACTATTTGTCTTACCTTTTAATGTTTGGCCTTTTGAGTCTATCAATGTCAATTTAGGTGATAGACGGGCTACCTGCTGAATTTGTTCTTGGAAGAGGTGGGAAACCCCCAAGCAAAGAAATGATGGAGGCAATGCCATACACCCAATCTCTGTTAACTGGTTGCAGAGCAGTTGGTTATCATGCAAAGGCTGCACCTCCAACCGTTACAATGCCCCGGCTAAAAGTAGGCCTTGTTTTAGCTACATATATCTATTTGTGCAACTGCCAAGTCAAATGTTGAGCAATCCTATGTATATTTTCTTTCAGTCAATGGTATCAGGGGCAATTGGAGGTTTTCTCGATGTAGCACTTAACTTCAATACTCAAGCCTTCTTGGATGACAATCTTCTTGGTTAGAACCTCTTGCTACCTCCCTATCCATCTGTCTTGCTAGTCCTACTTTTTTTATGCCGAATTAGATTAGGAATTTGCTTACAACTAATAGTTTTATATTTACCACAGATCAGCTTCATAGGGTTGGTTATAAATTAGTGATGTTGGGAGATGAGACATGGATCAAATTGTTCCCAACACTATTCCACAGACAAGATGGAGTGAGCAGTTTTTATGTAAGCCTTGTCTCATGCATCACATGCTTTTCTTGCTATGAGCTGGGATTGGACATTAATTGTTGGAGGACAAGAGCACAATTTACAGGTTTAAACACTGATAAATTTGGATTTTCGTTTCACCGTCATCTGAAGCATTAATCTTAACAAAGCATATGTCCACCCCTCTGTTTTTTTCTAAGAATTTCTGCAAATAAATACTGAAATCCACGCAGACGTTTGAAGTTTCTACTTTCTAGGTACTTGGCATCTCCTAGCCATCTTTCGAGCTACTTTTGCCTGGTGAACATATGACACTCACTGAAGAGAGTATTAGTTAATTTGGCTGCGCTTAAAGATATTTGCATTGCTTACTTTGTGCTAATAACAGTGCTTTCGTTGTTCTTCGCAGCCTGGTCTATCATGAGTTATTATCTTTTTACAGATTTGTAACTATATTGCAGGTGAAAGATACGGTAGAGGTTGATTTCAATGTTTCTCGTCATCTGGATTCTGAGCTTGCTGCGAAAGATTGGGATGCACTGGTGCACTTCTACTCATTCCTCGATGCATTTTCACTTGTTTTTTCAGTAGTGCCAGAAAATGCATTATCTCTGGATCCAAATTCCAAACCTTGTGCTGTTTGATAAGGTACCTATGATCTCAGGTGAATACTGACAAACTCCTTCGTTGACAATTTCAGGTTCTGCACTATTTAGGTTTAGATCATGTTGGCCATATAGGAGGCCGTCAAAGGTATATCTTCTTCACTTTTGGGTGATTTTGGCAATGTCTAATTTGACTTGAAGTTTTAAAATGGCAGTGTTTTGATGACTCCAAAGCTGAAGGAGATGGATGATGTGATTAGAAGGGTCCATGCTGCAGTTACGAGCCTTCATGAAAATTCAGAGAGAACACTTTTGGTATGTGATCTTTCCGATTCTACAAATTTTGTTCTTCTTCTGTTAGTGTAGATTTAATGTTACAAAGAAGTTCATTCCAACATCTGCAGTTCGCCTCGAGAGATCATTAGCAATAGTTAATGTGTATTGATTATTTAGATGCATATTTAACAAATTATACTTCCAATGCCTTTCTGGCTTATGAAATGTAAAGATTTCCACAGCTGCAGGTGTTGCATCAAAATTTCATTCACTCTATCTTCCAAGTTGCATTAAAGATGCTTCGGATGTACTTTTTTTTTACCATTGCAGTTCTTCCAGTGATTTTGCTTTGCCTGTACATTTCAGGTTGTGATCAGTGATCATGGAATGACTGAAGTTGGCAATCATGGAGGATCTTCTTATGAAGAAACTGACTCCCTTGCCCTTTTTATAGGACACAGTGTTGAGAACTCATATTGTTCGCCTTATGACCAGAAAGAAACACTTCAAGTATGAATATATACTTCTCTCAGCCTTATCTCTGGATATTTTTAAGCTTGATTTCAGTTTGCAGTATACTTTTGAGTTTGATAGAAATTGTTGCAGTATATAAGTATTTTCACATTTATCAGTCAGTTTTCTTTGTCTCTCACACCGAAGAAATCACTGCAAATATTCAACAGATAGTGTTTCAAGATACTAACTCACAGCTATGACCTGTGAACTTTTTGCCAGGTTGACCTCACTCCAACGCTAGCTCTTCTCTTTGGCATACCAATTCCGAAAAATAATATAGGTGTCTTGCTTCCGGAGCTTTTTAATTCTTTGTCAGGTGAATATAAATACCTTCCATGTTAAGTGTGTTGTGCTTCTGCGCAAAAGAAGTACTGTAGATAGTTTTTATGTGTGTGGACTTCATATTGATTTCAGTAGGTTTAAGCTCTTGTTGGATTTATAATTGCATGCCTTTTGTTGATTTTTGTATCTCAATTAGATCAGAAAATATTGGATTGCTTACAAATTCCTGATTAACATTATCAGCTATCTGCTCTGAGATGGTGAATATATCTTATTTCAGATGACCAAAAACTGCGGACCCTAGAACTGAACTCGTGGCAAATCTTAAGATTGCTACAGGAACAGAAACCTGCGTTCTGCTCTGAAAATTGTGTTAATTTAAAGGATGACTTTAGAGTTGATATGCTTCCTGAATCTATTGATGAAAAGTTGTGCCATTTGCTTTCTAAGGCTTTTGCTTCTCATCGGTCCTCGCTTCTACACCAAGATTCTGATTTCAGGTGAACTGATGGTCATAATGTACATAAAAAGGTGTGGGTATCATCAGTCATCAATGCTTATTAAAGAACTCGCTGTTTCAGATCTGTTGAAGCAACTGGGCACTCTAGGACTGCTTTGAACGCCTACTCTGACTTCTTAAGATATGCGAGTGAGTGGTTGTCTCACAGAGCAACCGATGTAATTTTACTACCTTTCCAGTGTTAAACTTTTATACTGTACTGTTACGTGCTTTTCTTCTGAATGACTTATCTCCTTTTACTATTCGTATTTGCAGAAACCACTCTATGTACTTGTGTCTGCAATATCCTTGATGATTATTTCATGTTTTTCTCTTGCCGGCATTATCTTTTGCGTATTTGAAGGAAAGTCGCAGAGTCAAGTTGAACACAATTCTGAGTGTGATTCGGATAAACATTGGCATCTTGATGAGGCTTTCATTCTAATGGGGATTATTCTATATGTCGCCAGTCTTGGTTCAAGCTCTTTTGTTGAAGAAGAGCAATATATATGGCATTTTCTCACGTCTACTCTCTATTTAATATTTCTCATCAAGACGGTTCAGTCAATGCTAAAAGATTCAAATTCAACATTAGTCCAGAGAGCGGAAGCAGAGATCCTCCGCAGAAATAACTCCTATCTTACCAGCTATAAACTAACCCCGGGCCAGCCTATTGGTCGCAAGTTATACACTATCCTTATTATTCTTGTTGCTGGGAGAATTCTAAGAGCATGGCATCAAGGTGGGATTAACTGGGTTCACTTTTCTGACATTTCGAAGATATTGACCCAATGTGACTCTTCTATCGTAAAGTCTCTTCAAATTATCTCAGTTCTTGTGGTCATGATGCTGTATGCAGTTTCACTCAATTTACTGAGAGCAAGGAGAATGCTTGTTATAGGGCTATGGTTGAGCCACCTTTCATGTGGACTTTTAGTTATGCTGCATATTTGGAAAAGTCAGGTCAACACTTCAGTACTGATGAACCATAGTACAACATCAATAGCTCAGATATTCTATGTCATCGCAAGTATTTCAATAACTTGCACTGTTTTTTTGTCGCCTTGGATATTTCCAATACATTCCAAAGAAGCAGAACCAACATCCTCCTCTGGCTTCAATCCCCAGAAAGCTATTCATTTGCATGGCATCAATCATTCGGTGTTCCTGACTGGAATAACATACACAATGTTCTGGTGCCTTCTTCAATTGCTTCTGCAGCAGCCCATAAATGCTATTCCTGTTTTGCTCATTTTGTTGCAACTTATCTCGAGTGTTATTCATTTTTCTCTGAACAAATCATTGCATAGGCAATGGGTGCAGGTTAGTTTGTTGGAGTATTTTCTTGTACTTTTTGTTTCGCAGATCCATGTCATCATTGATGATGACTATTTTTATTGGCTAACTGTGTAGGTTGTTGCAATGCAATTCTTGGGGATGACCGGTCATTTTGGTCTCGGGAATACTAATAGTCTCGCCAGCATAGATGTTGCTGGAGCTTTCATTGTAAGTTTTACATATACTCTCTTTAGTGTCTCTTCTTCCCCTTTCCTTCAGATTTGACTATTGAATTTTAACAGGGCATTTCAAGCTACTCTACCGTTCTTTCTGGGATTCTGATGTTTATCATTACATATGGATCACCTCTGTTGTTATACCTTGGGATGGTGGTTTATATGTCGGTGAAAGAGAGCGATGATATCTGCACTCCATGGCAAATAAGATGGAGCAGCATTCTGGGAAAAATGATCGCGCTGCCCTGTTTGCTTCCTTTGGTGATCAATTCTATTGCCTTGACTTCATACACTATTGTTTTGTTGCTCATGAGGAACCATTTGTTCGTCTGGAGCGTGTTTTCACCAAAGTAAGTGATCGATTAGAACTTTACAAGTCAGTTTCCAGTCACTTCTCCATTTTGGTGCATCACCATCACATGGGCCCCTTTAGGAATTATTTACTCGTATTTGATGCTTACCTTATGTATGTGGGCTTCCGTTTGTTTCTAAGTATAGAAACCAGAACAAGCGGCTGCAGCTATACTAGAAGTAGAACCCCAGTGCTGTCCATAGAAGCTGGTACTAGAAGCACATCCCTGAAACTGCTGAACGAAACAAATGAGTACACCGAGGAAATGATGCTTTTAAGGATTGAATTCAAGTCTTCATTATGGAAACTGCTGAACAAGTAGACTGTTAGTTCTGACCAGAATGTTTCCACTGCTTACAATGGTTATTATTTTTTCGATAAAGGGAATATATTAATATCGGTAGATACCAATTACACCCAGCCTCTGCAACAACGCATCACCCTAATGGTAGTACGGATGCACACAGCCAAAAAAGAAAAGGAAAACTAAGAAAAAGAAGTCCCGCTAGGTACTCTAGTTCTAGCAACAACAGTACAATCACCACCAAGACAGCACCTGAAATCCATACTCTCCACAAGCGACGCCTTCAAGAAGGGAACAATGCACAAGCACCGTCGTCGCCCGATCAAAAGATCTTTGGTTTTCACCCTGGAGATAGTCTCCGCTCTCAAAACAATGCCTTCAACAAAACCATTGCCAGGCACAACCAATTAAGGCCAGACCTTGGATTTTCACCCTGAAAGGTAAGACTCTGTACTTCACCTGTGCTGCTGCCCCCACTTGCATACTGCTGTTAGACCCAAAATACCAAGAAAATCCCTCAACAACACCATGATTCGATCATCTTACAATGGTTATTATGGATAGCTTTTTTACTTAATCCACTAAATACTGGAGTAGTTATTTTTCCCATGCTACATTTGTTCTTTGCCATTATTTGACCAGCTCCATTTTTTATGGTCACAGGTACCTTTATGTCTGCGCAACAACAGTATGCACATACGCCGGAGTCTCCATCATAGCCATGACCGCAGCTTATACCTGCGCTGTATTTTCATTCAGGACGAGAGTATTTTCATTCAGGACGAGAAAGTACAGATCCATGTGATTACGTTAACGGATTGGTGTTCTGACTGAGCACCCATTTGCTAGAAAAGATTACTAGCACTGTCTTAGTCAAAGAACCCTCTCCGACGGCGTAGCCCAGTTTTAGGCCATACAATACCTGGGAAGGATGTAAACACATGTTCTTGTGCCCCATCTCTCACTTTGTTGCACTAGAATTGTACTGTATGTATGCGAATCACACCGTCTAATTTTGGAGTTACTGCCTCCGGTTAGATTAAATTGACGCAGGCTCAGGCATCAAGTACACACGTGCTGGTACTGTTTCGCGTCGATTAATTTCGGCCGGACGTAGTATATGCTATAAGTTCCAAGTTTCAACATCGTGTGTATATGGGCTTGCTGGTTTGGTAATGGTTTGCCATGGAACAGAAGGGTGTGTTATTGGCTTGCATTGATACTGATAGCGCCAGCTCATTAGAGGATTGGCCTAGTGTGTGAGAAGTTAATGGCAAGGATATCCTAAATGGCTATTGGTAAACAAGAATAGTGGTAAGGATATCGGAAAGTGTCTTTGACTCTGAGGTCTGGTGATCCTTTCATTTAAAAGAAATCATAAGTTTTATTTGTAAGTTTCAAAAAAATCTGAAAACAAATCTAGATATAGTCAATAATGTAACCTACAAGCATGCAAAATTTTAATGCGATATCCTTTATGTCATGGGCAACACAAGAACTATAAAATCTGATAAACTTTTAGATTTGAAAATATAGATACTCATATCCACATACTCCTATAAATATGCAGACGCCAGGGAGCTGATGACGGCAATGCCCTTTTGCCGCTCGGGCACTCACGTTCTCACCAGGCTGGCACACACAAGACCGAGACGATCTTCCCTTCAACCAGCTTTCCCTCTTCGCAGAGTTCCAAGCCCACTTCTCCGTAGACCTAATAGCAAGTTGATCGCAGATTCGCAGTACAACTAGGTCGAGAATTATCGAACACATTGCCTCCGGGGCGCAGCATACACTTGCCGGCCTTTGGTGTAGGAGTAAAAGCGTCAGATTGGCCTTTGGTGTAGGAGTAAAAGCGTCAGATTTGTCAGCTGTACTTAATTTGAGCATCCGCTTGAACTGTATCACTTCGAGGGAGCAGATCAAAATGGGTTACTGTCAAATCACCGAAACATAAGATGGACCAGGTCACACACACAGGATGCATCTAGGGTGTCAATGTGGGATCCTTTCACTTGTAGTGTATTAATATTCTGGCTCACCAACGAAAACAAAAGGACCTAGAACGAGCTCTGTGGGTGCACTAAGAACTGAACAAAATGCAGCGGATCTCTATGGTGGAAGAGCATCTCTGGAAGTCCATAATGTGTTCCAAGTCGCATGCCACGACTGAACTTCTGATGCCCCTCATTCCAATATTCTAATCCTAACAATCTTTGCTTGTCTGTATATTTTGTTAGCATGATCTTGATGGCTTATTGCTATGGTATCGAAAGTTATACTTTTGAAGGCTCTACAACGGATCCCTCTCCGTAGCATCACCCAACAATGTGTGAGCTTATGTGCGTCCTATTGGTTCTCATTTGTGTTCTATATATTGAACGCAATGTATGATGTCCAAAATGTGAGATTAAGTAGGCATTTGTGCAATTGATGTGACCGTCCTTGTTAGGTTTAGGTTGGTTAGAGAACCGTTGTATGATAACCATTTAACAACATCGCTAGCTAGAACCAACACATGATATTTTTGCTAGGAAATGATAAATAGCTAGACATAGAAACTAAAAAGAAAATCTATACGGTATTTCTGAATACTTCCTCCATCCTAAAATAATCAATTGATATTCTAGGTTTGACCAAAGTCAAATTACTTTAGGTTACACCAAGTTTTCGTTCAGAATACAAAGTATTTAAAACTTATTTTTTACATGTTAGTGGGATAAATAATTGGCTATCTCAATTTTTTTTAAACTCGTAAATGTGACTTTCATATTTTTTATTAAAAGGACCACTGGTGCCCGCGGGAGCCAAAAATCTCCACTCCAAGGATATTCATAAAACACTACTCGGATTTAATCGACGCCGAAAGTGTACATGCGAGGCGAGAGCTAGAAGGTAGGGTGCGTCGATTAAATCGGATCGGACCTAAGGTAGTACTACCAAATGAAGCACGGGGATCACGGTGATGTGATTATGGCTGCTGCCAATTTGTTTATGCAGGTGTGAAAACTTGAAGACGCAATTCACGAATCAGGCAGACATCCATTGAATTAATCTGCATGGAACGAAGTTCAGTCCCTCCCGCAGCCGTCGAAAAAATGCGTGCACGGCGAGTGCGATCTCAGTGAATTCGTAATCGACTGCAACTGCAAAGTCAAATTAAATAGCACCCCAAAACTAATTCATTGGACCTCTTGATTCACGCGAACTAAAACTCATGAGATCTCGCATTAGCCCTACACCGATCATATCTCTGCAACTTTGCTCGCCGGCCAGGTGACAGCGATGGGGCTCCACCGTGTGCTCGTCGTCCCTCCACACGATCGTCTCCCAGAGATCCTCCGCTGGAAGCAGACCTCGTACTCCTGCGTCTTTGTGAGTTCTTATTAGCACTGAGCACTAGCTTCTCCGGCTTCACTACGTGGCCCTAACGTTGGTGCCGACGTTGCGCACCTCGCGGCGCTGCGTGAAGACCGCCGGCTTGTTCAGTTTGAAGACCACCGAGAAGGCAGGCCGGGTAGTTGTGGTCCCCAACGGAGGAGCCCATGCGGGTCGAGCAGTTGGCCGTTGGGCCGCCGAACACGGCGACCTGCTCGGCGCGCGGAGTAGCCGAGCGTGCAGAGGAAGGTGAGGTACTCCTCCTCCGTGCTGGCATCGTACACCAGTCCAGGGTTCAAGACATGGTTGGGATCCACATGGCCGGCACCTCGAGCGAATGGTGTGGACGCTTAGTTAGCCGATGGTCATGTTACCGGTGATGCCACTGGTGCTGTCCCCGTTGCCGGCCGTGGTCATCAGGGAGGACTTGATCGCCGCTGGGCTCCACTTTGGCCTCGCCTGACGGAGCAGCACCACGATGCCGCTCACTAGCGGGCATGCCATGGACGTGCCCGATACGATGTTGTATTGAACTCGCCTGATGTCTCTGTCCAGCTCCGTGGGCGCGCGCGCAGTATACACTTGCCGGCCTTTGGTGTACCAGTAAAGGCGTCAGATTTGTCAGCTCTACTTATTTGCGCTGTCTGTTTAAGCTTCCGCTTGAGCTGTATCACTCGAGGGGGCAGATCAAAATGGGTTAGTGTCAAATCATCGAAACATAAGATGGATTAGGTCACACAGGATGCATCAAATAAATAATACACAAAATCCCAGATTCTTTGCTACACGTAAAACTTAAAACTGTTACGGGCTGCCAGTATTAGATTATGTCAGTAGTAGTTAGGGCATGGCCCCATCCGTTTAGGCCAGGCTGTGGATACCTTGAAATAGGCTTTCGCCCCGCTTTATAAATAAAGCCAAACGGCCGAACGATACAAGGTGATGAGGAAACCCTCTTACAAGCAGACCAGAGATAAACTAGAAAACTAAGAAGCACCGAGCTTGCCACCAAAGATGACATGAGACTAAGGAGACCCGGGCTCCATGACAACGCCCCCAAGAAGGTAACGACGTCACTGCCGCCGCCGTTGCCAAGACCACAATGGTCTAGGATTTTCACCCGGAGCCCAAGTGAGGAGAGGGAAGCCACATCGACGCCCTCAAGAGGGTCACGACACCCTAAGGCGTCGCCGTCGATGGCGCCAAAGCGCTGGGCTTTCGCCCGGAACAACCCTCACCGCAACTGGTCCCTAAGTCTACCAGCCACCCCCGAGCCGAGCTTCTACCGCGCGATCTGGGCACTGAGCACACCAAGGCGTGTCCAGCACCAGGAGCTCCCGACGCCCACTCCTCGCCACCCTCGTGGCCCGAAGAGACGGCCATTACCACTGCCACGTCGCCCGCCGCCGAGCCGCCCGTGCAGTCCACCTTTCGGGGCCGCTGCCCCGGCATCCGCGAGCTCTGCCGGTGTCGCCAGGTCCAACGTGTGGCCTGAGAGCCTATGGAGGTAGACAGTTTGGGTCCGGATGGCAGCAACAGCCTAGCCACCTGGAGGACGTCCTCCACCGCCGCCAGCGGGTGCCGACCGGACGCAGTGGCAGGGACACACCAGGCCCCTCAGGCCCGGCCGAGCCCAGGCTGGGCCCGTAAAGTCCCCGCCTCCACGCTGCTGCACGTAGGCCGCCGCCGTCGCTGCCGTCCTGCTCCTCCCCGTGCTACCACATCCGCTCCAGGTGACGTCGCCAGCGGGAGCAGCCTGGCCCGCCCAAGTCCAGAAGGGCCCCGCCTAGGCCCAGATCTGGGCCAGGCTGTGGATACGAAATTGGCTGACCGGTTATGATTGTCCATTTGCATCTGGGTAGCCCAAAGGTCCGACACATTCTGTCCGTCCAAGTCAATTGAGTTTGAATCAAACAATACATCCAAATATATAGAGCCAATTTCAAACTAATTCAAATTACACCAAATTCATTACAAACTAGAGATCCAAAAGAGGCACAGCAAGACCAACAGTAGAAGGAGGCCATAGTGCTTGTAGACATGGGCGATCAAGCGTTCCGTTGCCGGATCAGGCGCCCCGCTTCTTCTTGAACAAAGCCTGTTGGTCGGCATCCGTGGCGCGCAAGTCGGCGGGCATGACCGGGTGTCCTCTGCGCGATACTTGGCCTCAGCGTCCAGCCTTTTGGCCACGGCGTCAAGCCTTTGGACCTCTATGGCATGTTTGGTGAGGTCGATGTAGATGGCACTAGAGACCTCCTTCTCCTGGACAAAAATGGACTTCAAGCTCTCGCTCCCGGTCAAATCACCACAAAGTCCTGAGAATCGGTCATCATGGACTTCAAGCTCTCGCTCAACGCAATAACTGAAGCCTCACGGGCGATATCGACCTTGGTGGACTTGTGGCCCCTTGGACGAGATGGCATCGCATTCTAGCTAGGAGCCTTGTCTTCTCCATCGATGGTCACCGTGACCCTGGTTGTGCCATTCTTGACGCTGGCCATGTAGGACGCAACGCCTAACCTCCACTTGGGAGATTGGATGATCAAGTTCATGGTTTTACTTTTGGAGAGATTAGTGGTTTTAACTAAGTAGCATCGGGGGTAAGCTATGCCTTTGAGAAGCTATATACACTTGTTGAGAACATGCGGGACTTGTTTGTTTCAAATTTGGTAACGTAAACGTAATTGGTATTGGTTCACCGGTGGTAACGTAAATGTAATGGAAATTTTTATGCTTAGTTTGGCTGGGGGTGTATCCGTCAAGATTGTGGATCGGTGGACACTGCCGTTGCTGCTCCTCCTTTGCTATCACCGCTCCTCTCTGCTCCTCCCGTGCTACCCTCGCTTGCCGCCTCTGCCGGTGTAGTCAAGAGGGAAGACTCACCGCCACAACCCTGCGATATCGCTGGCGGCATGACTTGTTGGAGGAGGGGCAGAAAGAGGAGACGAGGCGAGGTGAGGTGAGGTCGAGAGATCCGAGCGATGGAGCATTCCTCACTCGGTAACAATCTATGTGGGGCTAAACCGGTACTCCCTCCGTCCACAAATAAGTGTACATGCAGGTTTTCTAAAACAAATTATGAAATGAAGTAAAAAATACATTGGAAACATATATCTCTCCTCTTTAATTCTTTCATCTCCAATAAGCTAAATGCATGTAGAAAACAAGAAGAATATGTGCTTAATATTATTGGGTTTGATTTCCGTGCGATGAGAGAGAAGCAACAAAAGTGCATTGGAAAGATAAGAGTACACTCTTTTGTGAACAAAGTTTAGAGCTAGATGTCCACTTATTTGAGGACGGATGGAGTATCAAATTTGTGAAGTGGTGGGATTTGTTTACAACAGCTCTTTATAGGTAAACTGAACCGAACATGTTTTAGAGGTATCTGTTACCACCGTAATCGAGTTACGTACCAAACACGTCGGCAGATTATAAAGAGATTGTCGGGACATCAAATTTTGCGTGCTGTGATTCGTTCAACTTTCTCGCATTCTAAAATATAATTTTGTCACACAATTCTTATTAGTTTAGGCTACTTCTTTGTGTGCAGATTATATAGGAAAAAGAGGGCACACTTTTCTACAAGTAATATTATGAAAGTTCGTTACCAATTACACTTGGCACTTGTTAATAGTATCTTTTCTCATTTATCAGAGGAGGCAGTGGCGGTATACCTAACCATGGAGGGAGCCATGGGCATGAATCTTAACCAACAACTTACATTGTGTGCTTCGCATTGTAGGCTTTTTTTCTCCTACTGCAATGCGCGAGCATTTGTACCAGTTACCTCTTTAGTGCACTATGCATTGCACAAAATGCAATGGATTTTTATGCTGGAAGACCACCTGAAGGAGACAGTGATGTGTTCCAACTACCATGCCATGACTAAGCTTTTGATGCCTCTCATTCCAATGGTATCATTCAAGTGATATTTGCTTTCCTGTGTGTGTATGAATTATGTTGGCATGATTTTGATGGCTTCTTGGCGTGTTATCTATATTTTTGTATTGTTGAAGTCTCAACACCGACCCCTCTCTATGATGGCATCCTGCAACGTGTTAGCTCATCTGTGTCCTATTCGTTCACAAATATATGATGTGCCAATGTTAGGTTAAGTAGACATTTGTGCAATTGGTGTGTCCGTCCTTGTTAGGTTCAGGTTGGTTGGAGAACCTTTGTACGGTGACATGACTACTATTTAAGAACATAGCTAGCTAGCTTGACTCTCACACGGTTTATTTATTTATTTTGCTGGTGAAAAGACAATCTATGTGGTAATCCATGGTAGTTTTCTTGAATAAAATATGTCATTGTGGTGAATATGTCTATAGCTACTAAAACGCTTAATGTAGGATTTCAGAGGAAATGTGATACCACAATTTTTTTCTTAGGTTAAAGTGATAATTTACTAAATTAAGTGATTCAGAGTGATGTATTTTTTTGAACCTTTAATCTTAGTCCAAGATGGGAAGCAGGAATTTTGGCATGGTGGGTAACCTAAGCTTATTCCAACATGAGAAGGATTTGACAGTTTCGATCGAATTGCATGTCGTTCATACGCATGTGCGAACTTGCACCGGGTGGTTGAAAAAACTTTATATACGATTTGAAGATGATAATGAGATCATTTGGACAACTCCTCCACGTATGGGGATGTGGTCATGCAGGAATGCGATGTATAGGCTAGATGGCATGAACACTGGGACGGCCTCAGTTGTCTATGCCGTTGCGGTGGTGGATGTATAGGGTAGGGACATAAGTGGTCTGAGATCCATTTTGGTCATGTTGCAAGAGATGTACATGACAAGTAAGCATGCCAGGACGCTGTCCATCCATATCATGTGCGGGGTCTGAAAGGTTGTGATCCAGATTGTTGGCTTGTGCTGACCACTACTAACGAGTATCAGTCTATTCCATAATGTAGGACGTTTTGACAAGCTAAAATGGTTTTGCCACTATGTCTTACATTATGTAACGGATAGAGTATTTTATGAACTAAGTATTCTACTTCATTTGTCTCCAATGATCCTCTTTCCGTTGGCTCAGATACCAACAGTAGGCACTTGCCAGACTTTGGTGTAGGACTGAAGGCGTCAGACTTGTCACATGTACTTAACTGTACTGTCTCTTTGAGTTGAGCTTGAGCTCTATCGCCGAAGGGAGTAGCAGTCAGATCAAAACGGGTTAGTGTAAAACGATCGAAGCAAAAGATGGATCACATTAGACACGGGATGCGTCAAATAAATGATGCACAAAAACCCTGATTGTTTGTTGCACCGAAAGTTACGTGCATCGTAATGCTTACAGCCACCACTGCCACTAGTACAAAACCAACTATTAGAGGAGCTAATGTGCACATATTACTGCTACTTCTTTCTCTGGCAAGTGGATGGCGCAAAGAGAACTTAGATCATCATGCGTACACAAAGGTCAGAGCAGACCAATGTATTGCTCTAGTAGTATTCTCGAAAAAATGTATTGCTCTAGTTGGAGTAAATGACCAGCCATGGGTATGGGTTACTCCCAGAAGAAACAAAAAAGAGAGCAACAATGTTGTGTCCCTAGCCAGTGGGGCTTCTTCCGGAGGTGAGCGTTGGACTATTGCGAGAGGTCTTCAGACGATTCAATATTCAGCCCCACCAACAAAAGAGATCATGAGGGGCCTCTCAGGTGCAGTCCGCATTGTGCAAAATGCAATTGATACTTGTGATTGAAGAACATGTCCACTAGCCAGTGATGTGTTCCAACTAGCATGCCACGGCTAACTTTCAGATACCTCTCACTCTAATATTTTCATCCTACCGATCTTTGCTTCTGTGTGTATTCTGTTGGCATGATTTTAATGGCTTCTTGTCGTCATAGCTATATTTTTATAGTTGAAGGCTGTACATTGGCTCCCTCTCACCCTAGAACGCGTGAGTTTATACGTGACCTTGGTTCTTATCGACGTCCCATTGGTTCGCGAATATATGATATGCAAATGTGATATTAATTTAACATTTATGCAATTGGTGTGCCAGTCGTCCTTTTTTAGGTTTAGGCTAGCTGGAAAAATGTTGTATGGTAACATGACTGCCATTAAACAACGAGCCCCGCTTCGGCGCACCCCCTCCCCAAACTCAAAAGATTGTTATGAGTATGTTGCCTCTAATTAGTTAATTAAATGAATTAATTCATTTGGCCCAAAGAATCCCATATTCAGCCTTGTAGCCATATGAATAACCTTAAAAAATAAGGCGTTCCTCAATTTTTTTTAAACGATATCATTTCTGCAATTCTATAAAGAGCACAAAAGTGCACAAGTTTTTATTCAAATTCCATAAAAACCATTCCAGAGTTTAAGGCACGGTTGGGGTCAACATTGCGGCACCGCGCGCGAGCGTCCTGGACACGTTGTTGGTGGACATGTCACCTAAGATGCCACTGGCGCTGTCCACGTTGTACAAGGTGGTCATCAGCATGACTTGATCGCTGTTGGGCTCCACTTTGGCCTTACTTGACGAAGCAGCGCCACGATGCTGCTTACAAGCCTGCACGCCATGGACGTGCCAGAAATGATTATGTACTAGACTCGACTCGTGTTGCTGTCGAGCTCGGTGGACGAGTTGGCGCCTGTCCTTGCCTATCGCTGTCACGTCAGGCTTGGGAATCTCCGGTGCATGCAAATTAGGCCCACGGTAAGTGAAGGATGCCATCCTAGGAGACGATGGGGTCGAGCCGATAATGGTGCCACGGAACAGGATTGTCGTGGTAGGGGATGCTTCGGCGCGTATGTACTACTTGATCTTCTTGGCGGAGGCAAATGAGACGTTGTGGCGGGGTGGACATGGGGGCTGGTCATGGCCTAGTCACCATATGCTTTCGCGCTCGAGGGATTGTGCCACCGCCAATGGTGAGATTTATGGCATGTCCTTTTGCCGCACGGGCACTCATGCTCTCGTCGAGCTCGCACAAGACGATCTTCCTGCCGACCAGCTTCCCCTCTTCATAGAGTTCCGAGCCAACTTCCTCCACGGAGAATTCAGGTTTCGTGCAACCAAACCATATGGCTGACCGCTGCTCTCAGTTTGATCTACAATGAGTAACTGCTATCACGAAGTGATTTCATCAAGGAATCAGTGGCCACAGCTGTTCGGAACTACACACGGTGGGTGCGAAATGTGAAATGAACAGAATCTGACACAACGAATCAGCCTGCTGTAACCTGCATTTTTCTTCTCCTACTCCAATGTGTGCCTAACTGCCTATGTTATTGTACTTTACTACTCGCTCTGTCCCGAAAAGGATATCGCAAATTTATCCTAATTCAGATAGTGCCTAGATATGTGACATTTTTTTGTGTGGATGGATAGAGAATTAACTACATGTTCCAAAGTTTCAGCTAAACCTGAGCTGCCGATAGATAGATCATGTGTGAGCACGCCGTGGCGTCATGCCGATCAATGTAGTGACGGTATTTTAACACTACAGTATTAATTGCAAGAAGGTAGACAAGTGTGCTACTTTTTGTTTAATCTCCAGTGATCCTCCTCTTTTTGCAAGTTGATCGCAACACGTACAGCTAGATCGAGAATCATCGAATAGGGGTATACGTAATAAGTATACACTTGTCGGCCTTTGTTGTAGGAGTAAAATTTCAGATTTGCCACCTGTTCTTAACTATACAGCCTCTCTGAGCTTGATCTTGAGCTGTATCAATACCGAATCAGAGTAACATTGTCTCTAGCTAGTGGGGCTTTTCCTGGCAGCGACACATGGAGACAACCGCTTCGTGCCTCAGACTACTATAAGATGTATTAATATTCTGCTCCACCAACAAAACAAGACCTTGAGTGACATTTGCTGGCGCACTAGGAATTAAACAAAATGCGGCGAATCCCTAACATGGAAGAGCGCCTCCAGAAGTCCATGATGTGCTCCAAGTCTCATGCCACAACTGAAGTTCTGATGCATATCATTCCAATATTCTCATCCTAACGATCTTTGCTTTTCTGCGTATTCTGTTGGGGTGATCTTGATGGCTTGTTGTCGTGGTATCGAAATTTGTATTTTGAAGGCTCTACAGCGGATCCCTCTCTACAGCATCACCCAACAATTTTTGCATGTGTGTTCTATTGGATCGCAATGTAAGATGTGCAAAATGTGAGCTTAAGTAGGCATTGTACAATTGATGTGACCGTCCTTGTTAGGTTTAGGTTGGTTAGAGAACCGTTGTATGGTAACCATTTAACAACATCGCTAGTTAGACCCAACACATGATATTTTTGCTAGAAAATTGTAAATAGCTAGACATAGAAACTGAAAAGAAAATCTATATGGTATTTCTGAATACTCCCTCCATTCTAAAATAATCAATTCATATTATAGATTTGACCCGAGTCAAATTAATTCAAGTTTCACCAAGTTTATAGAATAATATATTAACATCTACAACACCAAATTTGTTTTATAGTTTCATCACGCAATATATTTGGCTATGCAGGTCGTCCTCACTCGTGGTGGCCAGGGGGTAGGGAAGTGATGTGGTGCAGTTGCATGTGCAGGTGGTGGAGGTCGGCGGTGGTGAGTTACAGGAATGTATGATATTCTACGAGTTAGGAGGACACGCTACAAATATTTTGGGTTTGTTGAGTTCCAGGTGAAAGCGTTACACCAACCTCTGTCTACGTCGACGCTCTTGGATGTCATTCCCATTCGTGGAGGCATTATTGAGGAGCCCCGTCACCTCCCTCATCGTTTGCACCTCAGGTAAGAACCAAGTTTCCATCTTGCCAAAGCGGGCATCGGCGACATAACTGTTGCTTCCCCCTTTGCGAGCGTCATCTTGGAAGTCTGGCACTTTGTCTGTTGACATTGACTTATGTCGGTTTGTAGCTTTGTAGTCGACTAGGAGTGCGTGCGTCCTTGGAGTCGGTGTGGATGTTGGAGTTGGAACTCTTGATTTTGCCTTTGTCCCACAAGGTAACGGTATCGTATCTGCTTGTTTGGGTGGCAGAGCAGGCGGCTCGACTGGTGCGTAGCCTTTGGGTTGGTGTGAATGTCAGAGGGGCGGCTTCGGTTTTTTGCCATCATGTTGTAAGGTCTTGCTTTGGTTTCTTTGACGAAAGGGAGCCTACAGGACTCAGATGGGACATGATCTTGGGACCAATATGTATGTGTGTTGAAGATGTTCACATCGCTAGAGTGGCGGCTTGCAAGCAATTGTAGTTTTGTCTTTTGTGAGCGGAAGAATTGTAAGCTCGTGTGGTGTGTGGTCTCGGGGATGACGTGTGGCGTTGTGTTGTATCAATTTTTGACCATTTTTTCTTATTGGCTGGCGAGTTCCCTTCTTTTTAGTGGAGATACAAAGATCTCAAGCTGGCCATAGTGGGTATTTATCATATAGAAGTATATATCATGCATATGATATTTCTGTACGTGATGTTTTGGCATATGGGAGCATATGCTTCCTTTATCTAAAAAAAATGTTACACACATTTTGAAATTTCAAAAAATGAAACGAAAGATCCGCAAATACATCTTCAAGTGCTACACGCTGACAAAATGGTTCATGAAAAATCGACTTGTCATGTGGTGTGTATAAAATAGACAATATTCAATAATAAAAATAAGGCTTTTCATAAGATAAATTTTCTCTTTTTTACATAGACCACAAAAAAATATTGGTTCCTCGCGAAACTTGACGAATGCACATAAAGTATGGAGATTTACATGTAAAATTTCTCTTCAAAAAATTTCGACATTCTAAAATATAATTTTTTGGTAGAGGGAGCATATGCATTTTGGAGCTGAATTGAATTTCCAATGGTATCAGAGACTAGTATCATGGTCTTAGTATATTTATTTTTTGATTTGTAGAATCTCAATGCAACTTTGTGTACAAGATCTTTTTGATGTTAAGTTTTCTCGTAATATGCGCTACGATACGGTATCTACCTATGTTACTCTAATCCTTTTTCTCCTACTTAATTAGATGCCACATCACCATTTTGGTGGGCCTAGGATGCATGATTAAGTAATAGTTTAATGGAACCATTAGAGCCCTTCCTCAGTGGTTTGACGCTCTTGGGCGTCCGATGACAAATCTGAATGCTCCAGATCTCTTTTATTCATCCCACAATTCCGGCTTGGGCTTTTTTCACCACCTAAGCTGCGTGATCCGCTCGGCCAACATGACCGGGCCGCTACTCCACGAAACTACCAGAACGGCTTCTCATGAACCGGGCCCTGCGACGGTGATCGGCTTGCTTCATTGGTTTTGTGGGCTTTGACATGTGCTCAGCCCTGCTGAAAGGCCCGTCGTGCAGTTAATGTCATGCGATGTAATGCGCCTCCGTTGGCAAATCCTATACACCGATCAGGTTGGTGTGTACGGCATGCCGCACACACTGGTCGGGTATAGGGCCTGGCTCATTTCGGCTTTCTTCTTCTTCTTCTTCTTTTTCCGTTTCCTGTTTATTCTTTCTCTTTCTTTTTTATTTCCTTTTCCTGGCTTTTGTTTCATTTTTTCCTTTTCCTTTTATTTTTCAAATTCCTAAAACATTCAAATTTAAAAATGTTCAATTTTGAAAACTGGGTCAAACTTTAAAATTGTTCAAAACTAAAAAATGTTTAAATTTGAAAAATGTTCAAATCTAAAAAATGTTCAAAGTTAAAAATTGTTCGTATTCGAAAAATGTTCAAATTTAAAATATGTTCATATTCAAATTTAAAAAAAAAATCAAAAAACGTTCAATCTAAAATAATGTTCAAATTTGAAAAATATTTAAATTCTGAAAATTGTTTTTTTACTTTTTGAAAAATATATTTAAAAAAAGTCTTAACAATTAAAACATTCGGATTTTAAAATAAACTGATTCTAAAATATTTCTTGTTTTTTAAAAATGAAAATATGTAAACAGAAAATAAAAAGAGAATAAGAAAATAAAAAACGAACCTCGGCCCACTACACAACCTCTGAGTCAGGGAGTGTGCGGCACCCCATCCGCACCGAGCCGGTCGGTGTATAAGGGCATGTACAATGGTTGATAAGACTGTCTTATCTTAATCCTGCCACGTAATCTAGAATAACAATAAAACATGATATACAATAGGTTGTTTTTTTTTGTCTTATCTTTTGTAACGAGACATCCTAAATTTATGGTGAGAGGGATTGTGCTAAGAGATGATCTCTTAGCTAAGAGAAGGTAAAAAAAAATTATCTTTCTCTTTCCTCCACCTCAGCGTTTATCCTATGTGTCACTGCTAAGATATCACCATTGTACATGGCCTAACACCTCCCCCTTCCGTTCCCTTGATTATCGGGTGGTAATGGATGCCGTTTTGGTGTTTCTGGCCTGCCCTCACCTCTCCCCTACTTCTGCGACTGCCTAGATTTGCCCTTTTAATTGCTTGCAGATATATTGGTTGTTTTGTTTCTCACCATGTTTCCTTAGATTGCATATATAGGTTCTAATTCCTGCTGTTATTTTGTTGATTATCCAGGATCATGGCAACCACGAGGATGGGCGGCGCGGATGAAGAGCAGGCGGCAGCGACCGCGCTGATGCGGAGGAGGAGCAGGCCGCGGCGATGGCGGGGCGATGCAGAGGAGGTAGTGTCGATCAACCGATGGTGCAAAAGATGAGCAGGCAGGACAACCTCTGGACTACATCTTCGACGGCCGAGAGTGGCAGTCCACAACACGTATACTTTATCTGTATCTCCTCGCCTCCCATCCCTCAGAGGCAAAGGGTCTCAAGAAAAGATCTGTTAGTCCAATGGATTGCAGGAAAACTGTGAGTGTCCTTCTGGAATTTGGCCGCTCATTTTGTGCTTACAATTGTGATTCTTGTCACGATTTAGCCTGATTGAATCGGTGTGCAGTTTGCACATCAAGCACGTCCCCATGTTTATTACATAGCTTGCGGAAAATTTTGACTTTTGGTATTGGTGCAGCTAAGCAATCCTTGTTCGTTCTAGAAATTTTCATATTCACAAGTATACTGAATTGTTTGCTTGCTTGCTATTTAAGTCGTCAACTCAGGTACGTTAGTATTATGTGAAGAATGAGCAATGCTTCTCATACAGCTCCAGGTATGCCTCATCATCCATCAAACATGCAGATTTTACCCTCTTTTCATCCTTCCAAAGAATAGTATATTCCAACGAAAAGGAGACTAAACTATACCTGTCTCCCTTTTTATACCTTGTTCAGGAGATAGGTATTGCCGATAAATGATGGAAATCGCCATACTTGACGAATAACAACTGTTTTATGTGTACTCCATCGCATCGTACACATTTAACTTTGATACCTAATTTTAACTCTAGCAATGAAGATGATTATACTTCTGCTACTGTCATCAACTGAATTTAATTTGGTTTATGATGAAAAGAATTTTTGACGTGCCTGTATCCCATTCATCCTCATGGTTCACCATTGTACATGATATGTGCTATTCTGGTTTGTTGCTGGTAGAAACTTGTTCTCTCATCCTCTCTATTTCACCTTAAATTCATGAAATCCAGATTGCCTAATTGTACCAATAGTACAGTACTGAATCTCTTCTTACTACTCTTGTTTATTGGAAACTGAGAATTCTTCGTTGTTGCTTTCCATCAGGCAGCAAAGTTGTATGTTGTTTGAGCTGTATAAGTTGTACTCAATGTGTTGCAAGCTCCAGCTCCAGTTGTCTAGTATTGCGTGGAAAATCAGGTCAAAGAAGAGGCCATTAATTCTTCTGTGCAGGATAGATCACCCTTTCTTCATTGGGTGTCGGAGATTAGAACTTTTTGTAATCAAGAGCATGAGTGTGTTTTTTGTAAAAGTGGAACGATCGCAGGTTAAGGTTAGTCATGATCTTGCAAATTATGCAAGATTGGAACGCCTTACTGATCTTTGGTTAGGTTCGGGTCCTGATGTTGTGTTACAGGCCCTAGAACATGATCAACTTGTAACCTCACCTGCTTAATAAAGTTCCTTTTTACTCGCAAAAAAAAAAGAAGAGGCAAGAGGCTGCATTGATTCAACTTGCTAACGACATATCAGTGAAAAAGAATTCTGAAGCTGATACAGGTTACGTACAAGTGCAAGCAATGTACTGAAGTCTCCCCCTCCTTACATGAAGTAATTCTGAACGAAGTACATGAACGTCATCTCTAATTGCCCTTACATGCTCAGTTCTTGTACTATAACATTTTTATCTAATTAACGAACTACCCATGGGGGTCTTGATCCTTAAGGGAAACAATTATATTCAATAAACGGTAGTTATAGAGATTGCAGCCTTACCCTTACAAGGAACAAAACAGAGTGACCTGAGTCAATGTTAATGATGCCTGATTCTGTTCACAGTTTCACACATATACTTGTATGCTATACTAAACCACGCTATCACCATTTGCAAGCTCTTTCCTGAATATGTGTATGCTACTAATACGTAATACTTTGAACGAATGTAGAATTTTGATTAGTTATGATTAACCCATAATGAAGCACCGCAATCTACTTTTAGTTATTTGTATAATCTTTACTTTGCCGAATACTATACCGACATTCGTCAAGATGGACGGGCGCGGCATCGCTTGCTTTGATGTTCTAGTACTAGCTTAAGATACTAGCACTATGGCTATCCCCACCGGCTTTTTATAAAACAATGGTGTGTGGTGTCTTCTACTGGTGGGCTTCTTCATGCAACGACGCTGGAGTGAGACAATTTACTGGACTACTGCGAGAGGTATTAATTTGCACCGGAAACAAATAAAAAAGACAAACTGTACTTGATAGTGTTAACGGGTCATATTCCAACCCAATTAGAACTAGCATATGTGTGGAATGTAAGTTCTCCAAATAACAACTTAGCCCTTCCGTGTAGGGACCGGCACGAGGTTACCGGCGATTTTATTGTGCTTCAAATTAAATGCCGCACCCCAAAGTTCCATGGGAGACACTCTTGGACGCACCGGTGGGAATGCTCTCAGCTGATCGATGTGTATAGTTTTCAGATGAATCCGTATGGAATTCGACCACAGTTGATGCTTGAATCCGAAAGCGTACTACACGTATATATGTAATCCTATCAAATTCTAGAAAAAAAAAACAAGACATGCTTGAAGCTAGTGCTATAGGCCGGAGTGCCGGACAATGCATATTCCTAACAAACACTACAGGAATCTGCCAAGATGCCGACGGCCTCCAGCCCTCGGCGTATCACCGCCTCGCCCTCGGCGTACACTACGCCGACGGGGCCCCTCGGCGTAGCTCCTCGGGGAAGGTGGGCCTCGGCGCATGCCACTTGGCCCTCGGCGTAGCTCCGCCCGTCGGCGTAGACGGAGTGGGCCGACGGCTGGCTCCACCCGTCGGCGTAGTGGCCGTCGGCGCAGGTCGCTAACCGGCACCGTCAAGGTGACGGCCGTTACGGCTACGCCGAGCGCCGCACCGTCGGCGTACGGTGACGCGTGGCGAGCCCTGGTCGACCTTGGCGCTCGATACGCCGAGGGCCTCCCCGTCGGCGTAGTTGGACGCGTGGCGCCGCCTGGTCGCTCCTGCCTCCCGATACGCCGAGGGCCTAACCGTCGGCGTACCTCCACACGTGGCGCAGCCTGGGCGATCCTGGCGCCGATACGCCGAGCGCCTCCCCGTCGGCGTACTTGGACGCGTGGCGCGGCCTGGGCGTCCCTGGGCGACGGCCGCTACCCCGAGGGCCTCCCCGTCGGCGTAGGCTCGACCATTTGGTCCATTTCTGGACGCGTGGCGCGCCCTGGGTGATCCTGGGAGCTACCCCGAGGGGGAACCCGTCGGCGTAGAGGGTACCATTTGGTACATTTTTTGCGTTTTTTGCTGTTTCGCGCGTTTTCCAGATTTGGCAGGATACACAAGCACATATAATTCACATGAAATTCATAGGCATGAAGTGCAAATACATATAACATCAAGTGCATACATAGTGTCATAGTGCCATAGGTTGCATACATAGTGTCATAGTGACATAGGATGCATACATAGTGCCATAGTGTGCATACATGCATGGTGCCATAGTGTGCATAAGATACATGGGACTACTAGAGGAGCTCGTCGCCGCTAAACACCGGCCCGGGCCGATTCCTTCCGGTAGAAGCTGCGGAAGAACCACCGGGAGAAGGACCGGGAGAAGTACCGGGAGAAGTACCGGGTGTAGCACCGGGAGAAGGACCACCATGATGAACCGGTGTCATGTCCCTCCCACCACCCTGGTTTCCGGAACATCCCGTTCCCTACACACATGTTCCCGAGATGTTAGCAATTTGCGAGGCAAAGGAAAGCCGTAGTATTCGGTTTGGCGAAGAACTTACCGTTGTTCTCCCATAGTACTCCGCAGCGAAATTTTCCTTCGATGGCATGTTTGGCGCCGGCCCCGGAAAGGGAGGCATCGGCCCTAAATCCGCTGTCTGTCCAGTTTGATTGCCCACAAACGACGCCTGCAAGATAGTTTACATGTCAGTCTTTGCAGAAATGAAGCATCAAACTAGGGGAAAGTGGGACTTGTCATCATTTGCGAAAACAAAGGTTGGAACTTACATGTATATATGCCATGTACTCCATGAACTGCTGCTGGTGCTGGTTGAAGGCCACCTGATATTCTTGATGAGCGGCCACGTAGGCCGCCTCGAAGTCAGGCTACAATTTCACAAATTCATGTCTCGTTAGCACTTAGCAATGTATGAACGAAAGTCGGAAAGAGGATGGAAATGAGAGAAACTTACGTCGTATGCGGGTTGCCGAGCCCGGCGACGAGGCGGGAGAGGGGGCTGTCCTTGGTGAGGCCCGCCTTGAGACGCGTGAAGGTCGTGGTGAGGGTATGCTTGACGGCCTTGTTCATCATGGCGAGACGGCCATGCGGCAACCCTCCGGACGACAGGACCAACGACTCCTCGTCGACCTCCGCGCTCATGGGGTCATCCACCTCCGGGTGACGATGCCTCACCATCGCGCAGTAGTTGTCGACGTCCTCGGCGTAGGTGCCGAAGTACTCAGGGAGCGAGGGCTGAGGCTGCGAGAGATCGGGCTTCTTAAGCCGCATCTTGTTGTATATCTCGAGGTCAGACATCTCCTCCTCGGGCCCTCTGCATCGCGAAAGGAAATGTTGTGAGTACCAACTTTGAACCTGACGGAAAATAAAATGTATACATACCGTCTTCCCCTTGTAGCGCTCGTAGCTGAGGTTTCCCCCACAGTGTGTGCCACCGTCGCCTCGGTTCTCCGCGTTCCGCCTCGCCACGGCTGCAAAGTCCTCGTCCATCTTGAGCCACCTCGTCCTAACCATCTCCTCCCATGCCTCGGCATGCGGCTCGGCCCAATCGGGGATAACCTGAAAATGCAATACTCAACTCAATCTAATGCAATTGCAACTTAGTAGCAATGTAGAATCTCATTGACATTTTACTCACCGACATGTAGTCCTCCACCGTCATCTCGTACTCGGCCTTAGCATTCTTACCGACAATGTCCGGCTTCTGGACCCTCTCGCCTCTCTGTGCCCAGAAGTGACCCGCGGACGTGATCCTTTGGTTGTACCACACCTGCGGTGTCAACCTCTCACAAGTCGCCCGCAAAGTCATGTTCGCGGCCGTCTCCTCAACCTCGGGCGCCACACGATAAAAACACTTCAATCATGCAAAAAACAATTGTGAGAGTCATGAGTTAGAACATTGGGGTCATCAAATATGAACGAAGTTCGAGAAAATATGTCTTACCCAAAACTTTGTCATCACGGCCTCAGCAGCCGTCGGGAAGCCTACGCCAGGGGCACTCTCGTAGTCCGTCCAAGTAGTGGCTAGCTTCTTCTCGCCAGCTGGGACAGTGCCGAGGGGATAGTACTTGCCCGGCCAGAACTTCCTAAGCAAAGCTCCAATCATGCTGCTAGGCTGGCGCGCCTTGACCCCCGGAGGAAATGTCCAATTGCTGCACATGAAAATCAAACATTAGCACATGAAAATCAAACATTAGTACATGAAGATCGAAATTGCCAAATTAGTACTTACTCAGGGCCAGCAGGAATAATAAGGGTCTTCGCCTCATGTGTCTTAGGCTCCTTCCTCTGGTCGGGGACTCTCGCTTCCCCACGAATCTTCAGTGGCTTCGGCCGCCCATCCTCCTCCGGAGTCTCAAACCCGCGGCTAGAGTCCTCCTCGGCTCTAGACTCCGTCTCCGCCTCCTCCAAAGGAAGCAACGTCGCCTGAAGCCGAGGGTGGTGGCTCAAAGTCCGGTCCTCCACCTCCACCTCCACCTCCACCTCCACCTCCACCTCCAGTCCTCCCAAGCCACCTCCACCTCCAGCTCGACCTCCAGCTCCACCACCTCGTCCCCGTCCTCGTCCTCGTCCTCGTCCTCCTCCTCCTCCCGCGCCGTCCTCGTAACGCGGATTGCGACGCGGTTCCCTCCCACTCCTTCTAACATTGTTCTTGCGCTGTTGCATCTTCTTAAGCAAGCTCGACGAGTCCTCCTTGCCGCCGCTCATATTGTTCAATCACCTGCATTGAGAAAGAGAAAACAATTAAGAAGCATGTTGAAAAATATATAAATAGTAAGCATAAAGACTCTAAACAATTAAGAAGCATGTTGAAAAATATATAAATACTAAGCATAAAGACACTATGCAATTAAGAAGCATGTTGAAAAATATATAAATACTAAGCATAAAGACACTAAACAATTATTAAGCATGTTGAAAAATATATAAGAAGCATAAACACATAAAAGACCCTCACCAGCCGTCATCAATCTCATTGACAATCTCATTTTCTTTCTCCTTGTCACTATCACTATCACTATCTTTTGAGTAGTAAGTTGGAGCCTGATAGATGGGTGGAGGCTCATCATCGCTATCATCTTCCACTTGTAACTTCTCGAGCATATCTATGTCCTTTAGATCCACCACTGACTCACCACGAGGTTCTGCGTCTTCTCGTTCCTGAGGTCCTCTTCAAGAACACATTCTAACTCAAAGTGCCCGAAGTCCTCTTCCTCTTGATAGAAAATTCCCTCATATGTTACAGGGTCAATGTTGTTGTAATCGTCCTCGGAGGGAATCGGTAGGTTACCATGTGGCGATACCTGGAACACGACTTCCCAGCCGTTGAGTGCCGCTTTCTGGCATGGGTACGGCAAATAATAAACTTGCTTGGCTTGGTGAGCAACAATATAGACATCGGCTCCGGTATAGGTGGTGGAAGGCTTAACTTCAACTAACCCAATGGACTTGGTAACTCTCTGTCCACCTCTTGGGTCGAACCAATGACACTTGAACACAACGAGATTGAGTTGTTTGTTTGTACGATTGAAGGTTAGCTCGTATACATTCTCTAACCTCCCGTAGTAATCAAAGGTATCGGATCCTCTAGTGAAGACACCAGTATTTATCGTTTTTGGATTCGCCCGGCCCTTCTGGTGTGTCTCTGTATGGAAGCGAAACCCATTCACGTCATACTTCTCATACTTCATGACGTCACGGTTACAACCTTGGGATACACATCTCAACTCATCTGTCATCTCAACGTTTGCATCAGCTCCCTACAAGCACGGTTGAAATTTGTTGTGTGCATTAGTTACGTGGAATAACAGGGACAAGTCACATATTGGTAGGTAAGAGGGACAGCTTAGACATTACTTTTTTCATGAACCAAGACACAAAGTTTATTTTTACTCCGGGAGCACCCTCTTTCAGTAGAGTCTCCAACTCCGCGCCCGTGGGATCGCGCGGAAGCCACCACTGTTCATCCGTGAATTCGCTGAAAGGATACAATAAGCATTAGACCGAGTTGAGTGTAGGTGATCGAAACTAGATACAAAGTAATTTGTACACCATGTTACCTAATGAAATCGTGACCTCCATCATCGTCGTCCCCCCCACCACTTCCTTCATGTTCATAAGCACATAGAGCATTATGCAATCCTTCTCTTCCCTCTCCAATCTATATTTTTGTCCTTTACCAGCCTTGCCACCGGGACATTGGAATAGTTGAAGCTTGGGGTCATTCACGGGCACGTCGACATTGTAACGAGAGACCGGGTTATGCAGAGTGGGAACTTCATCAGGATAGTACGTTGTTGCGGCATCTGCCATCTCCCGAAGGCACGTTGCCTCAGCTATGCATGCTTCAATCTTGGCTTTGTTTCCAGTTATCTTCCGAATATACTTGAACTCTCTCTCAATACAAAACTGCCACCGAAACTGCACTGGGCCACCCAAGAGTGCCTCGTTTGCGAGGTGCACAATGAGATGTGCCATCGGAGTAAAGAAGCCTGGCGGAAAGATCATCTCCAAATTGCATAGCAACTCCGGCACTTGAACTTGCAGCTTCTCAATAACCTTAGGACATATCTGCTTAGCACAGAGCGTGCGGAAGAAATGGCTCAACTCCGCGAGCACTCGCCATATTTTCTCGGGGAGATACCCTCGAAGCATCACCGGCATCAGCCGCTCAATCCATATATGATAGTCGTGACTCTTGAGCCCGGTGACTTTTCCCGTCGAAAGATTGACTCCCTTGCTCATATTCGAACAATAACCATCAGGGAACATCACGACGTATTTTAGCCACTTGAATGCCTCCTTCTTTTGGATGGAATCAAGGCAGAAGTCGGCGTGCGGCTTGAACCAATTCTTTCGACGGCCAGTAGGACGTTGCATGTGTAATTTCTTCCTATCACAGAGCTTCTCAACATCGACTCTAGCCTTGACATTATCCTTTGACTTCCCGGGAATGTTTAGGCACGTGTGAAATAAGGACTCCGCGACATTCTTTACGGTGTGCATCACATCGATGTTATGGGGAAGTTCGAGGTCCTTGTAATACTCGAGCTTCGTTAAGGCTGCCTCGTGAGTCCAGTTGTGCGTTACACCATATCCCTCAAATTGATGGCCAGATTCCGATGCCGCTGGCACGAGAGCACGTAGCTCGGCATCAACAGCTATACCATCGAACTTTGGCACCTCTGTTACTTCATGCACAACTTTGCCTTTCTTGAAGTTCTTTTTGTCTTCTCTGAACGGATGCCTCCGTTTGAGGTACTGCCGATTCGTGTCAAACGCAACATACTTGCGACCCTTATTTAGCCAAAGGAACTCAAGTCGATGCCTGCACACTGGGCATGGCCATTTACCAGCTGTACACCAACCGCATGTTAGGGCGTACCCGGGCATGTCATGCATGGTATACTGCAACCAAACTTTCATGTAGAAGTTTGTCTTCGATGCTCGGTCGTACGTCAACGTCCCGTGGTGCCAAGAGTGGTTCAAATCATCCACAATTGGCTGCATGTAGACACTCAAGTTCTTCCCCGGGTAATCGGGCCCTGGAATGATCAGCGACAGAAACATGGTCTTCCTCGTCATTAGGACTCCGGGAGGGAGATTGAGCGGAATTACAAACACGGGCCAGCAACTGTAATTGGCAGTCGACATACCATATGGATTGAAGCCATCTGTAGCTATTGCAATTCTGACATTCCGAGCATCTGCTGCCCTTTGGGGGTATTTTCTATCAAAGTTCTTCCATGCATTGCCATCAGATGGATGTCCCATCTTCGTCCGGCTCTGATTGTCCTTTATTCGAGTCCCCATCTTGTGCCACGTCATCTGTTTGGCGGTCTCCTCAGTCAAGTAAAGCCGCTGGATTCTTTTTATGAATGGGAGATACCGAAGAATCGACTTTGCGATTTTTGACTGCCTCACCTGACCATCCTTTCCCGTTACCTCTTCATACCTAGAGGCCTTACAAATGGGACAGTACTTGTCCTCCGCAAACTGTTTCCAGAAGAGAACGCAGCCTTTTGGACAACAGTCTATCCTTTGATAATCCATGTTGAGCGCCGACATGAGTTGCCTCGTCTCGTGCAGGCTTTTAGGCAGACAATGCCCTTTGGGCAACATGTTACCAGTTGTTTTCAGACTTGCTTCGAAGCCGTCACGGGTGGTGTTGTACCGGGTCTTGTCGGCTAGACATTGGGAGATGGCATCGAGCTGAGAAATCTCGGCGCCATCGTACAGAGGCGTCTTAGCAGCGGCTATCATATCATAGAAGGCCTTCGCGGCTGGCTCTGGTTCCTCCGGTTCTGGAGGTTCCTCCGGTTCTGGCGGTTCCTCCCGTGAAGGTGGCGACTCTGGCATGTGGGCATCGACAAGATCATCTAGAAAGTCTCTAACCCCATCGTACTCATTGCCATTGAGCCGCTGCCGCATCACCTCACCTCTGTCACGTTCGTGCTCATCAAAGTCGATCTGCGTGACGTAACGAGGCATATACCCATATTGCAGAAGGTGTTTAAACATGTCATCCTTTCCACGACGGTGATGCTTCAAGCAACGATTGCACGGGCAAAGTGGCTGAACCTTCTGTTTTGTACCACGCGCCAACTCCTTCACTAAATGCCAAGTCTTCCTTATCCACTCATCTGTTTTATTAGTCGCACTAACACGGCCGGTGTACATCCATCCATTATCAGCCATCCTCTGCTCTATTGGAAGCCAAACGACAAGCATAGCATTTATATCAAATAGGAAAATGCATCATATTTTAATTTTTTTAACAGGCAAAACGAATGCATCAACCTACATCTCTACTAGGTGGGCTCCTAGCAGCCGGGATCCGTAGATTGAGTACGTTCTCCATGCTCTACCCGGTCCGAGTCAAAATTTCGGCAGCACCTCCCCGCTGCTCTCACGATACACGTCTCGCCAAAAAGACAAGAGGATGTGCATCCGGAGAACAACGGTGAGGCGCTGCCGAAATCCTGACTCGGACCGGAGCAGAGCATGGAGAACGTACCCAACTACGGATCCGCCGACTGTCCCGTAAATGCCGCAAGCGTTACGGTTGAAAATATGCCGACCACTAATGCATATTTATCCGCGTAACGCTTGAGGACGGGAAGTGACACCTAGGTGACGCAACTTGACTTGGAAAATGAATCTAGTGACATAAATAAAATGCGGAGAAGAAGTTGGAAATTTTGCTCACCCTCGGCTGTAGAGGAAGTAGTCGAACAACCGACTGTCGATGTCGGCGACCGTCGAGAAGCGCGTCAAGATCCGGGATCGTCACGCCGGGGTGCTCACGACGAGGCGGTCACGGCATGGCCTATTACAAATCCATATTATTAGAAGAAATTCACATTTGCATTTCTATTTCATAGCTCATAGGCACTATCCTCACCACATGCACTCCAGAGTACAGAGTAGCAAGAATCATCCCAATAAAAGGTGTCTTAATCTTAATCATAAATTCAGACAAATTTTAATCACAAACCAACCAGAGAAACAAAGTCATGAAATGGACATCGCTTAAATAGATTGATTGGAACTAAGCAGTGCCATATCGACCATAGACCAGCCCCCAAACCCCAATCACGGTAACTAGCGGTAATCATGATACCTCCAGTCATGAAATGTACATCGCGCATCAAGTTAATTTCCCAAATCAGGGCGCCAACTTCCCGAATCGGGGCACCAATTCAACCATACAGCTTAGTAGGAAGTCGTACTAACCAACCATAACATGTCTTTGCCGACAAAACACTAGGTGCAGTTTAGCAGAAATTAACACATATGGCTGCTGAGGAACAAATTCAGCAGCTGGAGGTTCAGGTAGTGAAATGGAATTTTCTTTTCCAAACTGTATCTCGCCATCAATAAACACATATGGCTGAATTTGTTGCTCCACGAGACCATAGTCTGAATTTTGAATCTAATTGTATGATCACAAATGACAGGCATTGTCTTAGTCTTGCTATATTTATAATTCTTGTACCATTTAATTTACATATCTGTTTTATGCTATTCAAAACCAGGTCTCCAAAGAGCAAACAAAATTGAGCGGAGCTCTAAGGCGACTACAGGAATCCCATGAACTAGCTGACACACAGGCTATGGAGATTAAGAAACTGAAGACCGCTTTAGGGGTATGTGCATGCAGGTCATATGAACCAAGCGCTGCTAGAGTGGCGTCCTGATGAATCTTCAGCCAGTGACACAGTATAGAATGTAGGCATGCTAGATGCACTCATGTTTGTGCAGGTGCTGTATAGAAGAATTCTTTGCGCTACTGCTGTATGTAAATGCACATGCATTTGTAACCTTAGTGAGCTGTTTTATTTGCGGATTAGTTTCCCAGCTTCCGTTTGGAGTTAAGCTCCAACGATGATGCCAATGTAACTTGTAACACTTCATTCATCATGTCAAATTCAACCTCACAAGGATGTTAGTACTCATATTAGCATACTAATAATGGTAGCTGACACAGATCTGCAGAATGAGAATGGTGTGAGTGGCATGCATTTGTAGTGTACATGTGTCTTGTATGAGACTCATTTGTGCAATAAGAGCATATTTGCAGAATTATAAACAAATACATGCACATTATTTATTGCTCTTTATTCGGAGAATCTAACTATAGGTTGCCTTTCAAATGCGAAATTGGGCAATACATACATGCTCTCTATCGGTTTGCTTAGGAACGAAGTAAGCGCTGAACTCCAAACCTTCCAATAACCGATTAGTTTCAGTTATTACAGGCTTGCGCATGGTAATAATAATCAGATCGAGTATAAAAATACGATCTGCGAGGCAGTACCGAATATTTTTGCCTACAACCGGGCCGAATCAGCCAGCCAACTACACCAGGTACCGAATAATCGAACGAAAATACTACGTACTAACAACGGCCGCATAGCACGAACAGGAGAAGGAGGGATCGGGAGCTCCCGTACCTTGCAAGGAGGACGAGGGAGGCGGCGGCAGCGGCGGGCAGGAGGCGGGCAGGAGGCGGCGGCAGCGGCGTCGGGCGGGAGGCGGTGGCGGCGTCGGGCGGGAGGCGGCGGCGGCGGCGTCGGGCGGCGGCGGCAGCAGCGGCGGGCAGGAGGCGGCGGCAGCGGCGTGCAGGCGGCGGCGGCAGCGGAGGAGGCGCGGCGGCGGCGGGTAGGAGGCGGCGGCGTCGGGCGGGAGGCGGCAGCGGCGGCGTCGGGCAGGAGGCGGCGGCGGCGGCGGGATTGGGGGAGGGCGCGGGACTTGGGGAAAATGGGCGGGCTTTGGCGAGGAGGAGGCCGACCAGGGGATTTTTTCGGGCTCAGATCCCGAGCTACGCCGAGGGCCACCCATACGCCGAGGGCCACCCTCGGCTTAGCCAGGTGCATTTTTTTAATTTTTTTGTTTTTTCTTTCATTTTTTCTTTCATTGTTTCTTTCATGGTCTAAAGAAGAACCACAGAGTATATATACCAGACAAAGGGATATGGGATCACATACATGGTATATATTTTTATGAGTTGTGCATGTTATCTTATTAAATTTGTTATTACGCCATGCGAAAATAGGTAAAATCTATTATTTTATGTCGTTTTAGTTTGATAGAGCTTTATTCTTACAATGATGAACCCATGGTGTACCAATGTTGTTGAATACTATTTCATGTTCATCGTATGTCATAATAATATTTCGATGTCATGTACTCCCTCTCAGTTACCACTGACGTGCCAGTTCTCTATCTTTTTTCGCTTTCCGCAAACTTTACCATCTTAGACCTTTATCTCTCTTACATAACCTAAGGCCCACGCACGTGCCAAATATGGCCTCGTTCCGACAAACTATGTGGTGAAACGGGCCGTTTCCTACTCATTTCCCCTAAAAGCCATAGAACTCCGACGAGATAGCCCTGTTCGTGAAGGGTTCTCCAAGATAATTGCCGTATCCCAGTTCCGTCTTTTGCAGTGGTTACTAGGACACATAAAATGACGCCACGCGGCTCCGCTCGATTTTTGGCTCCGTTTGCTTTGCCAACGCAAAACGGGGCGCCGGACATGCGTATGGCCGCACGGGCCACCCCTCCGCCAACGCGCGAAACGGAAAACATTTAGCACATAAAATGACGCGTCCTAGACCTAAAAACATTTTTCCCTCCATTTATTGAGCGAAGGAAAGTGTCGCCCCAGTTCAAATCCGGTTCCCGGATTCGGGGCACCGCAGGAGCGGGTGGGATTCCCAGATGGCTTCCGCGCGCATATGGCATGTGATAGGTGGTGCGTAGGAGGTATCCTACCGCTGCGCGGAGGTCCCGCGCGATACTGAAATGCGCGCCATGTAGCTGCTTCAAAAAAAAGCTTCCGGCACCCCGAAAATGGAAAAACCGTCGCCCGTGGTTCGTATTGGAAATCCGCGACCGGGCCTTGCTTCCCATCCTAAGGCCCACGCACGTGCCAAATATGGCCTCGTTCCGACAAACTATGTGGTGAAACGGGCCGTTTCCTACTCATTTCCCCTAAAAGCCATAGAACTCCGGACGAGATAGCCCTGTTCGTGAAGGGTTCTCCAAGATAATTGCCGTATCCCAGTTCCGTCTTTTGCAGTGGTTACTAGGACACATAAAATGACGCCACGCGGCTCCGCTCGATTTTTTGGCTCCGTTTGCTTTGCCAACGCGCAAAACGGGGCGCCGGACATGCGTATGGCCGTACGGGCGCGCGCGTGCACCCCTCCGCCAACGCGCGAAACGGAAAACATTTAGCACATAAAATGATGCGTCCTAGACCTAAAAACATTTTTCCCTCCATTTATTGAGCGAAGGAAAGTGTCGCCCAGTTCAAATCCGGTCGGTTTCCCGGATTCGGCGCAGGAAGCGGGTGGGATTCCCGATGGCTTCCGCGCGCATATGGCATGTGATAGGTGGTGCGTAGGAGGTATCCTACCGCCGCGCGGAGGTCCCGCGCGATACTGAAATGCGCGCCATGTAGCCCTTCACAAAAAAGCCCTTCCGGCACCCCGAAAATGGAAAAACCGTCGCCCGTGGTTCGTATTGGAAATCCGCGACCGGGGCCTTGCTTCCCATCCTAAGGCCCACGCACGTGCCAAATATGGCCTCGTTCCGACAAACTATGTGGTGAAACGGGCCGTTTCCTACTCATTTCCCCTAAAAGCCATAGAACTCCGACGTGATAGCCCTGTTCGTGAAGGGTTCTCCAAGATAATTGCCGTATCCCATTCCGTCTTTTGGGTGGTTACTAGGACACATAAAATGACGCCACGCGGCTCCGCTTTTTTGGCTCCGTTTGCTTTGCCAACTGCGCAAAACGTGGGCGCCGGGACATGCGGTATGGCCGTACCGGGCGCGCGCGTGCACCCCTCCGCCAACGCGCGAAACGGAAAACATTTAGCACATAAAATGACGCGTCCTAGACCTAAAAACATTTTTCCCTCCATTTATTGAGCGAAGGAAAGTGTCGCCCCGTCAAATCCGGCTTCACCGGATTCGGCGACCGCAGAAGCGGGTGGGATCCTGGATTTCCGCGCGCATATGGCATGTGATAGGTGGTGCGTAGGAGGTATCCTACCGCTGCGCGGAGGTCCCGCGCGATACTGAAATGCGCGCCATGTAGCTGCTTCACAAAAAAAGCCCTTCCGGCACCCCGAAAATGGAAAAACCGTCGCCGTGGTTCGGATTGGAAATCCGCGACCGGGGCCTTGCTTCCCATCCTAAGGCCCACGCACGTGCCAAATATGGCCTCGTTCCGACAAACTATGTGGTGAAACGGGCCGTTTCCTACTCATTTCCCCTAAAAGCCATAGAACTCCGGACGAGATAGCCCTGTTCGTGAAGGGTTCTCCAAGATAATTGCCGTATCCCAGTTCCGTCTTTTGCAGTGGTTACTAGGACACATAAAATGACGCCATGCGGCTCCGCTCGATTTTTGGCTCCGTTTGCTTTGCCAACTGCGCAAAACGGGGCCGCCGGGACATGCGGTATGGCCGTACGGGCGCGCGTGCACCCTCCGCCAACGCGCAAACGGAAAACATTTAGCACATAAAATGACGCGTCCTAGACCTAAAAACATTTTTCCCTCCATTTATTGAGCGAAGGAAAGTGTCGCCCAGTTCAAATCGACAGTTCACGGATTCGGCGGGGCACCGCAGAAGCGGGTGGGATTCCCGATGGCTTCCGCGCGCATATGGCATGTGATAGGTGGTGCGTAGGAGGTATCCTACCGCCGCGCGGGTCCCGCGCGATACTGAAATGCGCGCCATGTAGCCGCTTCACAAAAAAAGCCCTTCCGCACCCCGAAAATGGAAAAACCGTCGCCCGTGGTTCGATTGGAAATCCGCGACCGGGGCCTTGCTTCCCATCCTAAGGCCCACGCACGTGCCAAATATGGCCTCGTTCCGACAAACTATGTGGTGAAACGGGCCGTTTCCTACTCATTTCCCCTAAAAGCCATAGAACTCCGGACGAGATAGCCCTGTTCGTGAAGGGTTCTCCAAGATAATTGCCGTATCCCAGTTCCGTCTTTTGCAGTGGTTACTAGGACACATAAAATGACGCCACGCGGCTCCGCTCGATTTTTTGGCTCCGTTTGCTTTGCCGCGCAAAACGGGGCCGGGACATGCGGTATGGCCGGGCGCGCGCGCACCCTCCCCCAACGCGAAACGGAAAACATTTAGCACATAAAATGACGCGTCCTAGACCTAAAACATTTTTCCTCTCATTTATTGAGCGAAGGAAAGTGTCCAGTTCAAATCCGGATTTCGGATTCGGCGGGGCACCGCAGAAGCGGGTGGGATTCCCAGATGGCTTCCGCGCGCATATGGCATGTGATAGGTGGTGCGTAGGAGGTATCCTACCGCCGCGGAGGTCCCGCGCGATACTGAAATGCGCGCCATGTAGCGCTTCACAAAAAAGCCCTTGGCACCCCGAAAATGGAAAAACCGTCGCCCGTGGTTCGTATTGGAAATCCGCGACCGGGCCTTGCTTCCCATCCTAAGGCCCACGCACGTGCCAAATATGGCCTCGTTCCGACAAACTATGTGGTGAAACGGGCCGTTTCCTACTCATTTCCTAAAAGCCATAGAACTCCGGACGAGATAGCCCTGTTCGTGAAGGGTTCTCCAAGATAATTGCCGTATCCCAGTTCCGTCTTTTGCGGTGGTTACTAGGACACATAAAATGACGCCACGCGGCTCCGCTCGATTTTTTGGCTCCGTTTGCTTTGCCAACTGCGCAAAACGGCCGGGACATGCGGCATGGCCGTACCGGCGCGCGTGCACCCTCCGCCAACGCGCGAAACGGAAAACATTTAGCACATAAAATGACGCGTCCTAGACCTAAAAACATTTTTCCCTCCATTTATTGAGCGAAGGAAAGTGTCGCCCCAGTTCAAATCCGGACAGTTTCAGCGGATTCGGCGGGGCACCGCAGAAGCGGGTGGGATTCCCAGATGGCTTCCGCGCGCATATGGCATGTGATAGGTGGTGCGTAGGAGGTATCCTACCGCGCGCGGAGGTCCCGCGCGATACGAAATGCGCGCCATGTAGCTGCTTCACAAAAAAAGCCCTTCCGGCACCCCGAAAATGGAAAACCGTCGCCCGTGGTTCGTATTGGAAATCCGCGACCGGGGCCTTGCTTCCCATCCTAAGGCCCACGCACGTGCCAAATATGGCCTCGTTCCGACAAACTATGTGGTGAAACGGGCCGTTTCCTACTCATTTCCCTAAAAGCCATAGAACTCGGACGAGATAGCCCTTCGTGAAGGGTTCTCAAGATAATTGCCGTATCCCAGTTCCGTCTTTTGCAGTGGTTACTAGGACACATAAAATGACGCCACGCGGCTCCGCTCGATTTTTTGGCTCCGTTTGCTTTGCCAACTGCGCAAAACGGGGCGCGGACATGCGGTATGGCCGCACGGCGTGCACCCCTCCGCCAACGCGCGAAACGGAAAACATTTAGCACATAAAATGACGCGTCCTAGACCTAAAAACATTTTTCCTCCATTTATTGAGCGAAGGAAAGTGTCGCCCGGTTCAAATCCGGTTTCCGCGGATTCGGCGGGGCACCGCAGAAGCGGGTAGGATTCCCGATGGCTTCCGCGCGCATATGGCATGTGTACATGGAAACCATAGGTTGGGCATACTTCACCATAAAATAGGCTCCATTTGAGCCGTGGCGGGAGTTTCCACATACAGATCCTGGATTTTACCAAGTGTTAGCCCATGTATGCGGAAATCGTCAACAACGGGTACATCCAAGATTAGTCAAACCTTACATCACACTTGTACACATATGTTATGGGCATATACAAGTTTTCCAGTGATTCCGACGATCCGATGGTCTGTATCTTGAAAAAACCCTAGGGCGGGGACCCCGCAGATCTACCCCTATAGCTTTCTCCGTGTGAGGGTTTACCAATGGACTTTTTTACTTGCTTTGGTTTGTTTAGGACATATGTATATGGAAACCATAGGTTGGGCATACTTTACCATAAAATAGGCTCTGTTTGAGCCGTGGCGGGAGTTTCCACATACAGATCCTGCATTTCACCAAGTGCTAGCCCATGTATGCGGAAATCGTCAACGCCGGGTACATGCAAGGTTAGACAAACCTTACATCACACTTGTACACATATGTTAGGGACAAATGCAAGTTTTCAAGCGATTCCGACGCTCCGGTGATCTGTATCTTGGGAAACCCTAGGGCGGGGACCCTGCAGATCTACCCCTATAGCTTTCTCCGTGCGAGGGTTTACCAATGGATTTTTTTATTTGCTTTGCTTTGTTTAGGACATATGCACATGGAAACCATAGGTTTGGAATGAAATAGGCCCCGGATGAGCCGTAGCAGGAGTTTCCACATACATATCCTGGATTTTACCAAGTGTGGGCCCATGTATGCGGAAATCGTCAACGCCGGGTACATGCAAGGTTAGACAAACCTTACATCACACTTGTACACATATGTTAGGGACAAATGCAAGTTTTCAAGCGATTCCGACGCTCCGGTGATCTGTATCTTGGGAAACCCTAGGGCGGGGACCCTGCAGATCTACCCCTATAGCTTTCTCCGTGCGAGGGTTTACCAATGGATTTTTTTATTTGCTTTGCTTTGTTTAGGACATATGCACATGGAAACCATAGGTTTGGAATGAAATAGGCCCCGGATGAGCCGTAGCAGGAGTTTCCACATACAAATCCTGGATTTTACCAAGTGTCGGCCCATGTATGCGGAAATCGTCAACGGGTACATGCAAGGTTAGACAAACCTTACATCACACTTGTACACATATGTTAGGGACAAATGCAAGTTTTCAAGCGATTCCGACGCTCCGGTGATCTGTATCTTGGGAAACCCTAGGCCGGGGACCTTGCAGATCTACCCCTATAGCTTTTTTCGTGCGAGGGTTCACCAATGGATTTTTTTAATTTCTTTGCTTTGTTTAGGACATATGCACATGGAAACCATAGGTTTGGAATGAAATAGGCCCCGGATGAGCCGTAGCAGGAGTTTCCAGCGATTCGGACGCTCCGGTGGTTTGTATCTAGGGAAACCCTAGGGGGCGGGGACCCCGCAAATCTACCCCTAGGGTTAGGGTTAGAGTTAGGGTTAGCAATGGACTTTTTTCCTTTGTTTTAGGACATATGTACATCGATAGTTGGGCCTACTGGATCCCGTCGACCCGTCTACGAAGAGCGTCACTCGTGGGATCTACATAAGCCATCTACCATTTTTTTTTAAAAAAGTAACTATTTTTACATAATTCATACTAGTACATAAATAAAACAAACATAATATAAAGTTAATGACCAAAAAGAAAAAAATGTATGCCGAGGGTGGCCGTCGGCATAGGCGGGTGATGCCCTATGCCGAGGGTGGCCCTCGGCGCCTCGCTGACGCCGTGACCGGGCCGTCACGGCCGGAGCGGGACCGGAGCAGATGCTCGTGCTACGCCGACGGCCTTGGGTACGCCGAGGGTGGCCGTCGGCGTATCCTTCTCTACGCCGAGGGGATGTCTACGCCGAGGGGCTCTTTGGGCCGCTGCCCTGGACCGGACGTACGCCGACGGCCCCGACATTTGGCCGTCGGCGTACGCCACGGCCGTCGGCGCATCGCGCCATTCCCGTAGTGAAATTCGGTTTCCGTGTCCGACTCTAGTCATGCAATCGATCGCCTGTTATTATTGCGAGGGTAACCATACTAGCAAAGATCGAGTACTCTTGCGCCGAAAAGGGATCGCGCCTTGTACGGGATGACAAGGGATTACTGGTCCGATCTCCCTGACGATCTCCTCCACCTGGTCTACGCCAAGGTTGGCTGCTTGCTCCACCGCGTCCGGTTCTCCGCGGTATGCACATCGTGGCGAGCCGCCGCGGTTGCGTCGCGGCACCCGGCGCCGCCTACCCTACCGTGGCTCATCCTCTCCTCCATACTACGGAACGACCACAGGAAGACGCGTGTGTACTGCCCTGAAGAAGACTGGGTCATGCGCATCCAGCTCCCGATCCCGAGCGAAAATATGGTCGGCAAGTGGTTGGTGGGAGCTCACGATGGTGGCTGGATCGCCGCGCTAGGGTTCGGCCTGAAGCTTGCGATCGTGAACCTCTTCTCCGGCGTCGAGGTCAAGGCGCCGCTTCTGAAACAGTGGACCATGCCTGGCAGCCTCGTCCGGAAGGTTGTCTTCTCCGACTCTCCAACCTCAACTGGATGCATCCTCGCGGCCATCATCCAACACCACAACCATGAGGTCCATGACATCCTGCTATGCAGGCCCGGTTGTCCTGACATCGGATGGACTACATATTCCACGATAGAGGAGCTCCTGGACATCATCTTCCACAATGGACATCTCTATGGCCTCAACATCTCCGGGGACCTGCTCAGGTTCGAAACAGGAGTGAACCAAGACGGCTGGCCGATGATCACCAAACAACACCTGCAGGCGATCGAGATAGGTAGCTCCCGCATGGACAACGACCCTTTCTACCTATTTAATTTGGAAGGCAAGCTCGCAATGGCGGTGAGAAGAGAGCGGGCAACCATGTTCAGATCCGACCTTTTCTTCATGGTGTTTGAGCTTGCTCACGAACCGGTGATAGGGCACTTTCAGAAGTGGGAGAAAGTAGAGAGCTTGGGAAACTACTCTCTATTCTTAGGGAAAACGTCATCCAAGGCGGTGTACGTACCTGCAGGGGGGCACGGTAAGGTGCAGAGAAGCTACATCTACGCCGATGATGTGGTTGGCGGCCGCAGCTATCTCATGCAAGAATACGGCGGTGATGGAATCAAATCGTCTAAATCTTCGATAGTTTGTGGCCCTTGGGGAGAAACGTTAACATGGATTTTTCCTCCAGATTTCTGTAGTCTAGCTAAGCAGAAAAATTCCAACGGCATTCAGATTTGCTAAGCAAGGTACTAATTGGGAGGGAATTCCGTTAAGATTCGTCCTCTGTCATAAGTAACATGTGTTGCAAAGTGCCATGGGCCGTTAGATTGCTTTGTGATTCATGTTCTAAGTTGCAACTAAGATTCGATAATATCATCTCTGGCCAAACTAGCTTAGTTCTAAGTCGATTGAGAGTCACACACTATTCATTATTACAGTTACCATGCATGAAGGAGGTACGTTGCACGCGAGCACTTGTTGCTTACATTAACACTGATAGCACGCGCACGTCACCAAGTTTGAAACACTCTGGATCCTTGAGCAATTGTTTGATTCGCATAGAGGTTTGCCTCCCCTGTATCTTACAGTACTCCTTTTTTTTAGATAAAAGGCACTCAAGTGCCCAACTTTGAATTAACAAAGCCACCAACGGCGAGAACGATACAAAGTGCTGAACCCAGCTTACAGAACGACACCACACACCCACACGAACTACCGAAGAAGCTACAACCGGAAGCACGACCAAAAGGCTCAGCCAAAGCACCTACGAGGACTCGGAGGAGAACAGGAGTCTACAGTGTCGGGCCGGAGCTCACTCGAGAGCGAGCCATTTTCACGCGCGCCTCAACAAAACTCCTCCGTCGTAGAGATGCCACCGGAAGCCGACCACCACCGGGGACCGACCCACGTTGCTCGCAAACCGAAGAGCAGCGCCAAGGAAGCTCGACAAGGGAAGGGCACGGAGCAAGCCTTGCCGAAGATCGCCGAAGAATCACCTCCGTCACAACCTTCGGTGAGCCTCGCGCTGTGGGCTCCAAGACGGTGTCTTCAAGAAGAGCACGACACCGGAGTGCCGCCACCGCCCGATCCGTGGATCTTGGGTTTTCACCCGGATGAAGTAGAGGGACGGAGGTTGGCCTCACGGCGCCTTCAACAAGGGAACGCCGTCCGCGGACGCCGCCGCCGTGGCCCGAGGGGCAAAGGTTTCCCCTTGGCAACCTCTCCACCATCTACACCCCACACCACTCGACTCGCCGAGTACCACGTCGCCCCCACGACCATGGCACCGACCAGCACCAGAGCTACTGGCTCGCCCGCCAACCAAATAGCTCCCCCCTTCCAGGGCCGCCGCCCCGGCATCCCAACCCTGCCCGCTGCAGCACCGAGGAAAGCTTACAGTACTCCTACTTGGTACATATCACTATAGGTGAGAAATTAATGGCAAGGAATTAATGGCAAGGACATTTTATATCGCTATTGGTAAGAAAATTAATGGTAAGGATAGTGCATAAAACACTACTACCAAATGAAGCACGGGCAAATAGCTCATGTGCGACGTATTTTCTCGCTATTGGAAAGAAAACGACGTTGTTCGTTGGAATAGCCCCCATGCGATGCTTGTGACGACGCAAATAGCTAGCATGCGACACTTCACTTAAACAGCAGTAGACAGCTTATCAACTCAAATCACATGGGCTAAGAGGGACCCACAACTTATCCACATCAGCACAGGACACCTCCGAGCGTGGGACCTACCTCTTGTCCACCTCACCACAGGACCTGATGGGGATACACCCATAGGGGGTGGGTCGCCAGTCCCACTCGCCATGAAAGAAGGAGACCCAGATGGGCCGCCAGTCGCTCAAGCGACTGGGCCATGAAGCGACTGGGCCACCTGTCCAGGAGGGAGGCCTGTGCGACCGTATAAGAAGATTGCGTGCAGGAGGAGTAGAGGATCCCGGATTAGTAGCAACTGTATGATTCGGAGTTATCTCCTTGTAACCCTAGATCGGGGTGTCCATAAAACCCCGAGCTAAAACCCTAGGGGGACATCATCGAGATCCAATCTCCCCTGTAAGCTCCGGCGTAGCCGCCGACTGAGCCCCCATTGTAATTCTCCACCGAGCAATAAAGATCTAGCAGGACGTAGGCCCTTTACTCTACGGAGTGGCTGAACCTGGGTAAACCCTTGTCCCGTGCACCTCGATCCGCGTATGGCCATGTTCCCTTGCCCCCGCATCAACGAAGTGCTGCCCCTAGCATCTGCCGTGGTCATATCCACGACAGTGGCGCCCACCGTGGGGCATGGAACATCAAGCCTCCGAGCCGCGGCGAGGCCCTACTCGCGCCGGCAGGTCGCCACAGGCAGGATGATCGCCACTGGCGGCTTCTTCCACATCCAGCCGAGCTCATACCGGCCGGCTTCGACTCCCCTCGCACGCGCCTGGATGGTGCCGGTCGGTACCATCAACCTCTTCGTCGGGCTCACTGGAGTCAGCGACCCCGACGAAATTCACCCCAGCCAGATGCATGATCCCTTCGCGCCAGGACAACTCCTCACCGCAACTCTCCCCATCACGGGCGAGGTCCACACGGAGGCCGAGCCAGCCTTGGAAGATGACGCCGACTCGGCTGCCGCAGCATCAACTGCCGAGTCCATCGCCACGGCGTCGGTCGCCGGGTCCATAGTCGCAGCCTCGCTCGGGGACTCCATCACTCCAGTCTCCAACCCGAGCGACTTCGAGGACGACTCCGTCCTCCCCCTCTTCAGCAGCGACTCCGACTCGGACTCGGTCGGCGCTGCCTGGCACCAACCCCCCACCGCCGTCTTCATGGCGGCTGGCGATGGAGACCAACCTCCACAAGATCCCTTCTCCACGCCGCTTCCTCCCACCGCGACCGCGGCCGAGATCGAGGCGCATCGAGCGGCCCTAGAGGAGCAACGGAAGAGAGAGCTCGTGGAGCGGCAGAAGTTCCGCCTCGAACAAGACTCGATGAGAGCCGTGTCCCATTACCGCAACGAGCGAAATCGCGCACGCATGGAACGCATCCAGGCACAAGGCTTCCCCAGTGCGCGTCTCAACTTCGATGACCCGGATGGAGAAGTTCGGGTCGCCCGACCTACGAACCCCGACGTCCCGGAGTCGAGTCGGGTCGCCGCCGGAGGAGTAGCTCACGGAGCACCGCCCCCCCCCCTCCACCTCCCGGAGGACGACCGCCTCCCCAAGCAGAGGTCGACGCCAACGGCCTGCGACTCCATTCGTCCCCAGCAGACAATGTCGCAGCGGCCCAAGCCGCACTCGCCAACCTCCCTGAAACAGGGGAGGGTGCTATCTTCGTTCAGCACGCCAAGGCTTTAGTCGCCAAGGCCCTGGAACAGCAACACGCCGTCGCCGACTCTCAAGGACGGCTCTACTCGCGCTCGTCGGCAAGCCGAGCCGCGTCTTCAGCCGCGGCGAACCGCGCAGTCGTCAACTTCAACAACTGCCCACCTCCAGCACCGCGAGCCGCTCACTCGACTAACCACCGAGTCGAGACACGACCGGCGCGAGCGATGGTCGCCGCGAACGGGCAAGCGATTGACGCACGCACTCACATCCTCAACGATCAAGAGTGGCGAGCGCGCAACCGGGCTAACGACCGCTTCGCCAACGAGGCCCCGCGCCAGAGCGCGTTTAACCGGGTCGGACCGGCATGCTTCGGTCCCATGATAAGAGGCGAGCCCTACCCGGTCGGGTTCAAGGGTCCTCGTGACATTGAGAAGTACGACACACACATCGACCCCACGGTCTGGATCGACTCGTACACCATGGCAATGGGCATCTTGGGTTATTCCGAGTTACTCGCCGCCCGCTACCTGCCCCTCATGATGGACGGAGTGAACCGTCATTGGTTCAACACCCTCACGCCAAACAGCATCGATTCATGGGACGAAGCCAGGGCCGCCTTCATCCAACACTTCGCCAGCGCGTACACGCGCGCAACCACCATAGAAGACTTGGACCGCTGCGTCCAAGGCCCACGCGAATCGACTCGCCGATGGGTACAACGCTGGCAAGACATGTGGACCACCTCCAGCGGCATCAGCACCGACACGGCAATCTACTGCTTCCGAAGGTGCTGCCGATATGAACCACTCAGCGCCAAGCTCCGTCGAGTCAGCAGGGATAACATCTCCATCGCGGAACTCTTCGACATCGCCCTGCGATACGCCGACGAGGACCCCACAGTCGACTCGGATGACGAGTACGGCCAGCGGCGCAATCGCCGCCCTACCTCCGACAACCGCCGCAGCGACTACAGGTTCAGCGGCCGGTCCAGTGGCGGCAAACGCCGCGCCGACGGCGGCCACACGGAACTCGTCGCCAATGCCGACTACGAGCAACGCGACCCGAAGTCGTTCCGCCGCGACAATCGCGCACCAAGAGAAGACCGGCCCCAGCCCAGGCGGTTCGATGCGCGCAGCTTGCTAGATGCCCCATGCATCTACCACAGCAGAGAGGGCAAGCCCTCCAACCACACGACTGGAAACTGCTATTCCCTGAAGCAGATCGAGAGAGCCCGTCGCGCCAAAGAAGCCAACGGCGGTAACCAGCAGAAGGACCGCGCCAAGGACCAGGACCAGAGCAAAGAAGACGGATTCGGACGTAGCGCCGGCTCGCTACACACCTTCACCGGGGTCGGCGACCGCCGCGATCGGAAAGTCCTCAACAGGGCAGTCGCTGTGCATGCAGTCTCAGTTGGCGTGCCCCGCTGGCTCAACTGGTCCGAGCAAAGCATCACGTGGAGTCGTGACGACCACGCCCCACGCATCGAATACCCAGGCCGAGTAGCCCTAGTCGTCAGGCCAAAGGTGGCCGACTATTGGCTCCCGAAGACTCTGATGGATGGAGGAAGTTCCATCAACATAATGTACTACGAAACCTTCCAGCGACTCGGTCTGCCGGACTCGCGCCTGGAGGACACCAAAGTCACGTTCCACGGTATCGTCCCAGGGCGGAAGGCCTTTCCAATCGGCAAGGTCACACTGCCAGTCACCTTTGGCACGCCTGTGAATTACCGCACCGAGCGGATAACATTCGAGGTGGTCAACTTCCGCAGCCCATACCACTGCGTCCTCGGTCGCCAGGCGTTCGCCAGGTTCATGGCCGCGCCCCACACTAGTAGGAAAAGCCTCATCAGTGGCACACCAAAATTGGATTCTGTGGCGCATGGGAGGTGCGCCACAGAACCGTCGCCACAAAAATAAGGTTTCTGTGGCGCACCTACCATGCGCCACGACAAGGTTTCTGTGGCGCACGTGTTCCTAGGTGCGCCACAGAAAAGAGTGCGCCACATAATTGGTTTTCAGTGCGCCACAGAAATTGCTTGTATTATACTCGATTTTGTGCTGCTGCTATACACATGCAGTTTATACACAGCAATATACAGAGATACAGGTTATATACAGCAACATTCAGATATAATATAAATATCATGTACATTGCACAGATATAACATAGACATCATCATCACATTACTTAGAGCCCGATCGAGATACATATATAGTGGCAATTAAGTGTCAAATGTTTTGCATACAACTCTTAATTCATACAAATTTCACAATTTCGAGATACAAAGTAGTCTTCATCCGGTTCCTCCTTTGCTCCCTCATCTCTACCCACCAGGCTCGATCCGGTTCCTCCTTTGCTCCCTCATCTCTACCCACCAGGCTCGCTTGCATCGGGGTCTTCATATCCAGTTCGTACTATGATGAAAATGGAAGAAAGTGAGACCAACAAGTCCGATGCACAAGAGAAATGGAATAAATGCCTCATACATTGTTGGTCAACACAAATATTAACATTTAGGGATGGCGTAAGTGAGACCAAGTCCGATGCACAAGATATTGATATTTGTGCTATCTTACCAGGCTCACTTACGCCACCCCCAAGTGTACGGGGACCAAACATTTTAATCATCGGCATTTTGAAAATCTCAAAGCAAATGGAATGACAAAATGGAATAAGTGCCTCATACATTATTGGTCAACACAAATACTATGGTCGAAACCATAGTTGCAGTATACACCGCAGTATACTTTGCAGAAGGGCCCCCTTTCCCCGGCCGCCGTTCCGTGAACGGGTCCTTAACGACACAACAACGCTGATCTGCCTCTCGGCGTAGAACCACGGCAGTCCCAGCCGCCTCCCTTGTGGCCGCGTCTCTGCGCTTCCATGGCCGGACCACGATTGGACTCACCGGGGGAATAATGATAATCACCATCAACACTATCGCGACTCCACAGGAGCATAGCAGTTTGCAGCAGATGCCACTTTTCTTCCCTCGCCGTGCAGTGAACGAGTCTTTGATGCAAAGACCGTGCCGCCTGCCCAGGCCGGCACGGTCTTTGCATCAAGGACTCGTTCACTGGACGGCGAGAGAAGAAAAGCGGCATCTGCTGCAAAGTACTCTACACCTGTGGACTCTGACGATAGTGGTGATTATCAGTATTTCCCCGGTGAGTTCAATCGTGGTCCGGCCATGGAGAAAAGCGCAGAGCCCACTAGACACGGCCACAAGGGAGACGGCTGGGACTGGCGTGGTTCTGCGCCGAAGAGACATGTCGGCGTTGTTGTCTCGTCAAGGACTCGTTCAACGAACGGCGGCCGGGGAAAGGGGGCCCGTCTACAAAGTATATTGCGGCGTATAGGTGACCAAACATTCTAATCATCGGCACTAAAATGGAAGAAAGAGCCAAGTGGTATCTCAACTAGATATCATATGCCTCATACTTTGTTGGTCGAAAGAAATATTAACATTCAGGGATGGGGTCAGCGAGGCCAGGTAGGATGCACAAGAGAGATTGATAGTTGTGCCATCGCACCAGGCTCAGTGGCCCCACCCCAGAGTGTACAAGTGACCAAACAATTTAATCATCGGCACTAGAATGGAAGAAAGGCCAATGCAATTAAGAAGTAGCTAGTATGAACTAAATGGAATGCCTCATACTTTGTTGGTCGAAACAAATATGAACATCCCGGGATGGCGTTAGTGAGGCCAGGTAGGATGCACAAGAGATTGATATTTGTGCCATCACACCAGGCTCACTAGCGACACCCCGGAGTGTACGAGTGATCAACCAACCATCTAATCATCGACAAGTACAAAAACACCACCAAACCAGCAACCATGGTGACATAAGTCAAGATGCTCAAACACACATAGCATGCATGGAGCAGATGCTCCAAAGGGATTATTCATCACTTGGTATATAGACCAAGTGATGCTGGCAAAAGAGAGGCCAATCAAGAACCAGTAAATCCAGTAAGTGATAGATATGCCTAAACAAGCAACAACACATAGCATATCCCAGCTAACCAGATGAGACAAGTCTTGGTAGCCAACTGAATCACCTAGCACCACCTAGCCTTTTAAAACCATCAGAAACAATCCTTTTTCTTCAAAGGATACCACAGTGGCATTCATTTACATGATCCCCTACTGTGGATATCTCTATTTTCATCAAAGCCAACAAGAAATAGAAATTTATCATTACTCAGTTGAGTTCAAAACACCACCAAACCAGCAACCATGGTGACATAAGTCAAGATGCTCAAACACACATAGCATGCATGGAGCAGATGCTCCAAAGGGATTATTCATCACTTGGTATATAGACCAAGTGATGCTGGCAAAAGAGAGGCCAATCAAGAACCAGTAAATCCAGTAAGTGATAGATATGCCTAAACAAGCAACAACACATAGCATATCCCAGCTAACCAGATGAGACAAGTCTTGGTAGCCAACTTAATCACCTAGCACCACCTAGCCTTTTAAAACCATCAGAAACAGTCCTTTTTCTTCAAAGGATACCACAGTGGAATTCATTTACATGATCCCCTATTGTGAATATCTCTATTTTAGTATACCATCATAAGCATTCCATTTAAATCACACAATCCATCAAGTAAATCTTCACAAGGATACCACAGTAGCATCAAGTAAATCTTCACAAGGATACCACAGTAGCATAGTAGCATACCATAAGCTCAAAAGAATCCATCATTTTCTTCACAAGGATACCACAGTAGCATACCATAGTAGCATTTCATGCATTTAAATGAACCAGTAGCATCAAAACCAACCAAATGTCCAACTAGCAAGCAATACCAAGTGAGCAAGTCTTCATTACCTTGTACAGGTTCAGACATGGATTTGTAGAACAAGTACAGAGAGGCAGAGAGGCATAGACAATTTCTATAAGCATATAGAACACTCCAATTTCTATAAGCATAGACAATTTCATTGTCACATCTTTCTATAAGCATAGACAATTTCATTGTCACATCTTTCTATAAGCATAGTAGCATACCATAAGCTCACAACAATCCATCAAGTAAATCTTCACAAGGATACCACAGTAGCATAGTAGCATACCATAAGCTCACAAGAATCCATCATTTTCTTCACAAGGATACCACAGTAGCATACCATAGTAGCATTTCATGCATTTAAATGAACCAGTAGCATCAAAACCAACCAAATGTCCAACTAGCAAGCAATACCAAGTGAGCAAGTCTTCATTACCTTGTACAGGTTCAGACATGGATTTATAGAACAAGTACAGAGAGGCAGAGGCAGAGGCATAGACAATTTCTATAAGCATATAGAACACTCCAATTTCTATAAGCATAGACAATTTCATTGTCACATCTTTCTATAAGCATCACTAGCAGCAGCAGCAATGCATATGAACACCATATACAGGTTCAGAACAATTTCATTGTCACATTGTACAGGTTCAGAACAACATATAGAACACTCCAATAAGCATCACTAGCAGCAGCAGCAATGCATATGAACACCATATGAAGCAAAACGATTAGGGGCAATGCATCCAGAGCAACAGCAGCAATACATCCAGAGCGAGCATTTCGTCGAGCACGTTGTGCTCGCGCGGGGGAGGAAGAGGGAGGGGAGGGGAGGAAGAGGGAGGGAGCTCACCGACGACAACAACAGTTGTGGAGGAGCTCACCGACGACGACGGCAAGGGTGGAGGTCGCGGCGGCTCCTCCACCTTGACGCGACGGCGGCCCCTCCTCGCGGCGGCCCCTCCTCGCCGTAGCGGCAGCTTGTGCTGCAGGTGGCGGGGATGGGAGGAGCGTGGCGGCAGGCGGCCCTCGCGTAGGAAGGCGGCGGCGACGGCGATGGCGACGACCATGGCGGCGCGCGGTGAGGAGAGGGGAGAGGGGAGAGGCGGTACGGATCAGAGGTGAACAGGCGTGGGCGGGGGAGGGCACGGGATGATATAGGTTCCCTTAGTTCTGTGGCGCACCAGAACAAGTGCGCCACAGAATCAACTACTTCTGTGGCGCACCGAAGCAAGTGCGCCACAGAAACAGTAATTTCTGTGGCGCAGCGCGCCATGTGCGCCACAGAAATACCTACACTAATAATTGGTGGTGACAGGGTGTGGGCCCCACTAAATTTTTGTGGCGCACGGTTCCCTGATGCGCCACAAAATTAAGCTATTTCTGTGGCGCAGATTGCCTGGTGCGCCACAAAATAACTTTCTGTGGCGCATTTTTAATGGTGCGCCACAAAACTAAGCTCCACCTATAAGGGTTTTCCTACTAGTGCCACTACGCCTACAACATGATGAAGATGCCCGGGCCCCGTGGCATCATAACCGTCCACGGCGACCCGGCAATGGCACTGGAGTGCGAGGACGACAGCGCCAAGCTCGCCGACGCCGTCATCGCCGAAGAACTCGACAACAACGCCGAGCTCGCCAAGTACCCGGTCGACAGCAACGACCCCGCCATCCTCGAGAAGCCGACCGAGCTCGACTCGCCTGCGGCGACCTTCAAGCCTACTACCGACACTCGCCAAGTAGATCTTGTAGAAAATGATTCGAGTAGACAGGTTACCATTGGGACGGGCCTGTCCGCCCAATAGGAAAGCGCGCTCATCAAGTTCCTCCGTGAGAATCGAGATATCTTTGCATGGAAACCGTCTGATATGCCAGGTGTCCCGAGAGAACTTGCTGAGCACAAATTACACGTCGACCCCACCGCACGCCCCGTTAGGCAGGCGATGCGGCCCGTGGGAGAAGAGCGCCGGCGTGCAATCGCCGAAGAGGTGAACCGGCTACTCGCCGCCGGTTTCATCATAGAAATCAAGCACCCCAAGTGGCTGGCAAACCCAGTTTTGGTGCTGAAGAAAAACAAGACGTGGCGCATGTGTATCGATTACACAAGTTTGAATCGCGCCTGCCCCAAGGACCCATTCGTCCTACCGCGAATCGACCAGATCATCGACGCGGTCGCTGGTTCCGAGTCGTTATGTTTCCTCGATGCATATTCCGGCTACAACCAAATAAAGATGGCCAAGGAGGACCAGGAGAAGACGGCGTTCATAACGCCGCTCGGCGCCTACTGCTACACGGCCATGACCTTCGGCCTCCGGAACGCCGGCGCCACCTACCAACGGTGCATGAACAGCTGCCTAGAAAGCCAGATCGGCCGCAATGTCCACGTCTACATAGACGACGTGGTCGTGAAGTCGACTCGTCAGGACGACCTGGTCGCCGACCTCGCCGAAACATTCGCCAACCTGCGGCGGTACCACATCAAGCTCAATCCCCTGAAGTGCACCTTCGGAGTACCATCCGGACAGTTACTCGGCTACGTCGTCTCCAAACACGGCATTGAGCCCAACCCGGAGAAAACGGCAGCGGTCATGCGCACCAAGCAGCCAACCTGCCTAGTCGACGCGCAGAAGCTCGCCGGGCGGGTCGCGGCACTCAGTCGCTTCATCCCTCGACTCGGCGACAAGGCCATGCCACTCTATCGCCTCTTGAAGAAATCAGAATCGTTCGAGTGGTCAGGTGAGGCGCAGAAGGCCCTAGAAGAGCTCCAGAACGCTCTCAGGAATGCACCTGTCCTCGCGGCTCCACTCCCTCAAGAAACAATGCTGTTATATATCGCCGCGTCGAATCGCGCGATAAGTGCAGTCATGGTCGTCGAACGCAAAGAAGAAGGGAAGGAGCAGCTGATCCAGCGACCAGTCTACTACATCAACGAAGCCCTCATCGAATCGAAGCAGCGCTACCCGCACTACCAAAAATTGGTGTACGCAGTACTGAGGGCCCAGCGGCGACTGGCCCCTTACTTCCACGAACACCTCATCAAAGTGGTTGCTTCAACTCCACTCGCCGATATTATCCGGAACCGTGACGCAACCGGTCGGATAGCCAAGTGGGCAGTCGAACTCGGCGTCCACAACATCACGTACGAGCCGCGCCATGCCATAAAGTCTCAGGCACTAGCCGACTTCCTCGTCGACTGGGAAGAAGCACAGCAGCCGAGCTCCCAGGCCGACCTCAAGCATTGGACGCTACACTTCGACGGCTCCAAAAACCTCGAAGGAGCGGGCGCAGGCGTCGTCCTCACCTCGCCCAAAGGCGACGTCGTACGGTACGCCTTGCAGCTCCGATTCGAACCCTGCACCAACAATATGGCCGAGTACGAAGCACTCCTCCATGGCATGCGCGTCGCAAAAGAGATGGGTGCAACTCGCCTGCGATGCCTCGGCGACTCCGACCTCGTCGCCAGCCAGACGTCCGGCACCTGCGACGCCTCCGACGCCAACATGATCGCCTACAAACGAGCGGTCGACCAAGCCGGCGCCAGCTTCGCCGGCCACGCCGTCGAGTGGATCGACAGGCGCAAGAACGAAGAAGCGGACGCCCTGGCCAGGCTTGGGTCCAAACGGCTACCCCCCCCCAGGAGTCTTCCTCGACGTCCTCACCCGCTCTTCGGTGCACACACCACGGGAGATCGACATCGCCGAACCACCCGCACCCGACTCCGCCCTAGTCGCACTCGCCTCGGATGCCGGAGACTGGACTGAGCCGTACCTCAGCTACCTCGAGCGCCAGGTACTGCCGATGGACGAAACAGAGGCACGCACCCTCGTGCGCCGCTGCAAGTCCTTCACCATCATCAACAACGAACTCTACAAACGCAGTATCTCCGGGATATTCCAGCGCTGCGTCACGCCCAACGAAGGCCGCAAGATCCTCCGAGACATCCACGCAGGCGACTGCGGTCATCACGCAGGCGCCCGCTCGATTGTGGCCAAAGCCTTCCGGCATGGCTTCTACTGGCCAACAGCCCACGACGACGCCATAGCTATCGTTCGAGCATGCGCCGGTTGCCAGAAATACGCTAGCCAGTCGCACATGCCGGGCTCAGCACTGAAGACCATACCCCTCACCTGGCCATTCGCCGTCTGGGGCATGGATATGGTGGGAAAGTTCAAAACGGCGCCCGGCGGATATACCCACCTCCTCGTCGCCGTGGACAAATTCACCAAATGGGTAGAAGCAAAACCCATCAAAAAATGCGACGGCAAAACGGCGACCAAGTTTCTTCGCGAGTTGATCTACCGTTACGGCTACCCCCACAGCATCATCACGGATAATGGCACCAACTTCGCCAAAGGGGAAATGGCCGACTTCTGCAAAGAAAAGGGCATCCGACTCGACCTCGCGGCAGTCGCACACCCCGAGTCGAACGGACAAGCAGAGAGGGCAAACCAGAGCATCCTCCACGGGATAAAACCACGGTTGATGGTACCCCTGGAGCGCGCGGCCGGCTGCTGGGCCGAAGAACTACCTTCGGTACTCTGGGGCATTCGCACAACACCAAATAGGTCGACTGGCTACACGCCCTTCTTCCTGGTGTATGGCGCCGAAGCTGTCATGCCAACAGACATCGCCTACGATTCACCACGAGTCGCCAACTACGCCGAAGAAGAAAACGAGCAATCTCGGCAAGACAACGTCGACCTCCTCGACGAGGCACGAGACCTCGCACTCTCCAGAACGGCCATTTACCAGCAAAGCCTGCGCCGATACCATAATCGCCGAGTGCGCAGTCGCTCCTTCCAAGAGGGCGACCTCGTCCTTCGGCTCATACAGGACAAAAAGGGCATGCACAAGCTTTCTCCCCCGTGGGAGGGACCGTTCGCCATCAGCCGCGTGATACGTCTCCAACGTATCGATAATTTCTTATGTTACATGCTACATTATTGATGATATCTACATGTTTTATGCACATTATATGTCGTATTTACGCATTTTCTGGAACTAACCTATTAACAAGATGCCGAAGAGCCAGTTGCTGTTTTCTGTTTTTGGTTTCAGAAATCCTAGTAACGAAATATTCTCGGAAATGGACGAAATCAACGCCCAGGGTCCTATTTTTGCACGGCTTCCAGAAGACCGAAGGAGAGTCAAAGTGGGGCCACGAGGTGGCGACACCACGGGCGCGCGGCCCAGGCCCTGGCCGCGCGACCTATGGTGTGGGCCCCTCGTGCCGCCTCTTGACCTGCCCTTCCGCCTACAAATAGCCTCCGTCGCGAAACCCCCAGTACCGAGAGCCACGATACGGAAAACCTTCCCAGACGCCGCCGCCGCAAATCCCATCTCGGGGATTCAGGATCGCCTCCGGCACCCTGCCGGAGAGGGGATTCATCTCCCGGAGGATTCTACACCGCCATGGTCGCCTTCGGAGTGATGAGTGAGTAGTTCACCCCTGGACTATGGGTCCATAGCAGTAGCTAGATGGTCGTCTTCTCCTAATTGTGCTTCATTGTTGGATCTTGTGAGCTGCCTAACATGATCAAGATCATCTATCTGTAATTCTATATGTTGTGTTTGTCGGGATCCGATGAATAGAGAATGCTATGTTATGGTGATTATCAATCTATTGTTTATGTGTTGTTTATGATCTTGCATGCTCTCCGTTATTAGTAGAGGCTCTGGCCAAGTTTTTACTCTTAACTCCAAGAGGGAGTATTTATGCTCGATAGTGGGTTCATGCCTTCATTGACACCTGGGACAGTGACAGAAAGTTCTAAGGTTGTGATGTGCTGTTGCCACTAGGGATAAAACATTGATTCTATGTCTAAGGATGTAGTTGTCGATTACATTACGCACCATACTTAATGCAATTGTCTGTTGCTTTGCAACTTAATACTGAAAGGGTTTCGGATGATAACTGAAGGTGGACTTTTTAGGCATAGATGCAGTTGGATGGCGGTCTATGTACTTTGTCGTAATGCCCTAATTAAATCTCACTATATTTATCATATCATGTATATGCATTGTTATGCCCTTTTCTATTTGTCAATTGCCCGACTGTAATTTGTTCACCCAACATGCTTTTATCTTATGGGAGAGACACCTCTAGTAAACTGTGGACCCCGGTCCTATTCTTTACATCGCATACAATCTACTGCAATACTTGTTTTACTGTTTTCTTGCAAACAATCATCTTCCACACAATACGGTTAATCCTTTGTTACAGCAAGCCGGTGAGATTGACAACCTCACTGTTTCGTTGGGGCAAAGTACTTTGGTTGTGTTGTGCAGGTTCCACGTTGGCGCCGGAATCCCTGGTGTTGCGCCGCATCACATTTCGCCACCATCAATCTTCAACGTGCTTCTTGGCTCCTCCTGGTTCGATAAACCTTGGTTTCTTTCTGAGGGAAAACTTGCCATTTGCGCATCATACCTTCCTCTTGGGGTTCCCAACGGACGTGTACATTTACGCGCATCAAGCAAATTTCTGGCGCCGTTGCCGGGAGATCAAGACACGCTGCAAGGGGAGTCTCCACTTCTCAATCTCTTTACTTTGTTTTTGTCTTGCTTTATTTTATTTACTACTTTGTTTGCTGCACCTAAACAAAACACAAAAAAATTAGTTGCTAGTTTTACTTTATTTACTGTCTTGCTCTCTATATCAAAAACACACAAAAAAAATTAGTTACTTGCATTTACTTTGCTTGATTCATCATGTTTTCTTTTAATTTTACCACAAAAGACATACCGGTAGGACGTGGGTCCATAGTTGGGAGAAATAATATAGAAGAATTTTTCAATCATGTTAGTATTACTGAAGATTTTGAAGATAGACACTTGGTAGAACTTGCACCTACCTATGAAATTGCTGTTGTTGCTTTAGTTCGCATGTTGGAAACTAAATTTGTTAATCTCAATCCTATAATCCAACACATGTTTCTTACACTTGGTGATATGGAAGAAGGGGAAAAGAAAGATTTTGTTTTAGAAACTCTTCTTAGAGAATTTGGTGGTCTAGCAAGAGAGGCTAGAAAGGTTTTTGCTAAATTTAATATGCTAGGTTCTCATACTAATTTTGTTGGTCTCCTTGAAAAAATGGACATGGATAGAATAAGGTACACTAACAATATTAATGATGGTGGGGAGATCAAAGCACCAATACCATGTAAACTCCTAGCTATGAATGATGCACTAGAAAATAACTATGCTTGGCTTGTTCCTGAAAATTTGTTCGATGAGAATAGCAAGACTAATGAAAAGGGAGACGCTAAAACTTATGTATCCAATATACTATGCTTGGTTGAGAAAATTCCAAACCCCGCTGAAGATGCTTCATCTCTTGATGTTACTTGATTTGCACTTTCTGCGCCTAGCTGAAAGGCGTTAAAGAAAAGAGCTTATGGGAGACAACCCATGTTTTTACTACAGTACTTTGTTTTATATTTGAGTCTTGGAAGTTGTTCACTACTGTAGAAACCTCTCCTTATCATGTTTTTGTGCCAAGTAAAGTCTCTATGGTAAAGTTGATGTTATATTTGGGATCGCTGCGCAGAAACAGCATTGCTGTCTGTCACGAATCTGGGCACAAGTCTCTGTAGAAAATTCGAAAAAATCTGCCAATTTACGAGCGTGATCTTCAGATATGTACGCAACTTTCATTAGTTTTGAGTTTTTCCATTTTAGCAAGTCTGGTGCCATTTTAAAATTCGTCTTTACGAACTGTTCTGTTTTTGACAGATTCTGCCTTTTATTTCGCATTGCCTCTTTTGCTATGTTGGATGAATTTCTTTGATCCATTAATGTCCAGTAGCTTTGTGCAATGTCCAGAAGTGTAAAGAATGTTTGTATCATCTCTGAATATGTGAATTATTAATTGTGCACTAACCCTCTAATGAGTTTGCTTGAAGTTTGGTGTGAAGGAAGTTTTCAAGGGTCAAGAGAGGAGTATGATATACTATGATCAAGAGAAGTGAAAGCTCTAAGCTTGGGGATGCCCCCGTGGTTCATCCCTGCATATTTTAAGAAGACTCAAGCGTCTAAGCTTGGGGATGCCCAAGGCATCCCCTTCTTCATCGACAACATCATCAGGTTCCTCCCCTGAAACTATATTTTTATTCAGTCACATCTTGTGTTCTTTGCTTGGAGCGTCGGTTTGTTTTTGTTTTGTTTGAATAAAATGGATCCTAGCATTCACTTTTGGGAGAGAGACACGCTCCGCTGTTGCATATGGACAAATATGTCCTTAGGCTTTACTCATAATGTTCAAGGCGAAGTTTCTTCTTCGTTAAATTGTTATATGGTTGGAATTGGAAAATGCTACATGTAGTAATTCTAAAATGTCTTGGATAATGTGATACTTGGCAATTGTTGTGCTCATGTTTAAGCTCTTGCATCATATACTTTGCACCCATTAATGAAGAAATACATAGAGCTTGCTAAAATTTGATTTGCATATTTGGTCTCTCTAAGGTCTAGATAATATCTAGTATTGAGTTTTGAACAACAAGGAAGACGGTGTAGAGTTTTATAATGTTTACAATATGTCTTTTATGTGAGTTTTGCTGCACCATTTCATCCTTGAGTTTGCTTCAAATAACCTTGCTAGCCTAAACCTTGTATCGAGAGGGAATACTTCTCATGCATCCAAAATCCTTGAGCCAACTACTATGCCATTTGTGTCCACCATACCTACCTACTACATGGTATTTCTCCGCCATTCCAAAGTAAATTGCTTGAGTGCTACCTTTAAAATTCCATCATTCACCTTTGCAATATATAGCTCATGGGACAAAATAGCCTTAAAAACTATCGTAGTATTGAATATGTACTTATGCACTTTATCTCTTATTAAGTTGCTTGTTGTGCGATAACCATGCTCTGGGGACGCCATCAATTACTCTTTATTGAATATCATGTGAGTTGCTATGCATGTCCGTCTTGTCTGAAGTAAGAGGGATCTACCACCTTAATGGTTGGAGCATGCATATTGTTAGAGAAGAACATTGGGCCGCTAACTAAAGCCATGAATCATGGTTGAAGTTTCAGTTTTGGACATATATCCTCAATCTCATATGAGAATAATAATTGTTGCTACATGCTTATGCATTAAAGAGGAGTCCATTATCTGTTGTCCATGTTGTCCCGGTATGGATGTCTAAGTTGAGAATAATCAAAAGCGAGAAATCCAAAATGCGAGCTTTCTCCTTAGACCTTTGTACAGGCGGCATGGAGGTACCCCTTTGTGACACTTGGTTGAAACATGTGCATTGTGATGATCCGGTAGTCCAAGCTAAGTAGGACAAGGTGCGGGCACTATTAGTATACTATGCATGAGGCTTGCAACTTGTAAGATATAATTTACATAACGCATATGCTTTATTACTACCGTTGACAAAATTGTTTCATGTTTTCAAAATAAAAGCTCTAGCACAAATACAGCAATCGATGCTTTCCTCTTTGAAGGACCTTTCTTTTACTTTTATTGTTGAGTCAGTTTACCTATCTCTCTCCACCTTAAGAAGCAAACACTTGTGTGAACTGTGCATTGATTCCTACATACTTGCATATTGCACTTGTTATATTACTCTATGTTGACAATATCCATGAGATATACATGTTATAAGTTGAAAGCAACCGCTGAAACTTAATCTTCCTTTGTGTTGCTTCAACACCTTTACTTTGATTTATTGCTTTATGAGTTAACTCTTATGCAAGACTCATTTATGCTTGTCTTGAAGTACTATTCATGAAAAGTCTTTGCTTTATGATTCACTTGTTTACTCATGTCATTACCATTGTTTTGATCGCTGCATTCATTACATATGTTTACAAATAGTATAATCAAGATTATGATGGCATGTCACTTCAGAAATTATCTTTGTTATCGTTTTACCTGCTCGGGACGAGCAGAACTAAGCTTGGGGATGCTGATACGTCTCCAACGTATCGATAATTTCTTATGTTCCATGCTACATTATTGATGATATCTACATGTTTTATGCACATTATATGTCGTATTTACGCATTTTGGAACTAACCTATTAACAAGATGCCGAAGAGCCGTTGCTTTTCTGCTGTTTTTGGTTTCAGAAATCCTAGTAACGAAATATTCTCGAAATGGACGAAATCGACGCCCGGGTCCTATTTTTGCACGAAGCTTCCAGAAGACCGAAGGAGAGTCGGTGGGGCCACGAGGTGGCGACACCACAGGCGGCGCGGCCCAGGCCCCCGCCGCGCCCCTGTGGGGCCCCGTGCCGCCTCTTGACCTGCCCTTCCGCCTACAAATAGCCTCCGTCGCGAAACCCCCGCACCGAGAGCCACGATACGGAAAACCTTCAAGAGACGCCGCCGCCGCGAATCCCATCTCGGGGGATTCAGGAGATCGCCTCCGGCACCCTGCCGGAGAGGGGATTCATCTCCCGGAGGATTCTACACCGCCATGGTCGCCTTCGGAGTGATGAGTGAGTAGTTCACCCCTGGACTATGGGTCCATAGCAGTAGCTAGATGGTCGTCTTCTCCTAATTGTGCTTCATTGTTGGATCTTGTGAGCTGCCTAACATGATCAAGATCATCTATCTGTAATTCTATATGTTGTGTTTGTCGGGATCCGATGAATAGAGAATGCTATGTTATGGTGATTATCAATCTATTGTTTATGTGTTGTTTATGATCTTGCATGCTCTCCGTTATTAGTAGAGGCTCTGGCCAAGTTTTTACTCTTAACTCCAAGAGGGAGTATTTATGCTCGATAGTGGGTTCATGCCTTCATTGACACCTGGGACAGTGACAGAAAGTTCTAAGGTTGTGATGTGTTGTTGCCACTAGGGATTAACCATTGATTCTATGTCTAAGGATGTAGTTGTCGATTATATTACGCACCATACTTAATGCAATTGTCTGTTGCTTTGCAACTTAATACTGAAAGGGTTCGGATGATAACCTGAAGGTGGACTTTTTAGGCATAGATGCGTTGGATGGCGGTCTATGTACTTTGTCGTAATGCCCTAATTAAATCTCACTATATTTATCATATCATGTATATGCATTGTTATGCCATTTTCTATTTGTCAATTGCCCGACTGTAATTTGTTCACCCAACATGCTTTTATCTTATGGGAGAGACACCTCTAGTAAACTGTGGACCCCGGTCCTATTCTTTACATCGCATACAATCTACTGCAATACTTGTTTTTCTTGCAAACAATCATCTTCCACACAATACGGTTAATCCTTTGTTACAGCAAGCCGGTGAGATTGACAACCTCACTGTTGGGGCAAAGTACTTTGGTTGTGTTGTGCAGGTTCCACGTTGGCGCCGAATCCCTGGTGTTGCGCGCATCACATTTCGCCACCATCAACCTTCAACGTGCTTCTTGGCTCCTCCTGGTTCGATAAACCTTGGTTTCTTTCTGAGGGAAAACTTGCCACTATGCGCATCATACCTTCCTCTTGGGGTTCCCAACGGACGTGTACATTTACGCGCATCACCGCGTGCTCGGCAATGACGCCTACTACCTCATCGACGTCCGCAAAAACGAAAAGGGCGAGCCGCTCACCAGAGAAGTCGAGCGCCCTTGGAATGTCAACCTTCTCCGTCGGTTCTACACCTAGCATAAACGTGTAAGCGACTTCAAGAATATAAATGAAAACAAATTGTTCCTCCATATCGCACTCGCCAATTATTCTGCAGCACTCGCCGACCCTCACTCATCTCCCATCCCCGCGAGTCGAATCGCCCAAAGTGCGCGACTCGGGGACTGCGAGACCTTCGATTGTCGCTGCTGACCGAGCAATCCACGATCGACCAAGTAGCTCGGCTAACAAGAAAACAACGGGCCACCGGTCGCAAAACCAGGACCGGTCCGCCCCGTGTTTCTTACGCCGTCAAGCGAACACGGCGACTGGATCCAGCAGCAGGGTCGCTTGCTCGACCAGCCCCCCGGGCCCAACAATCGTACAGTGCTACGCTATAAAGCACAACTCCACGCCCTCCTCTACCTTAGGCAGGTGACTTGAAAGGCTAAGTACTTCGACTAGGGACCCCGCAAAACGGACCCGCGGTTCGCCAAGGAAAAACGCCCGACCAAGAACCCCTTTGGAGTCGCCTAGCGACTGGCTCACCGAGCCACGACGAGAGGCGCGCTACACAGACAGCGCAACAAATCCACTCACCCACCCATGAGGCTGCTATCCGCGCAAAACGACTACGTACTGCGACTGGGGACGCCCAGCTCGAACAGGAAAACAGTCATGCCGATAGCCTTCATCGGGGTCGCACAGCGACTGGCCCCTCGAGCCATGGAAGAGTCGGAGCACTCCAATCGCCCGAACAGGCAAAGAAAAGAAAAGCAGCAAAGCAAACAACATTCATTCACCAAAAGCATTGTTTGTACAAATAACACACCCTCGAGTCCATCGCTCGAGGGAACAACGCACCCACTCGCTAACAAAGCACGCCAACCTACTTAGGCGAGCTCGATTTCTCCTCCATCACCGGCTCAGCTCCACTGTCCCCATGATGAAACTTCGGGGTGTAGCGGACGACGGGGTAAGTCGACAAGGCCCTGGTAGCCGCGGCATGAAAAAGCCGCTCGGCGGGGAAGTCCTGCGGGCCCGGCACCTTCTCCGCGTCCTCAGGGGCCGACTGGCTGACGATGTGCGTCTCCAAATCTGCAGTCGCCAGCACCCGGTCGGCGTACGGGCGAACTGCCTCCATCAGACGCAACACCTCGGCAACGTCAAACTCCCCAGTCTCGGACGGGAATCCGGCCGTCACCTCCTCCACGTCGAAACCCTCAGAGTAATGGGCAAGCACCATGCTGAGCGCCATGGTGACACCCACTCGACAGGAGGAGCGGCGGAGCCAGTCAACCACCGCCGGAATATCGGAGACGGCCTTGAAGACCAAAGGCGTGTCCCGAGGAATTACTTCCCGCGGGCTCACTGAAGCGCCGCCAGGATCTCCCCGGCACAGGCGATGATGCGCTTCGTTGCCTCCTGGAGACATTCCCGGGGAGTCGCCATCTCAACGAAGTCGCATTGCCCTGAAAACACAAGCAGGAACAAATTTTCTAAGTCAGAACTCGCTTAGTCAGAAACTTGCCACGCTCGGGGACTGGACCCCGAAGCGGACTCGCCACGCTCGGGGGACCCGAAGGACTCGCCACGCTCGGGGACTGGACCCCGGTGGACTCGCCACGCCGGGGACCGGACCCCAGGGACTCGCCACGCTCGGGGAACCCCGAAGCGGACTCGCCGCGCTCAAAGGTCAAACCCCCGTAACGGGCTCGCAGTACAAGTGCCGATCAGCAAAACTAAAAGAAAGAAAGACTCACCGAGCAATTGCCGCGATATCTCGCGGACAAAGGCCTCGAAGCTCATCTTCTCAGCTTGAACAACTAGAAGGGTGCCTTCCGACGCTTCCTTCTCGGCCGCAAGCTCTTTCGCGTGCTGTAGCTTCAAAGCCGCCAGCTCTTCACGCAGCGAAGCGGCCTTACCTCGAGCAGTGTCCCTGGCCTCCGCCGCGGCATCAAGCCTGACCTTGTAATCAGCGATTAGATCCTCGAGTTCTTTGCCCTTGCCCTCGAGGATCTTGGTCAGGTCGGCGACTTCCGCCCTCGCCTTCTTCTTTGCTTCCTCAGCTTGCTGGGCTCGGAAGTCGGCCTCCCTGTACAGGGATTCCTTCACATATCCCTCTCGAGCCTCGGCAAGCGCCTTTTCCCGCGCCTCTGCTACAAAAAGAAGATTATAATGGCAAGAGCAGGAACTACACCGGCTGAAATCACAGCTGTGCGAATAGATACTTACTGCCAAGGGCGATTAGGCGACGGTTTTTCTCTGCCGCCTCTTCCACAAGGGCCGTCAGTCGCCTTACCTCCGCCTGCACAACAAGAAACGAAAACTCAGTACGACAAATTGCCTGGTTCCAATCTGAAGAGACTCGACTCGCCCCTTCGGCCCGAGTCGACCCTCGGGGACTGGGAGGGAACCATGCTGAACATACAAAACTCACCACATGAACTTCACCAAGCGCCGCGTGCAGCTCAGTAAAGGACAAGGTCGATGGCGGAGGTTCGCGAGACTCGTGCGTCCCACCCCCTTGCATCACCGCCTCCGTCGAAGGCGCCCTTCCAGTCGGAGCAGCGGGATCGCTGGGACGAGCCGGGTCCCTGGCGGCTTTGGTCCGCCGCTCCTTCATCGGCGCCGGAGAACCGCCCCTCGCGGCTGCGCTCGGCTCCTCCTCGGTCGAGGAGGGGACGACGATTGGGTCCCGAGCCTCGTCAGGAGCGACATCCACCGTCACCCCCTCCGCGCGACCCACGCTCGGCAGGGGATAACTCCCGTCGACTGGCTTGATGGGGCTCGCGGTCGCACCCGCCGCCTGGCTCTCGGCGACAGTCTCCTCCCGCGCGGAGGATAAGTCCGCGGGTTCGGCGGACGTTCTCTTTGCCTCGGCGGCCTTCTTCAGCTCGGCGGCCTTCCTCGCCTCCGCCGCCTTCGTGGCCGTAGCCCCTGCCACTGGGGCGGGTCTTGTCAGGACTTTCCTCTTGGATCTGCAAGAAAGAGTATGAGACTCCAATGTCAAGTAACAAGACAAAACGCAAAGCGGAGACAAGTCGCTTACTTCACGGTGGGAATCGCCTTGACGCCCGGGCCGACTCGGGCCCCGGCGTCCAAAGCGTCCTTGAGGGGGCGGCGGAGGTCGGTAGCGCCCTCAAGGATAGTTTGGCGGAGTCGCTTGGAGCGCGGTTCGCCCTCCTTCTTCGCGGGCTCCTTCTTCTCCGGAGGGGAAGTCGACTCCTCTCCGTCGTCGTCCTCCTGGGCGCTCTCACCCAGCGCGCTCTGCGAGGAGGACGCCGCCCCCCGCTTCGCACCTCGGGGAAGCCGGACGTACTCCCGCGCCTCGGAGTCCGACTCGGTGCGGTCCCCCTCGTCTTCGACTTCGTCGTCTTCGCCCTCGGTCATCTCTGGAGGCTCCTTCCCCGCGAGTGGGGGGAGATGGTCGGCGACCGTCTGCCACCGCTGCATTTCAAGAAACCAATCAGGTTAGCAATCACATGGCTTCCCTGAGAGCGAGTAAAAAGGGGTAAAGTGTTACCTTTGGCGCTGGCTTATCCTCGGAGAAGGGTTGTAGCCCGTCATCGAAGGAGGAGAAGACGGCGGTGGTGACCTTGGCGAGTGCCTTCCGGTACTCGGCTTCATCCCACTCGGTCGTCGAGGACCGGGTGCAGTCGTTCTGCCCTTTGTACTCCCACATGAGGTGGGCGCGGCAGCGGAGAGGAACCAAGCGGCGGCCGAGCCAACAGTTGTACATGTTGGCGGCCGTCAAGCCGCTCTCCTTCAGCGCCTGAATCGCTTGGCGCATCCCCTTCACCACCTCCTCCTGGTCCTTCGGCAACGACCTCACGTTGAGGCGCCGAGGCACGCTTGGCTCTGGCGTGTATTGGGGAATGGCGACTCCGCCCGGAGGGGTGTACTCCAGAGCATAGAACCAATACTTGCGCCACTGCGACTGCGCCTTCTTGGGCAGCGCCATGTCGATGAAGTTCTCCCCGGACTTCACCTGGAACGTGATCCCGCCGTTGGGGATCAGAGATTGGTTGATCTTGCTAACCCGAGTCGCCCGCCCATGGAAGATGGACACCCACAGAGGGAAATACGGCGGGCAGCCCAGGTAGCACTCGCACAGCGCCACGAACAGCGCGATTTGCTGAACGCTGTGCGGCCCGAGGTCGGAGACCTTGATGTTGTAGAAAGAGAGGAGTTGCCGGAAGAAATCGGAAGAAGGGAGAGCGAGACCTCGGTCGAGGAAGCTCAGGAAGAGTACGAACTCGCCGGGGCGCGGGAGTGGCTCTACTTCGTTCGCCGCCGGCACTCTCCACCGTTCCCGCTTGAACTCGGGGATGATTCCCGCAGCCACGTATGGGATCAAGGCTTCCTTGGTGACCTTGGATTTCCCCCATCCTTTCGCCGCCATCGGAGTATGAGGAATTTGGAGCAGAGAGATGACGAGGAGAAGGGAAGAATGTGGCGGAGTGATGAGCACTAATCTTGGTAGCGGCCTTTTATACAACCGCACTCGCCTGGGTTAGGGATGAGATCCGTTAGTTAATTCGATCCGGAATCACCGCGTCGTAATCAACGGTCGGGATTTGCGCCGGTTCCGGGTGAATAGCCGTTAAACTAGCCGTTAGCGGTCACATCAGGCCCAACGGTCAAGTGCGCGCAAACGGCTCGCGCCTCGATCAACGTGAAATTTGGCCGTTGCTTTCTCCACGTGTCTCCACGGTAAAACGAACGCCGACTGGTAAATGACGACTGGCCAGAGCCGACTGTCACACACCGACTGGCCGACGCCGAATGGCATGCATCGACTGGCAAACACCGATTGACTTGCACCTCCTGACTCGTCAGGCACCGGCGACTGGAGGCTAGAGCCGTGCTACAACCTTATCTTCAAAGAGCCCGATGGCGATTCATCCTAGTCCATCACCGCGCTTCTTTGAAGCTCGCCTTGGATTCAAGCTTCATCGTCACCGCGCTCGGGGACTACTGATGGGGATACACTCATAGGGGGTGGGTCGCCAGTCCCACTCGCCATGAAAGAAGGAGACCCAGATGGGCCGCCAGTCGCTCAAGCGACTGGGCCATGAAGCGACTGGGCCACCTGTCCAGGAGGGGGCTGTGCGAAGATTGCGTGCGAGGAGGAGTAGAGGATCCCGGATTAGTAGCAACTGTATGATTCGGAGTTATCTCCTTGTAACCCTAGATCGGGGGTGTCCATATAAACCCCCGAGCTAAAACCCTAGGGGGGACATCATCTGAGATCCAATCTCCCTCTGTAAGCTCCGGCGTAGCCGCCGACTGAGCCCCCCATTGTAATTCTCCACCGAGCAATAAAGATCTAGCAGGACGTAGGCCCTTTACTCTCCGGAGGCTGAACCTGGGTAAACCCTTGCGTCCTGTGCACCTCGATCCGCGTATGGCCATGTTCCCTTCCCCCCGCATCAACGAAGTGCTGCCCCCGGTAGCATCTGCCGTGGTCATATCCACGACAGGACCCATAGCTTATCCACCTCACTGCATGGGACCCACAGCTCTCAGCTGGTACAAAACAGAGCCGCCTCGCCCCCGCGCCGGAGCAATCCCCGACCGTTGCATCCTCCTCTGCATCCTCTCTTCCCCCTTCTTCTCCGACGACGACGCGTGACAACGCCGACAGATGATGTCGAGCTCCTCTTCCGCCTCCAAGATGAAATGGCCACACTACGGTCCAATGCCGTTGGGTAGCTGCCCTGATTGCCCACGGGCGGCGCCCCTAAAGAGGTTGGTCACCATGAGCGACAAGAATGGCAACGCCGGGTGTGAGTTTGTCAAATGCGAGAGCAAAGCAGAGCCATGGAAGGTGGGATCTGAGTTTTCCCTCGGCCAATTTCGTTTGATTTTTCTCAATTTTGCGTTTTCATCCGATTTGAGAATTAGCGTTAATTTTTTTCTTTTTTCAGGATCTAGTGAAATGCACGCATTTTGAGTGGATTGATGAGTACATCAGGAGGATTGAGATGGAGCGCTCAACCCTAGGATTCAATTTGCCGTCGACGGTGGAGCAATTGGGATCTGCTGCTACGGTGGGGAAATCGGAAGGGATTGCGGAAGAGATGGCGGTGAAGGAGTTGAAGAAGATCAACAAGCAGCTAGTGAAACTTGTCAATTTAAAAAAGCAGGATAATTTGATGGCCAGGCTATTTTATTTTTGTGTAATTTCTCTCAGATTTGTTTATCTCTTGATCATTAGCCGTTAGACAAAGCAATCAGTGTTCACTTAACAATTTCCATGCTTTGTAATAGTAATGAGATGGATCTTATGCTTTGTAATAAGTGTTCAATCAAATGCAACAACAATTTGGCAAAACTATCATGTTGTTCAGGTCGCTCGTGCAGGGTATGCAAAGTTCACTTAAATGAAAAAAAACCCGACGAAGGTTCTAGGAAAGGGAGCATTTCTAGGCCCAATACGGTCGCTTCTTATAAGTGTTTGTAAAAGTGGTTCAAATTTGAATTTTAATTTGAATTTGAATATGAATTTGTAATATTACGGAGTATCTTTATAAGTGTTTTTAGTGGAAGGTAGTACTTCCTCTATTCCTTGATGTATAGTTTTTTCTGAAAAAAGCTCCAAAATATAAGGTGTATTGTGTAGAACCACTCAGTTAGACTTAGCTCATGCAAACTCCTATGTTTTCTCAAAGCAATAATTTAGGGGTAATTTTTCCCAAATCTCGTGTAAGTTGCCCTCAATGTGTGTTTTTAATTTCCGTACCAAAAACTATACACCCTATATTTAGAAACGAAGGGAGTAGTCCTGAGAATTTGAATTTGTCATAAAACAAGAAAATAGATAAAAAAATACATTAAAATAGATTAAAAAACATTAAAACACTCATAATAGTAGCATTGCGATATTTAGTGTCGTATCACGACACGAACACGTACATAGTAGACTTTTAAAACATAGATAAAACACATTAAAAATATAAAAATACTACCGGGCCGGCCCTACCCCAAACCCTAGCCTAGTTGATGTCGATCTGGCGGCCATCCTCGCCACCGGGAGGCTGGCCTACTGCCCCGCCGGTGGCTTACCCCGTTGCGATCCAGTCCTCCCTCCTCGCTGCCCTCTGGGCCACGTCGAACGCGGCATAACCCTCCTCCCGGAGCCGTGCCGCGATGCGAGCCTCCCTGTCCCGGTGCCGCTGCGCCTCGGCGCGCCTCTCCTCAGCTCCTCCCGCCGCGCGTCACGAGCTTCTTGACGAGCCTCCAGGCGATACTGCTCATCCCACCACTTCTCGGTGCGGGGGATGACATCGTCGTTTGGGTCGGGGTTGTGGATGAACACGTCGGTTGACTCCTTGGGGGATTTGGAGTCGGAGCTGTGGACGGTGCGTCGCCCGCATCCACCCCACCTGCGTCGCCCGTGTCAGGCTCGCTTCTTCGGCGGCGATCGTTCATACCAATGGCGTCGGTCGGGGTGGTTGTCCTCGTCGCTCACCTCGTTGGAGCTGCTGCTGAAGGGTGGGTGGTACGACATGGTGGCTAGGCTTATGGAAGATGAAGAAGAAGAGGAAGTTGAGGCGCACTATTTATTGACCCGGGGCGAGGAAGTTGAGGCGTAGTGAATTAATTGGGTGAGATGAAGCCGGTTGATGAAGCTACGTGGGAAAGTGTAGGAAGTAAATGTTAACGTGTGCTACGCGATGGCAGCCGCGTGCTCTGTGCTGCGCTGCGCGCGATTAATGATTTGAATGAAAAATAGCTCCAATGCGACGTCCCTGCATGCATGCGTGCATTTCATGGCGGGCCTGCCCTCCTCTGCGTCGACAGCTGCGCTCCTCTGCATCGACACGGTGGACCGACGAGTGTTTCCTTTCCATGGTATTAATGGGACGTGCATCTTCCCTCTTAACTTGACACCACTAGTTATTGGCGAAGGGAAAAACGAAATAAAAGGGAAGAAAATTACGGTGCAATTAAGGGCATGAACAATGGTTGATAAGACCGTCTTATTTTAACCCTGCCACGTAATCTAGATATAACAACAAAACATTATATACAATAGGTTATTTTTTAGTGTTATGTCTAGTAATGAGAAATCCCTAAATATGTGTTGAGAGAGATTGTTGCTAAGAGATGAGCTAAGAGAATGCAAACCAAAATATAACCATTGTCCCTAAGAGATGATCAATTATCCTACGTGGCATCGCCAAAATATAACCATTGTACATGCATGCCCTAAGTGGCATCGCCAAAATATAACCATTGTTGCTAAGAAATGATCAATTATCCTACGTGGCATCACCAAAATATAACCATTGTACATGCCCTAAGGGCATGTGCAATGGTTGATAAGACCATCTTATCTTAATCCTGCCACGTACTCTAGATATAACAGTAAAACATGATGTATAATAGATTATTTTTAGTCTTATCTTTAGTAATGAGACATCCTAAATATTTGGTGAGAGAGATTGTGCTAAGAGCTAAGAGAAGGCAAAGTCGTTTTTCATCTTTCTCTTGCCTCCACCTCAGCGTTTATCCTACGTGACAGTGCTAAGATATCATCATTGTACATGCCCTAAGTGGCATCGCCAAAATATAACCATTGTTGCTAAGAGATGATCAATTATCGTACGTGGCATCGCCAAAATATAACCATTGTACATGCCCTAAGAGATTTAATGTCTCTCACCGAATGCTAGCCGACGTGTTGGTACGACGACGCTGCATGGGACATGCATGGAAAAGGTTGGGAGTAGCGCATGCGTGGCAGGTCTAGACGGTCTCGTGAGCTAGGTGTTGACGCGGCGATGGGCCAACTGGCATTTCCCTGTCTCTCGCGAGCTGTACTCGAAGCGCTAAGAGAAACAAAAGAAGCCAATCACGTGGATGAACGGGTGCTGCCGCAGATCGGGCATTCCTTCTAGAAGCCATGATCGGACGGTTGAGGCTGCCTTAATCAACGGTGTACGCTGCAAGCCGAGTTTCCCACGGATCGGGCTGAGGTTTCCTTCTAGAAGACTAGATCGGATGGACAGCGTAGCGCATTAGGGTTAGATCTACGGCTGACATTGGTCAATAGGGTTAGCTGGTCAATAAACGGGGTTTTGAGGGCTTTAGCTGAAAATTGAAATGAGGCTACAAAATTCCAAAAAAATCAGAAAAATGTGAAACCAACTCTGATAGTCTTTTTATGTCATATACTTATTTGATTGTCATGCAACCTTCCTCACGGTGCAGCTTGGCGAGACGACGGTGCAGCAGCCCAATCCTTCTCATCAGCATTGGGTTTAGCAAGATCAGTCGATCCTCTCGGCATTCGTATCCTCCATGACCGAGAGTGTAGTTGGCATGATCCTCTTCGCCAGCACCGCACGCGAGGCATGGGAGACTCTCGGCGGCGCTTTCGCCTCTGTCTCCATCGCGCGTTCATCCGGAATTCGGCAACAGATGGCCGACTTGAAGAAACGTGATATGTCCATCAACATGTACTTCCATGAGATGAAAGCTCTTTCCGAATCCTTGAGGAGCATCGGCCAGCCATTCCGTGATGAAGAGTTTACCTCCTATCTGCTTGCCGGCCTCGACAATGACTACGATGCCCTCTACCAGGTCATTAACTCGCGCACAACCCCCATGCCGATCCGAGATCTGTTCACCCAGCTTCTGGCCACCGAACACAAGGTCGCCGCACGCCGCGCCGAGCTTGGCATGCAGGGGCACTATCTTGCTGCTCTGGTTTCATCCTATGGCAGTATGCCCGTCGCTGCATATGGAGGCTCCCAGGTTACGACCTATGGCGCTGCCCATGGTGGCGGGTTCTGCCCGCCCTATCAGCGCCCTGACCAGTGTGCGCCGCCGCAGCAACCAATGACAAGGCCGGCACCTTCTTCCGGAAGCACTTCGGCTGGCACGCGGAAGAACACTGGTGGGCGTGAGCGTCTCGTATGCCAGCTCTGTGGTGTCGCCTACCACACTGCATCGAAGTGCTTTAAAACGTTCAATCGAGACTTCCTTGGGCTTGGCTACGACGGCAACAATACTGAGCGCCTAGTTGATATGGCCATGACGGCCACTCAGGGAGGTGGAGCGCATGGTGGCCACGTTAACCCAGCATGGTACGCCGATTCTGGCGCCACTCATCACGTCACCCACGAGCTTGACCGCCTCACCATGCATCAAACCTACCATGGCAACGATCACGTTCATGCGGCGAACGACACAGGTATGCGTATACATAATATTGTTCATGCACTTCTACCTACTCCGTCATCTAAGCCATTGAACCTTAATCGTGTCCTTCATGTTCATGATGCCACTAACAGCCTTTTGTCTCTAAGAAAACTCTCTCGTGATGATAATTTTTTTATTGAATTTCATCCTTTTGATCTTTTTGTAAAGGACCGGGACACTAGGGAGCCACTTCTTAGAGGTCGGTGCCATGATGGTCTATATGAGATTAAAGCCCCAGTTATCAAGCAAGTGCTCAGCAGTGTCAAGGTGTCACGTGATGTGTGGCACAGTCGCCTAGGTCATCCAGCGTCTCAAGTAGTTCAACATGTTCTTCATAGTCATGATTTTCCATCTATCTTAGAATCAAATAAAAATAGAACAGTTTGTGATGCTTGTCAACAAGGGAAGAGTCATCAATTACCCTTCTCCTTGTCCACTCGTGTAACAAAGTCTCCTTTAGAGATCATTTATTCTGATGTGTGGGGTCCTGCACAAACCTCTGTCAGTGGACATCGCTTTTATGTGAGTTTTGTTGATGCATATAGTCGCTTTACTTGGCTCTATTTACTCAAGCACAAATCTGATGTCTATGATGTGTTCCTTCAGTTTCAAAAACATGTTGAGCGCTTTTTTAATGCTTAAATTGTTCATGTACAAATTGATTGCGGAGGGGAGTACAAGAAATTACACCCCTTCTTTCATAATCTAGGCATCTCACATCGTGTATCTTGTCCACACACTCATCAACAAAATGGCACTGATGAACGAAAATACCGGCACATTGTTGAAACCGGTCTTACATTGCTTTCTCACTCATTTGTTCCTTTACATTATCAGAATGATGCTTTCTCCATGGCCTGTTTTCTTATAAATAGGCTTCCTAGTCACACTATTTAGATGAAAACTCCTCTCGAACGACTCTTAGGTGAAACCCTAGACTATACCTTCTTCAAGGTGTTTGGTTGTGCTTTCTGGTCTCATCTTCGCCCTTATAACACTCATAAGCTTGATTTTCGCTCCAAAAAGTGTGTCTTTCTGGGTTATATCTCTTTACACAAAGGGTACAAATATCTCCATGTTCCTTCCAATCGGGTCTATATTTCAAGAGATGTCATTTTTTATGAACTTATTTTTCCCTTTTCCAACATGCATGTTTGTCATACCCTGCCACCAGTCACGGAATCATCTTTACTCTATGGTGACCAATTTATGGATACTGCATATGCACCGTCCTCGCTCGCTAAGGGCATCTCCAACCGGGCGACCCATCCCGCGCGTCCGGATGGGTCGAAACGGACAAAAACCCGGCCCAACGCGGGTACGCACCGCAAAAGCGGACGGCCGCGTTCGGAACGACGCAAACCCGCCCAAATCTTGGCCGGGTTTGCGTGGCCGCGGATGGCACGCGGCGTCCGCGTGTCCGCCGTCCGCGTGGTGGCCCAACCGGTGCCCGGTCCTATTAAATGTGGATCGGGAAAGGACTGTTCCTATCCGGTCCCACTTTCCACTCCGGCCGCACGCGCGAGCTCGAAGCTTCCGCGCCGCCATGGCCCCGAAGCGCGAGTTCGAGCCGTCCGCCAACGACCACGAGGCCGGCAGCAGCCGGCAAGTCGCGCCGCCGGCGTTCGCAATGGGCCGCCGGCGCCTCCCAGACGCGATCTACGTCACCGGTGGCGCAGATGTTCTGGGACGCCGGCGTCCCAATGCCGTGGGGGACGTGCACCTCCCCACGGCCGGCACCTGAGCCGATCGGGTTCCGTGCCGCCCATCCCGGCCGGCCGCGCCGCTACGCCGAGATCCGAGGCGCCGCGCTCACCGCGGCGGACCTCAGACCCGGCGACGGCGACGCAAGTCCCAACCGGGACTTGTGGTTCGAGGTGGAGCACGATGCGCGCCCGCACGTGCTTCACATCCGCGACGGCGCGCCCTCGCGCAGGCACACCGCCGCGGCGGGCGCCGCGCCCGGCGGGCTCTACATCAACGAGCCCGCGCCCGCCCACGCCGCGCCCGCAGCCCCAAGAGGAGGCCGACCCGCCGCCGCGGCGCCCGCGAGCTGGACCTCGACGAGCTGGCCAAATGGCCGCACCGAGGCGCCGCACCTCCGCGCCGGAGGAGGCGGCCAGAAGGCCCAGAGGACGCCCGGCGGAGGCGTGGGCCTTCCTCTAGCTGGCGCGCCGTCAGAGGAGGACGCGTCGCGGCGCTCCGGGAGGAGGAGCGCCGGGCCGCGCTGGCGGAGGAGGAGCGCCGGCCGCGCGCCTAGCGAGGAGGAGCGCCGGAGGAGGAGCAGTCCGGCAGAGTCCGCGCGCAGGCACGGCTGCGCAGCCGGCGAGCCCGAACCCGCACTCCGCCCGGGAAAGGGCGCAGTGGGAGCCCCGCCGAGTCCCTGCCCCTCCGGCGTGTCGAGCCGAACACGCGCGCCGCCGGGGGTGTCGTCGTCATCGACGCCGACGATGACGAGTACTACGGGGTACGCCGCGGTCGTGCTCGCAAACCCCGTCTAGGGTTTTTTTTTAGTTTAAAGCCCATATAGGGCTTTCTTTTGTGTAAAAATTGCCCAAAATAGGGCTAAGTTTAACTAACCAGTAGTTTATATTTATTTGGTGCTGTTTTTATTTTTCATTTTCATTTATATTTTTTATTACATTTGCGGTGCGTCCGCACGTTGGACGCGTGCGCTGTCCGGGTGTCCGTTCGGCCACGCAAACGGCCCAAAACAGACGCGCTGGGCCGTCCGTGTGGGTCGCCCGGTTGGAGATGCCCTAATCATGGTGGTACTGGACGCGGAGCGCGCTTGGAGGTGCTTACACCAGCTACACCATTCGAAGATGGTCACGTCGATCATGGGAGTTGTCAGCCATGCATGCATGGCTTGGCCGGTGCCTCGTGCTTCACGTCACATGGCTCCATGCGGCCAGCGTCAGCTCCGCATGGGCATGCGGGTGGCTCGGCTCACATGCTTCCCGAGCCGGCTGGTCGCTAGGAGGACCTCACGCCTCCGTCGCCTGCACGTGACGCGTCAGTCTCCTTTTCTCCCCCGGATCCGACAGCGCTAGGGTCCTCTGCTCCCTCTGATCCAACATCCTCTGAGGCTGGTTGCAGCGCTTCGTCCTCGCCTTCCTCGTCTAGTTCAGCGTCCGCGTCTCCGGCAACAAAATCACCACCTTCACTTGATCCGGTTGGTCCTACCACACGTGTTCGTCGTGGCATTCACCAGCCAAAAGTTCGTACCGGATGGGACAGTTGTCTGGAATGTTGTTTTGGCTGCTCGAGTAGCGTCAAAGGACACTGCTGGACGCCTGGACCCCGTGATTATCGTGAAGCGCTCAATATTCCGCATTGGCCTGCCACTATGGAGGCCGAATTCTCCGCCCTTCGGGCTAATTTTTCGATAAAGAGTATATATTAATATTAAAAGTATCAATTACATCCAGCCTCTGCAACAACGTACTGCCCTAGCGACATTACGGATGAACACAGCCAAAAAAAAGAAAAATTACCAAAAAAGAAAAGCCCCGCTACACTGATCTAATCCTTTAAACAACGACACTAACACCACCATGACAGCACCAGAAGTTCAGCTTCTCCAAAAGCGACGCCTCCAAGAAGTTAACAGTGCTGTCGTCGCCCGATCATAGATCTTAGGTTTTCACCCTGAAGAAAATCCTCACTCTCAAAACAATGCCTTCAACAAGGACATTGCCAGGCACAACCAATTAAGGCCAGACTTGGATTTTCACCCTGAAAGGTAAGATTTTGAACTTCTCCGTGCGTCGCCCCACATGCCGCTGCTCCAAAGACACCGATCATGAAGCCAATTTCTCCTCGCCACCCAGACTCGAGTCACCATTGCAAGACCACAGATCTCGACTTCCATGTCATTCTCCGCCAGCACCACGGAACGAAAACGTGCTCCATGATAATAACCGCCAGCTGAGCTTCGAAACGCTTCCTCTGTAACCAAACGGCCAGAGTAAAACATGGGTGCGCTCGACCGAATTCCACCCGATCCGGCAACCTCCAGGCTTGAATCGTCCAATGGAGCGCCGACGGAGCCTTCCGGAACACGACACATCCGCCAGATCGATGAGGACAGGCACCGGCAGATCTGCATCTTGGCGCGAGAAGAAATGCAATGACCGCCGCCATTATTCGCAAGACCAGCAGGTCCCCACACCGCAACTCTGGCGGAAAGAGGAAGAAAAAGGATCCAGTCGAAAGACGTGACCAGAAGGTGTGCGAAAGGAGGTGAAACCAGAAGAGGTAATGGGGATGCTGGTGCCATCCCCGACGGTGACGAAGTGAGGAGTGCGAAGGTGGAGGAACGAGTGAGGTTACCATCGCCGTTGGTCATGTGTGAGGACGCGCCTGAGTCCATGACCCAACCACCTTGCTGAAGCGCGAGGTTGTTGAGGGCGGCGATGAGAGCCGAGCTGTCCCATGTAGTCGCTGAGGTCGACGACGCGGTGGCGGTGTAGGCCTGGGGCCGAGGGCCCAGGATGCCCTGTCCAGAGGAGGGGGCGCGCCACTGGCCAGCACCCGGGGAGAAACAGACCCACGGGCCGGTCGGGGCCGGCGCGCGTGCGGGCTGGGTGCCCTGGGTGGCGCCTCCACCCTGGCGTCCGCCGTGCGGCCCTTCTGCTTGGCCGGCGCTTGCCTTTCCCGGCGCCCGCACCAGGGCAGGACCGTCACCGCGGCAGCCGGGGCCGGGGCATGAAGAGGCGGGGCCGCGGGCCTGGGCGACGAGGGCGGTGTTGGCGGAGGTGGCCGCCGCGTTGGCCTGCTGCATCTCCTCCATCAGGAGCATGGCCCTGGTGCGGAGGAAGGTGGGCAGCGGGTCGGTCATGGAGATGACCGTGGCGGCGGAGGCGAAGCGAGGGCCGAGGCCGCGCAGGGTGTTGAGGACGAGGGCGCGGTCGCTCACGGGAGAGTCATTGTCGGAGAGCGCATCAGCGAGGTGCTTCTGGCGGCGACAATACTCGTGGATGGAGAGAGATCCCTGCACAAGCTGGCGAAAGTCATTGTCAAGGTAGATGGCTTTGTTCGCCTTGTTCGCGGTGAAGAGGTCGCGTGCCGCGAGCCACAGCTGACGCGCGGTCTGATTCCCCGCAAGGATCATGTCCGCGACGTCTTCGTCGATGGCGGCGTGGAGGTGGTTGAGGACGGTGTAGTCGGCGGTGGCCCACTCGGCGTTGGTGGGGGCGGCGGCGACGGTGCCGTCGACGTGGCCGAGGTAGCCGGAGCGGCCCAGGGAGGCGCGCATGTAGATGCACCACTTGGAGTAGTTCCCGGCGGCGAAGGAGAGGATCACGGGGCCGGCATGACGCGGAGCGCCGGCGGGCACGAGGACGGCGGCCGATGCGGCCGCGGGAGCAGAGGAGGTCCCGTCGGTGATGGCGGTGAGCTCCATGGCAGCGGAAGGTGGGGTGGGCTAGGGGCGGCGGCGGCCCGACCTAGGACGGCGGCGGCCTAAGAGGCGGCGGCGGCTAGGGTTTGGGAAGGGGCGGCGGCTAGGGTAGGATCGAGATTAGTCTGATACCATGTAGAAGGGTTTTGGGGAAGCCTCACACGTATAATGACGTGGGGTTCCGGTGTTTATATAATAGGCCAGAGGCCTAGGGTTAGGTTACAATTACAATACAGTCCTACTGTAAATACAATATGTGCAATCTAACACTTACCCTAACAAATCCACCATGGGAGAATTATAATAGCAACTTTGATAAGGATAGCTTACCCAATAGCTGTCGCACTCCATGACGCTACATTATAAATAACTTGTGTTCCAGCCCATGCCTTCTGAAGCTTCCCTTTTCTCTTTTTAGTTGAAAATGTCTTGCTAAGGGCTGAGAAATGAAGGGTGGGGAATCTAACATAAGAAAACTTTCAACTAACAAAATTCATCTGAATTAAGAAAGGGGAAAAAAGTTACCGTCTTGAAGTTGATTGGGCGTCAATTCCTACATAACACGAAATCTCTAGTATTAGAAGTGCAAAGATTCCAAATCAATGAGTGGCATGAAATCCTCTTTCATGATGACAATCTAACAATCAAGGTTCCACAAAGAATATTGACAGGCCTTCCCATGTTGATCTAGATAGTGCAATGGAACCCCACGTCATTCAGGAGATTGCGCCTGGGCAACAGGAACAGAAGCTGCCAGAGATGTACGTAAACCCTTTGTTCCAATCGCTGCTGAAGAAGCAACCGTTTATCCAGCCAGCTAGTAGCAGCTCGCATTCTGGTGCAAGGTCGAGTGACATGATACCACCTTTGAGAGGCTTGGATGATCTGGATTTCACTTATAGCAGTGCCTCGGATGTGTCGATGGCAAATGCAGATACAGTGCTTGGCAAGCGTGGAGTGGAGGAAAGTGAGGTGCAAGGGGAGAAGTTAGAGCTGTCCCTAGCTCTTGACTATGGAGGGCATGGCGGAGGAGTACCGAAGAAGGGCAAGACCACTGCGATGGTGAAGGAGCCGGAGCTGCAGACGCTGGGAACGCAGAAACCAGTGGCACAGAAGCACGGGAGAGTGATCCAGCTGGGGGATAAGAACAGGAAGAAGGCAGCGACCGGGCAAGGGGCTCCCGGCACACTGACGAGACCAAATGTGTGGTCTCGTCCGCAGCAATGAATTGCCTATCGTATAACTGTCGGGGAGGCGGGAATGCCCCGACAGTTAGAGAGCTGTCTACCCTTTCCCAAGTTTGGAGTCCACGTTTACTATTTTTGTGTGAAACTAGGCAAAAGAAAAATAAGATGCGTAGCATGCGTCATAGGTTAGGTTTAAAGGGTTTTGCTGGTCATAGTAGTGATGGTTTAAGTGGAGGGTTAGCTCTTTTTTGGCATGAGAGTCTGGTTGTAGAAGTTGAAGCTATAAATGAAAGAATGATTGATGTGTATGTGCCAGAGTCCCCGAATGCGCCGCAATGGCACCTTACTTGCGTCTATGGAGAACCCCGTGTCGAAAACCGTCATCTCATGTGGGATGCACTCCGTGCGATCAGAGCTGAGTCTGACCTTCCATGGCTTGTTGTTGGTGATTTTAATGAGGCCCTATGGCCTGAAGAGCACATCTCCGCCACAGCTCGCCCAGCTGGACAGATGCAAGCTTTCCGTGATGTACTTAATGATTGCCGTCTAACAGATTTGGGCTTTGCAGGGGTTCCTTATACCTTTGACAATATGCGAAAAGGAAGGGCAAATGTGAAGGTTCGCCTGGACAGAGCCGTGGCCACGATGGACTGGAGAGACATGTATGCTGATACTAGGGTCCAGCACCTCGTTTCCCCATGTTCAGATCATTGCCCTATCCTTGTGTCCCTCACGAAGGAAGAGAGGGGAGCTAGGAGACCTCAAAAACGCCAATATGAAGTGCTCTGGGAGAGGGCAGCTGAGTTACCAGAGAAGATTGCGCATGCATGGACGGAGGCAGGCCCTAAGGGCGTCATGACAGTTTTACAGTCTTGGAGCAAACGCAAGTTTGGAAACATCCTGCGGGAATTGGACAAAGCTAGGAAACAGCTTGAGCTCCTTATATTAAATGGAGCGAGCCAGCAAGAAATTCGTAAAGCGTCTGATCATATGCAGGAAATGCTATATCGCGAGGAGCTTCTGTGGTTGCAGCGCTCTAGAATTAGCTGGCTCAAAGAAGGAGACCGTAACACTCGCTTTTTCACCAAAAGGCAGTGTGGCGGGCGCGGAAGAATAAGATAAAGAAACTGAAGGATGATGATGGAAGCTGGCAGTCGACGCCATCTGATATGGAGAGAATGGCGACATCCTACTTTAAGGAATTGTTTACTAGAGATCCGTTCTTAAATTCAGATGACCTTGTGGGCTTGTTCCAGGAAAAGGTCACTCCAGAAATGAACGAGGCATTGTGCAAGGATTTCAGTGACGAGGAGATCGGTGACACGCTCTTTCAAATTGGGCCGCTCAAGGCGCCTGGTGTAGAAGGATTCCCGGCAAGATTTTACCAGCGAAACTGGGCGACGTTGAAAGCAGAGGTTGTCAATGCAGTAAAGGTGTTCTTCGCTAATGGAAGAATGCCAGATGGCATAAATGATACTGCCATTGTCCTTATTCCCAAAACAGATAATCCGGAGACTTTGAAAGATTTTAGGCCTATAAGCCTCTGCACGGTGTTATACAAGGTTCTATCCAAATGCATGGTCAACAGACTAAGACCAATTCTTGGGGAGCTCATCTCAAAAAATCAAAGCGCCTTCATCCCAGGAAGATTAATAACTGATAATGCTTTGGTAGCTTTCGAGTGCCTTCACTTCATGGAGCAGAATTCAAATCCGAATAAGCAGTTTTGCGCTTACAAGCTGGATCTCTCAAAGGCATATGATCGGGTGGATTGGGATTTTCTTCAGAAAACGCTGCAGAGAATGGGGTTTGCACACCGGTGGGTCGATTGGATAATGTCATGTGTGACCACGGTGCGGTATACTGTTAAATTTAATGGATCCCTTCTTGATGTGTTTTCGCCTTCCCGGGGACTCCGGCAAGGTGATCCCCTGTCCCCCTTTCTGTTCCTTTTTGTTGCCGATGGTTTGTCAGCTCTGTTAAACAAGGAAGTTCAGCAGAACACAATTGAACCCATCCGTATTTGTAGGCGAGCTCCGGGCATTTCACACCTCCTGTTCGCCGATGATAGTTTGCTCTTTTTTAAGGCAGATGTGGCTCAGGCTAACAGGATTAAGCAAGTGCTAGGAGATTTCACTGGGAGTACTGGTCAGCTCATAAACCCGGGGAAGTGCTCCATCATGTTCAGCTCGTCTTGCCCTCAGATTATTCGAGATGAGATTAAGAATGCCCTGCATATATCAGCTGAGGCGTTTGAAACGAAATATTTGGGTCTGCCTACCCCCGAGGGTAGGATGAATAAAGAGAAGCTTCAAAGCATACAAGCAAAGTTAGGGAAGCGGTTAACCATCTATGAGGACAATTTCATGACACAGGCTGCTAAAGAAGTGCTCATTAAGTCTGTGGCACAGGCGCTTCCAGTTTACCTCATGGGAGTTTTTAAATTGCCATATGGACTATGTGATGAACTTACAAAAATGATTAGAGATTTCTGGTGGGGTACAGAGAATGGCCAACGGAAAGCTCATTGGATAGCCTGGGACAAGCTCCTGCGCTCCAAAAACCAGGGAGGCTTAGGGTTTAAGGACCTTCGGTTGTTCAATCAGGCCCTACTCGCTCGTCAGGCCTGGAGGCTCATCCAATTCCCGGACTCTCTCTGTGCGCAGCTGCTAAAGGCCAAATATTACCCTAATGGCAACCTGATTGATACCGTCTTCACAGGAAATGCCTCATCGACATGGTTGGCGATCGAGCACGGGCTTCAACTTCTGAAAAAGGGTGTTCTGTGGCGGGTAGGAAACGGTACAAAAATCAGAGCATGGCGCGATCCATGGATACCACGAGGGGATTTCAAGGCTAATGCACCACGTCGGAGCTGTAGGTTTCGCTGGGTGTCGGACTTCCTGACGGCAACTGGGACATGGGATAGCCAGCGAGTAAATCATTATTTCTCTCCAGAGGATGCCGTTAAGATTTTACAGATAAAGACCTCAGCGAGGAATGAGGATGACTTCCTATCTTGGGCTCCAGAGCAAAAAGGTATCTATACTGTGCGCAGTGGGTACCGCCTTGCGTTTGAGGAACATCTTCATGGTCATGGCCTTGAAGCTACTAGCAGCCGGCCAAATGGCGACCGCCCAAGCTGGAAGTTGATTTGGAAGTGCCCGGTGCCTCCTAAGGTCCAGAACCTGGTTTGGAAAATTGGTCGCAATGCCCTCGCCACGCAAGTGAATAAGCACAGACGAGGAATTAAAACTCCCCCGCTGTGTCTCATCTGTGGACGGGAAAATGAAGATACTTTCCATGTTTTCGTCCATTGTCCGCCTGCCAGGGACCTTTGGAATGCCATGCGAGAAAAGTGGGACATCCCGGCGGATACTGAACTAAAGAACACGGGAACGGAGTGGCTGTTACAACTTATTCATGGCCTGTCGGAGGAACAGCGAGCTAGAACCTTCATGCTGCTTTGGCGGATCTGGTATGTGCACAACGAGATCACCCACGACAAGCCTCTGCCATCTGTGGAGGGTTCGCGACGTTTCCTGCTAAGCTACCTGGAATCGCTCATGCTGATTAAGCAATGCCCCGACAAAGATTTGGAGAAGGGGAAGATGGTTGTATCCCATGACAAGGGGTTCAAACGAACCCATGATCCAAGCGTGGGAAGGCAGAAGGAAAAGAAGAAGTGGATTCCTCCTAAACCGGGCGAACTCAAGGTTAATGTGGATGGGTCCTGGGCGCCTAGTGGAGCAGCTGGGGTTGGGATGGTAATCAGGAATAGTGAAGGCAATGTCGTACTGGCCGCTTGCCGTCAGTTGACTGGCTGTCAGGACGCTACAGAAGCGGAGATCACGGCGCTGGAAATGGCGCTTTTTTTTTTAGATAAAAGGCACTCAAGTGCCCAACTTTGAATTAACAAAGCCACCAACGGCGAGAACGATACAAAGTGCTGAACCCAGCTTACAGAACGACACCACACACCCACACGAACTACCGAAGAAGCTACACCCGGAAGCGTGAACAATGAGCTCAGCCAAAGCGCCTACGAAACTCGGAGAAGAGGTGGAGTCTACAGTGTCGGGCCGGAGCTCACTCGAGAGCGAGCCATTTTCACGCGCGCCTCAACAGAACTCCTCCGTCGCAGAAACGTCACCGGAAGCCGACCACCACCGGGGACCAACTCACGTTGCTCACAAACCGAACCGCAGCGTCCAGGAAGCTCGACAAGGGAAGGGGCGCGGAGCAAGCCTTGCCGAAGATCGCCGAAGAATCACCTCCGTCACAACCATCAGTGAGCCTCGCGCTGTGGGCTCCAAGACGGTGTCTTCAAGAAGAGCACGACACCGGAGTGCCGCCACCGCCCGATCCGAGGATCTTGGGTTTTCACCCGGACGCAGTAGAGAATCGGAGATTGGCCTCACGGCGCCTTCAACAAGGGAACGCCGTCCGCGGACGCCGCCGCCGTGGCCCGAGGGCAAAGGTTTCCCTTTGGCCACCTCACCACCAACTACACCCCACATCGCACGACTCGCCGACCACCACGCCGCCCTCACGGCCGTGGTAACCAGCCAGCACCAGAGTCATTGGCTCGCCCGCCAACCAACATGACTCCCACCAACCAGGGCCGCCGCCCCGGCGTCCCAGCTCAGAGCTCAACGGAGAAACGGAAGAGAACGAGTAGACCTTCGCAGCGAGACCACCGACCCCCTGCCTGGAAGCATCGAACCTGACTGGAGAGAGCCCTTCCCGAGGATCGGTAGACCAACAGCCCCCGTGGCTGCCGGCAGCACCAGCTCGCGGGACGAAAGACGATGGCTTCGCATGGCACCAGGCCCCTGCCGGTCCGTGGGGAAGCCAACACGCCTCCCAGCACCCTCACCATCACCGGCAGGCCACCGCCGCCGGCCAGGCTTGCTACCAAGGCAGCACACCGCACCTGACCACTGCACCCACCCACCGAAACGGAGATCCCGACCAAATCGGGGCTGGATCTGGGCTCAGAAGGGGCCCGGGCCACTGCCCGGCCCGTGAGACGCCAGATCCCAGCGAGGGGCGGAAGACAGGGTCACCGCCGGCCAAGGGGGCGACCAGCACGCCGTCGGGGCGACCACGTTCGTCCTCCCGAGCCCGCCGAGAGAGGAGCTCGCGCCGCCCGAAACCTGCAGCCGCCGGAGCCGCCGGGGCCGCTCCGCGAGGCGACCGCCGCCACGAGCACGCCAGGGATGCGCCGTCTCCACGCCGACGCCGAGGGTCCGCGCCGCCGCGCCCGACGCCTAGCGCGGCGCCCTCACCGGCCGTGGGTGGCCCGCGCCGCCACCACCGCGCGAGGGGGAAGGGGGCCCCGGCCGCCGGCGCCGCACGGGCTTTGCCCGGCGACGCCCTCTGGCGGCGGCGAGACGGAGGGGAGGGGAGGGGGGGCTTGGAGAGGGGCGCCGCCACAGGCTCCCGGCCGCTCGCGGGAGCGGCGCGAGAGCGCTAGGTCGATTATTGCCAAGTTGGCGCTACTATGGACGCACCTGCCTCTTACTATTGAGACAGACTGTGCGGTGGCGCTGGAGCTTATCAAGGGTGGTTCTCCAAATATCTCTGTCTACGCCTTCCAGATTTCCAGAGTTCGTGATTTATTAAGGAAAAGAGAGTGCAACTGCACGAAAGTGGATCGGTCGGCAAATTTTGTTAGTCATGGTCTGGCGCAACTTGGAAGAGTTCAAGCTAGAACGCAAGTCTGGTTCTCACAGTTTCCTCCTGCGCCGCCGTCCCCAGCCTCTGCGCGGAATCTGGGGAGATTCTGGCCAGATCTGGTGGGGTGGGCACCGCCGCTGTCGCTTCCGCCTGCTGCTCCTAGGGAGGGGAGCCCCGCGCCTCGTCCTTCTGCTTCTGTGCCGCCGCCGCTGCCGTCGCTGGGGTATGCCCACTTCCCGCCGCTTCCTGGAGCTCCGGATCTGGGCCGGAGTTCGTCTGCCGCCGTGGGTTCCGGCGGCCAGGACTTGGGCTCTGCGTCGATCCGCGTCGGAGACCATGTGTTGGTGCTCCCACCGTACCTGGGGCGACCGGAGTCGAGGGAGGCGCCGCCCCCGCCGCATCTAGGGTTTGCTCCCATCGGGGGGAGCCCTGCCCTGAGCTGCGCGGGGCCTGGTGGGCCGGCCCAGGATTTGGGACCTGCTCTGGGGGCCCAGGTGAGTTGTTCTGTGGGGTTGGGGCCGCTTGGGCCGGCCCAATCTCCGAATCTTCTGCTGGTCCGTAATACCCCTTCTCCTGAACCGTCAGATCTGTGCCACGTTGCCTCTGGTGGGGATGTGCGGTCCAGTGCGCCTAGGGTTTCCGCGGAGGACGATCCTACCCCTCAGCCGCCGGGTCTTAAGTGGTTTTGGCTGCCCCCACAAACCCTAGATCTCACTCTTGCCTTCCCTGCCTCTGCTCGAGACGTCCGCCGCAACCGCTCCGCCGCCAAGCTCCTCTCCACCCACCGTGACCCCTGCTCCGGAGCCCTAGTACCTCACCTTCAACCTATGGATCGTGACCGCTCCTCCTACGGCAAGCGTCCGTTTGATGACTACCAAGGCGGTTACTCCCGCAACCGCGAGCAAGATCTCCGTCAGAAGCTCGACCGTGAGCAGGAGGAGCATCGTCGCCAGCAGCGCCAGCGTGACCGTGACCTCGACCGGGCGGGCTCCTCGTCGTGGCGTTCCGAGGGGGAACGGTCACGACAGGACTCCCGTGCCCCCCCTCCCCCTCCTCCGCCTCCACGCGGCCGTGCTTCTGGGAAGAATGCGGGCCGGAGGAACCTCCGTCAATCTGGTGGGCTCCAAGGACCTCCCTCTACTCCGCCTCTGGGGGATGGCACCGGCTCTGGGGAAGCCGCTGTTTCAAACCCTGATGCTGCTCATATAACTTGTTACAACTGTGGGAAACAGGGTCATATCCAGGCTGACTGCACCGACGAGCCTTTCTGCGTCAACTGTAAGAAAGTTGGCCATCTCTCCGCCATGTGCGCCGCCTTCGCCAAGGTTCTGGCCCCCTACTGGGCAGGGTTCGGAGGAGGACGCCAGGGGTTCCTGTGCCTGGATGTGCCCGAGGAAGAACTGCAACGCCCGGCCTCCAACTCGGCCACAGTCATCCTAGATGGGGGGCGCCTTTCGGAAGAAGAAGTGGAAGACGAGTTCAAGGACCTGGTTGACGAGAACTGGAACTGGCAGGTGCGGCAGCTCTCCGCCTCGGATTTTGCCGTGGTCTTCCCATCCAAAGAAAGCCTCCGTATTGCGATCCGCGGGGGCGGACTTACCCTGCCGACGAGCAAAATCAAGGCCCTTGTCACCGTCCCTCTGGGAGACCCGCTTGCGTCTGAGACGCTGGAAGAAGTTTGGGTCAAGCTGCTGGGGGTGCCACCTCCTCTGCGCATGGCGGAGCGTTTGCTGCTGTCAACTCGTGAGGTGGCCCGCCCTATTGCTGTCGATGAGGCCTCTCTTGACCACCTGGAGGCGCCGGTTAGGATGTCTTTTGGATGCCGCAAGGGAGACGTGCTCCCAGAATACATAACGCTCTTCGTCAACCTGCAAGGATACCGTATCAAGATTCTCCGCGAGACCGCTGCTGTAGAAGACTCTCCCCCTCGGCCTCTCCCGAGGTTTCCTCCAGGCGACGACACCGGGGAGAGAGAAGAAGATTGTGAAGAAACTGATGAAGACCGTTGGGACGGGAGGAGGGGCAAACACCTGAAGGACAAGCGTTCCTCCGCCTCTGCGCCGGGCGCGGGAGGGGGCGGCCCGCGTAAATCGGTGCCGATGGAGGCCGAGCCTCCCTCGTCGGCCTCCCCTCCTTCTGGCGTCGCGGAACCAATCCTTGTCATTCCGAACTCTGCTCGTAGCCAGTATGGCTCCAACCTGACTCCCTCTGGAAGCATCTTCCCCATGGTGGCGCAAATCATCAAGTCCTTGGTTCCTACACAATCCAAGCTCATGGCTCCTGAAACTTCAGACAGTGATTCCCGCCTGCAGCTAGACCTGCCCGTCATTTCATCCTCGGAGGAGAGGGTCTCTCCGACTCCTGGCAAAGCCCAGAGGTTGTCTGATGCTGACAGGGACGAGGTAGGATGGAGTACCCCGCCATCTGCCTCGTCGGACCAGGAGTACCGGCGGAACCGCGAGCGCAGGAGCAAGAGCAACCATGATCGCCCTTCCAGGAAGCTGATGCTGGAAGCGGCGGAGACTGAGACCTCGAAGGATCCAAGTGCGTCCACTACAACTCTGGTACTCCATCAAGCACCTGCGCTGTCCATGGGTCCTACGCCTTCTTCGGGCCAACTCCTGCTTCTGGACGCGCCTATCCCAGCCCTGGGGGCAGAGGTTGCCCGGGCGCCGTGCTCTAAAGCCTCGCCAGCGGAGGCCCTTCGCAAAAGCGCGCGTGCCAAAGGGGTCTCTGAGGGACCGGTGCTGGAGCGCGCCATTCGGGCCACTGCGGAGAAGAATGCCATGTCCAAGCGCTCCGTCGAAGAAGCCGCTACCCCGTCCTCCGCCACGCCTGCTCCAGGTAATCCAACCTCCCCTTCTCCCTTTGTTGCTTTCCAAGACTCTTCGGTTGAGCATCTTGTTAAGGTGGCTAGAGATAGTTGTATATTGTTCAAATCCTCTGAGGGGTCGCCTGCCCAAGTGGTGGCTTTGCTCCAAGCTCGTGAACGCGCCCAAGCTGATCTGCTCGCAGCCAGAAGGAAAATTGAAGAGGAGGCAGCTAAAGCCAAGGAAGAAGCAGAGCGGGTAAGTACTAACCAAAGGGAGGAAGGTACTTGCCCAGAGGGAGGTTCCGAGGGGGAACCAAACTCGGCTCTTGGAAAAATAAAGAATCTTGCTCCCAAAAAGAGGAGAATCGCTCGCAGACCTACTCCTGTTGGGCACCGGCCGCTAACCCGCCAAGCACGGGCGCTTAGCCTGGTTCGCCAATGAGGGCCCTCTTCTGGAATATCAGGGGGTTCGGCCGTCGGGGGAGGCGAACCCTGCTAAAAGACTACCTCCGGCTGCATCATATTGATCTGGTTCTGTTACAAGAAACTATCAAACAAGATTTCACGGACGCCGAGCTCGCTAGCCTTGAAGTTGGCGAGAAATTTTTCTGGTCCTGGCTCCCGGCGAATGGCCATTCGGGAGGCATGCTTTTGGGAGTTAGGGACAGTATGTTTGAGGTGGGGAGAATGGACAGGGGTCAATTCTTCCTCAGCCTTTCTATTCTGCATCGTGCCTCTAAGAAAAAGCTGGAGGTCATTGGTATTTATGGTCCTGCGGACCACGCTCGCTCCAGGGGGTTCCTGGCCGAGATTACGGACAAAATCGCCAACTGTGACCTTCCGATTCTCATGGGAGGAGATTTCAACCTTATCAGAGCGGCCGAAGACAAGAACAATGACAATCTTAACTGGACCCTCATAGATCTCTTCAACAACAGCATTGCTTCTTGGGCTTTAAGGGAAATTCCGCGCACGGGGGCGCGTTTTACCTGGTCTAATCATCAGCTCAATCCTGTCCGATCTGTCCTGGACCGAGTGTTTGTTTCTGCATCCTTTGAAGCCATTTTCCCACTTTGCTCTCTGTCGGCCGAGACCAGCCTGGGTTCGGATCACACGCCGCTGGTCTTTGATACCGGGGAGGGCTTCCCCGTTCGCTCCAACCGCTTCTTCTTCGAGACTAGCTGGTTCGAGCGCCCCGACTTTATCCCGCTGCTTCAGCTAACCTGGGCCAGGTTGCTGTCCAAGGTGGGTGGTCGCGACATCATTGACTGGTGGTCTTTCATGTCGACGGGACTTAGACAGTACTTGAGGGGCTGGAACCAGAACCTTGGTAGGGACACCAAGGAGACAAAGAAAGCTCTCTTGACTCAGATTGCCCAGCTAGATGTGCTGGCTGACTCCTCGGGTCTTGATGAAGACGCCTGGGCATCTAGATATCACCTAGAAGAACAGCTGCTGCATATCTATAAGATGGAAGAGGAGCATTGGCGGCAGCGTGGCAGAATCAGGTGGACGCTGCAGGGAGACGCGAACACTGCTTATTTCCACGCCGTCGCCAACGGTAGAAGACGGAAATGCAATATCTCGGCGTTGATTTCGGACAGCGGGACCATCACTGAACCGAAGCTCATCCAGCAACATGTGTATGACTTTTACAGGAGCCTGCTTGGCGCGTCAGCCCCAAGGGTGTGTGGGCTGGCACCGGATACTTGGGATAGGTGCAGGCAGGTCTCAGAGGAGGAGAATACGAACCTGGCTTATACATTCTCTGAGACTGAACTAGAAGCCATTATTAAAGATATGAAAACTGATACCGCCCCGGGCCCGGACGGTTTCCCTGTGGCTTTCTTCAAGAAATTCTGGCCGCAGGTCAAACTGGGTGTGTTGCACATTCTCAATGACTTTGTGCTGGGGCGCATCGACATATCTAGGCTCAACTTTGGAATCCTTTCACTCATTCCGAAAGTCCCGGGCGCAGACCAAATCACTCAATACAGACCAATTGCCTTGATCAACGTAATCTTTAAGATCATCTCCAAAGCATATGCTTCTAGGTTGGATCCGATTGCTCACAGGATTCTATCCCCCAATCAAACTGCCTTCATAAAAGGAAGAAACATTCTTGACGGCCCGCTTGCTCTGTTGGAAATCTTACATGATCTGCGGAAGAGAAAGCACAATGGGGTGCTTCTCAAACTTGACTTTGAAAAGGCCTACGACAGAGTCAACTGGGACTTCCTGGGAGAAGTTCTACGTTGCAAAGGTTTCGACGAAGGCTACATCCATAGGATCACGCAACTTGTCTCCGGGGGACAAACTGCCATCTCGATCAATGGAGAAGTGGGGCCGTTTTTCAGAAATAAGAGAGGGGTTCGCCAGGGTGATCCCCTATCACCGCTGCTTTTCAACTTCATTGGCGAGGCCCTGTCGGGTATTCTCTGTGCTGCTTCCAGGGCCGGACACATTCACGGTCTGGCGTCGCACCTTGTGCCCGGGGGTGTCTCACATCTCCAATATGCAGACGACACGCTCATCCTCATCCAGGGTTCCGATGAGGATATTGCCAATCTTAAATTCCTTCTGATGTGTTTTGAGGATATGTCTGGGCTCAAGATCAATTATCACAAAAGCGAGGTGTTTGTGATAGGGCAGCGGTCCGCAGAGAGAATGTCTATTGCTAACAAGCTAAACTGCAAGCTCGGCACCTTCCCCTTCGTTTACCTGGGCCTCCCTAATTCCGACAGGAAGTTAACCCTGGAGCAGTGGCTTTTTTTGGTGCGGAAGCTCGCCATCAAGATTGAACCTTGGCTGGGAAGGTTGATGTCGTCGGGGGGACGACTCATCCTTTCTAATGCATGTCTTGATAATCTCCCAATGTTTGCAATGGGTTTGTTCCTCCTTCATGACGGGATTCATGCGAGGTTTGACACCCACCGCTCTAAGTTTTTTTGGGAAGGTGCGGGACCAAAAAGAAAGTACCATCTTGTGAACTGGCCAACTGTGTGTCGCCCCAAGGAAGTCGGAGGCCTAGGGTTGATCAATACCAAAAAGATGAATCTGGCGCTGCTACTGAAGTGGATTTGGAGGCTCTATCAAGAGGAGGACACAATCTGGGCCCGTATCATTCGTGCTAAGTACGCTGACGCCTCTGACCTGTTTGCGGGATCAGGTCAGGGAGGTTCCCCCTTCTGGAAAAGCCTCCACAAGATCAAGCATTTGTTCAAAGCTGGTGCAAAACACAAGGTGCGGAATGGCAATAGAACCAATTTCTGGAGGGACTGGTGGTGGGGGAGGGGACCCCTACTAGAGTCCTTCCCTTTGCTTTTTGCCATCTGTGATAAACAAGACATTTCGGTTGCCGACGCGCTCTTCCAAAACTCCCTGCAAGTTCGCTTTCGCCGCTCTCTTGATCAGGAGGGCTTGTGGCAATGGGGTGAGCTCCAAAATATCATGGCTGAGGTCAATCTCACAGAGGGTCAAGACCAGATTTCCTGGCACCTGGAACAATCCGGATCCTATTCAGTGAAATCCATGTATTCTTCGTTGTCGAGGGGCACGACGATTGCCCATTTTAAAGACCTGTGGGAAGCCCCGGTTCCGCTAAAGATCAAAATCTTCTCCTGGCAGCTAGCTCTTGATAAGTTACCCTCGGGGTTACAGATCCTTACTCGCCACGGTCCGTCAAATGGTCTCTGCCCCTTGTGCGGGACGCCCGAGGATGCCAGCCACATCTTCTTCTCCTGCTCTTTGGCAACCTTTGTGTGGTCAGTGTTGCGCCAGCTGCTCGGGTGCAACTGGTGCCCTGCTAACTTTGCCCAATTTCATGCCATCCTCTCTAGCTTCTCGGGTTACCCCAGAAGACTGTTGTGGATCTTGTTCCTTGCCCAGTCTTGGGCATTGTGGAATGTGCGAAATAAACTGGCCATTGAAAAGAAAGTTATTGCTAACCCAGCTGACATTATTTACAAAATCATCATTTTTTTGCAGCTGTGGAGCCTAAAATGCAAGTCAAGAGAAAAGGAGGGCCTAAGCTGGATGGCACGCGAGCTAAGGGAGCTGTACGCGTCGATCAAGCCAACGCCGTCGTGATGGAGTAGGTCGTACCAGGGAGCGGGTGCCTGGGACGGCCAGAGCGACATGGAGGCCTTGTCGTGCTCCGATGTTACATCTTACCTTGTCTTCATGAAACTTTCTAGCGTGTGTGCTCCGTGTGTGTGGCCAAGCTGTAATGCCCAGCAGTCTGTATCTAAACCTGTTACCGTGGTGGCTTTATTAATTTAAAGTCGGGCAAAGCTATGCCTATTATCTAAAAAAAAAAAGATTGCTGAGGCCCTGGACATCGATTGTAACTCTATGAATGTGTAGTTTAGTTTTCTTTCCCCCGCAAAAAAAAAAGATAGTGCAATGGACAAATAGCGTGAAACCTACCACATGAAGAGTAGACACCATACTGACCTAGTAGTTTTTACCCATGCATCTAACTTGTACAAATATATTTAATTATATCCAGAAGCGTGCAACAGATAAATAGTGTGAAGAGTAGACACCATACTGAGCTACTGGTGATCCATGTCCCCAAGTCATGTTTCTAACTTTTATGTATGTATTTAACTATCCAGAACCTCGACAAGCACTGCAAAATAAGCATGATTTTCAGACAGAATCCAAGACTCGATGTACATTTGGATGCTGAGGCTGATATTCAGGACTGGCTGTGTATGAAGAGCCAATTACACAGAATAATTCAAGGGAGATCGAATTAAAGGTGAACTGAACTTTGCACACCTTAGTTTCTTTCAGCGACAGCAAGTATGCAGCCATGAAGCATGCAATCCCATCAACTATATCCTCTTGCTTAACGAGAACATATCCATCCTCTGAATCATCACTGACGTTCATATTCTTGTCATCCCATATATCTGCCGCGCTTACGATACCCCATGATATGGTTTCATCTACTGTTACACGAGTAATTGTAGAACTGTTCAGTTGTCATGTTTGACTGAAATGAGTGAATAAATTGGGGTCTAGCATGATGTGGCACGGTGCAAGACGCATTATGTCTAAGATCTGGTTCCCGCAAATGGTAATAACAGTTCATTTGGGCACCTGCGCCATTTTGGTATACCAACTTCTGAATGTTATCAAGCTTTTGAAGAAATTCAGGCGATTCGATCCTCGAGTTGAGAAGATTACATAGCTGCAGAGCATGGGGTGTAATACAAAAATTAGTACAGCTTTAAAACAAAAGGAAGCACAATGAAAAGAACTCTTCTTTTCTCCTTCCCTCCCTCCCTAGTCCTAGGTTTCATTTCAGTACATCTTCCTAGTAAGTGATATCAAGGGAATATTCGGTGCAAATTGAACTTAATTCGAGGATGTTGGCCACCAGACTTCAGTTTGCAGTTTGTGATGTTGTTTTATATCTGAAGTTGCTACTACATGCAAGATGTTGTGAGCAGTCAAGTCTGGTTAATGGAATGGCAGCTAAGTAAATTCCGAGCCAGTTTAACAAAAAAAAAACAGTTTAGCCCATTCAAACTCCGGAATATTTTGTGACTTAGTTCGAGGATGTTGTTAACCAGAGCTCAGTTTTCGTTTATGCTGTGGTTTTATTTGTGGAATTTTTACTCAAAAGAGCACATTTGCCACACCTTTCTTTTTTTTGCAATTTGGATGTTTGCCACATCATGTGTCACTCACATGTGGTTGTCATGTGGGAAATGTGCAATTGTTTAAGTGAAGTGTGGGAAATGTGGGAAATATTCAGCTTGAAAGAAGTTGTGAAAAGTCAGCGAGCATGCTTGGCAAATGGAATGATAATTAGGTAAAATCCCGATCCAGTTCAATCTGTCACAATTCATTGCAATTCCAGAAATAGCCTAATTGCTACAGTTTCGAGGACCTCCACAATTGTCCCAAATCACTAATCAATTGAGCCATCAACTTCGCGAACTGAAATTAAAGTCTCCTACGGATATCAGTAGTACAAAATCGAGCGGCGCGCCGCGAGACCTCTCCCCTCACCTCGGTGTCATGACCGTGGCCACAGAGAAGCCAATGGGCCAAGTCATGACATGGGCTGGGGTCGGACCTGGGCTTGGGCTCACGGGAGTCACAGTGGAGAATTATAAAGAAAGTAACTCAGGGTGGAAAAATTGTCCAGAACTTTAGGCTATGATAATTCATTTGGAGTGAGCAGTACGGGCCGGAGTGGTGGTCTATGTTTGTTTTGGAACAATGATACTAAAGTGGAGGTTTTTCAGTTTTCCAAATATCATATTGATGCAAAGGTTCTGGGAGTTGGCAATTTGCCATGGAGGTTCACATGTGTGTATGGGGAGGCACAAACGAGTCTGAGATATAAAACATGGGATACCCTTAAGGGGATCAAAGCTGAAAATGATCTCCCATGGTTATGCATGGGTGATTTTAATGAAGTCTTACTCCAAGAAGAGCATGTTGGGCCAGGGACTCGTACGCAGGTGCAGATGGATGGTTTTCGTGATGCTATAGATGTTTGCGGCCTCAGTGATCTTGGGTATGTTGGGAGGAGCTGGACTTTCGAGAAAAAAGTTTCAGGAGGAAGCTTCTGTCGTGTGCGTCGTGCGTCTGGACAGGGCCCTGGCATCGCCAGACTGGTCGAACCTTTATCCGAGTGCGACAGTGCAACATATGACCTCGGCCTCGTCGGATCATGGTCCGATTTTTCTGGAGCTTGATGATGCTGTTCGATCAGATAGGAGGTAAGCGTCGCAGTTTCGGTATGAGCTTATGTGGGAGACTCATAATGAATTAAAGGAGGTTGTGGGAGAAGCATGGAGGGAGGATGGCACATGCGATAATGTTACTGATGTGCATGGGAAGTTGTCTTCTCTTGCGAAAAAGCTGGGAAGGTGGAGTAAAGATACTTTTGGAAGTGTCAGGAAAGAAATAAAGTCACTTAAGGCGGACCTGACCATGATGCGTGACGTGCCTGGTCGAGTGGCTCCATCTCATGCCGAAATTAAGATCAATGATCGCCTGGTTGAGTTATACCATAGAGAGGAGGTTATGTGGAGGCAAAGATCAAGAATTGAGTGGCTTTCCGCTGGGGATAAGAACACTCGATATTTTCATCAAAGGGCAAGTATGAGGAAGAAGAAAAACCGTATCAAGCAGCTGGTGAAGGATAATGGGGATACAACCACTGATAATGGTGAGATGCAAGGGTTAGCTACTGAATTCTACAGGAAATTATACACTTCGGAGGCTACCTCTGATATGCAAGAGCTTTTGGACATGGTCCCGTGTAAGGTCACGACCGAGATGAATGGCAAGCTGACTGCGCCATATTCAACATTAGAAATCAAGAACGCACTGTTCCAGATGTTTCCTACTAAAGCACCGGGGCCTGATGGCTTCCCAGCGCATTTCTTTCAGCGGAATTGGGACTTATGTGGGGAAGATATCACCAAAGCAGTAATGAGAATTATTAAGGGAGAAGAGAATGCGGACATTATTAACAGAACGGTCCTAGTGCTTATACCAAAGGTCCAGAATCCTTCTCTTCTATCTCAGTTTAGGCCTATCAGTTTATGCAATGTTTTGTATAAAATTGCGTCTAAAACTGTGGCTAACCGCTTGAAAAGCATCCTTCCTGACATTATTTCAGAGGAGCAATCGGCCTTTGTCCCTGGCCGCCTTATTACTGATAATATTATTGCTGCCTATGAATGTTTACATTTTATGAAGAGGAATAAATCCAAAAAGCACAGGTCGTGTGCCCTGAAACTTGACATGATGAAAGCTTATGATCGCGTGGAGTGGAACTATTTGCAAGCCATCATGCTCAAATTGGGTTTTGACACTTCTTGGACAGAAATTGTTATGGGGATGATATCATCTGTATCCTTCTCAGTTCTGTTCAATGGGGTACAGTTGGAGGAGTTCAAACCAACAAGAGGAATAAGACAAGGGGATCCTATATCACCATACCTTTTCTTGATTGCAGCAGAGGGCCTTTCGTGCCTCCTAAACCATAGAAGTCAGTCATCTGAGCATAGTGGAATACAAGTGGCCGCATCGGCTCCGTCGGTGAACCACCTTCTTTTCGCAGATGATAGCCAGCTGTTCTTTAAAGCAAATGGTGCTGGTGCTACAGAGATCTCTCAGTCTTTGGATCTTTATTGTAGAGCTTCTGGCCAGAAGATAAACCTGAGCAAGTCATCAATATTCTTCAGCAAGGGTTGCCCTCGAGGTGTCCGTGATGAAGTAAAAGGAATACTGAATGTTCCTAATGAGAGCCTACAGGACAAATATTTGGGGATGCCTGCTGATGTTGGTAGATCCAAGAATGGTGCTTTTAAGTATCTCAAGGATCGGGTATGGAGCAAAGTGCAAGGGTGGATGGAGATGATTTTGTCTGCAGGAGGAAAAGAGGTTTTAATTAAATCAGTGGCCCAAGCGGTGCCTATCTACTCTATGGCATGCTTTAAATTACCTCGAGGTTTATGCAAGCATATAGACTCTCTTATTCGGAAATTCTGGTGGGGAAGTAAAGCTGGAGAACGCAAGACTGCTTGGGTTGCTTGGGAAGAGATGACTAAACCGAAATATATGGGAGGGTTGGGGTTCCGAGATACAGAGTTGTTCAATTTAGCTCTCCTTGCTCGCCAGGCTTGGAGGATCTTGCAGAACCCTACTACTCTAAGTGCTAGAATTCTTAAAGCAGTTTATTTCCCTGGTACAGATTTCCTAGAAGCAGAATTGGGGTCTCATCCCTCTCAGATTTGGCGTGCACTGGTAGAAGGGAAGCAAGCTCTATCTCTTGGCTTGATCAGACGTATTGGTGATGGAAAAACAACAAAGATTTGGACCCAGAATTGGTTGCCAAGAAGTGAGATGATGAGGCCGATTGCATCACTATCTGGTGAACCACCGCAGCTAGTCAGTGACCTTATCAATGCCTCATCCGCGGCATGGAAGCAAGATAGGATTCACGAATGCTTTGTTAAGGCTGATTGTGACGTGATCCTAGGCATACCCCTGTGCACACGGCAAATTGATGATTTCTGGTCATGGAATTTTGATACAAGGGGAATGTTCACAGTGAGATCGGCGTATAGGATGCTCGTGGATACACTAGTGGAAAACAGGGCTTCCGTGGGAGCCTTTTGTCGCGGGCGCGCCTGCACCCGCGACAAATGGCCTGGCCACGTCGCCCCGAAACCATGTGGAGCCGTCAGGGCCTTTTGTCGCGGCCTTTTGTCGCGGGCCGTATTACGACCCGCGACAAAAGGGGTCTGAGGGCTGGTGCCTCCTGTCGGCACCCCTTTTGTCGCGGGTCGTAATACGGCCCGCGACAAAAGCGCCATGCCTATATATATAGAAGCAGCCAGCCCACCCCACCTCATATTTTCCTTGGTGGTGAAGGTGGAGGTGTATGCTAGCTCATTTTTTCTACATGTGCACAAGAGGTGTTTGATGGAATGCTTGTGAGAGGGATGCCACTTGGTTTTATTTGATAAGATTTCTCCTCTTTTTGATCCTAAAAGGTTAGCAACTATTTTCTCGACTATATATATATGCATAGTCCGTACAATACTAATTTTAGCAAGGTGATTGCATCTGATACATATATATATAATTGTACTTATGATGCAGATGAGTCATCCATGGATGTACGGTAACCGATGTGCTCCCGCTTTCAGAGAGGGCGTGAATTCTTTCCTGCTTGTGGCCGAGGCCAACAAGTCGAAGCAAGGTTTTATGTGCTGTCCATGTCTAAAATGTAAGAACGAGAAGGATTACTCTTGCTCAAGAGACATTAAGAGCCACCTGCTTCGGATTCATGTCCAGCTATAATGTTTGGACCAAGCACGGAGAAGAAGGGGTTATGATGGAAGACGGCGATGAGGAAGAAGATAATGATGACCAGTACCGATCTATGTTCTCTGAATGCTTTGATACCGCAATGGACGACAATGAAGAAGAAGGAGGTGAAGAACAGGCATCAGATGATCCTGTTGACGATGATCTTCGTCGGGCCATTTCTGATGCAAGAAGAGACTGTGGCACGGATAAGGAGAGGTTGCAGGTCGACAAGATGTTAGAGGACCACCACAAATTGTTGTACCCAGGTTGTGAAGATGGGCATAGAAAGCTGGGTAGCATATTGGAATTGCTGAAATGGAAGGCAGAGGTCGGTGTGACTGACTCGGGATTTGAGAAATTGATGATAATATTAAAGAAGCTGTATCCAAGAAATAATGAGTTGCCCGTCAGTACATATGAAGCAAAGAAGCTTGTCTGCCCTCTAGGATTAGATGTGCATAAGATACATGCATGCATTAATGATTGTATCCTCTACCGCGGTGAGAAGTACGAGAATTTGAATAAATGTCCGATATGTGGTGCATTGCGGTATAAGATCAGAAAAGATGACCCTGGTGATGTTGAGGGCGAGCCACCCAGGAAGAGGGTTCCTGCGAAGGTGATGTGGTATGCTCCAATAATACCACGGTTGAAACGTTTGTTCAGAAACAAAGAGCATGCCAAGTTGTTGCGATGGCACATGGAAGAACGTAAGAAAGACGCGATGTTGAGGCACCCCGCTGATGGTCGGCAGTGGAGAAACATCGGGAGAGAGTTCCCGGATTTTGCAGGTGAGGCAAGGAATTTATACTTTGGTCTAAGTACAGATGGCATGAATCCTTTTGGGGAGCAGAGCTGCAGTCACAGCACCTGGCCCGTGACTCTATGTATCTACAACCTTCCTCCTTGGTTGTGCATGAAGCGGAAGTTCATTATGATGCCAGTGCTTATCCAAGGCCCAAAGCAACCCGGGCAACGACATTGATGTGTACCTAAGGCCATTAGTCGATGAACTTTTGGAGTTGTGGGCCAAACCAGGTGTACGTGTGTGGGATGAGCACACCGAGCAAGAATTTGACCTACGAGGGTTGCTATTCGTAACCATCAATGATTGGCCTGCTCTTAGTAACATTTCAGGACAGACGAACAAAGGATACAATGCATGCACACACTGTTTAGATGAGACTGAAAGTAAATATTTGGGAAAAAGCAGAAAAGTTGTGTACCCGTTCAATCGTCGTTACCTTCCGCGCAAGCATCCCTTAAGGAAAAAGGAAAGCATTTCGATGGCGAGGCAGACCGCCGTCCGAAGCCTGTCCCCCGTAGTGGTGCTGATATATTTGACATGGTCAAGGATTTAAATGTTATCTTTGGAAAGGGTCCAGGCAGTCGACCTGTTCCGAAAGACGCCGACGGACACGCGCCCATGTGGAAGAAGAAATCTATTTTTTGGGAGCTAGAATATTGGAAAGTCCTGGAAGTCCGCTCTGCAATCGACGTGATGCACCTGACCAAGAATCTTTGTGTGAATATTCTAGGTTTTCTGGGCGTGTATGGAAAGACAAAAGATACACCAGAAGCACGGGAGGACCAGGAACTTCATAAAGGACGAAACGGCAAACATCCAGGGCAGTTTGTAGGGCCTGCCAGCTACGCTCTTACCAAACAAGAGAAGGAGATCTTTTTGAAGCCCTATTCAGTATCAAGGTTCCGTCTGGTTTCTCGTCGAATATAAAGGGGATAGTAAATATGAAGGATAAAAAATTCGAAAACCTGAAGTCCCATGACTGTCACGTGCTTATGACACAATTGCTTCCGGTTGCATTGAGGGGACTTCTACCAGAAAATGTTCGACTAGCCATTGTGAAGATATGTGCATTCCTCAACGCAATTTCTCAGAAGGTAATGGATCCAGAAACTTTGTCAGGATTACAGGAAGATGTGGTCGAATGTCTTGTCAGCTTCGAGTTGTTGTTCCCACCATCCTTCTTCAATATTATGACGCACCTCCTCGTTCACCTAGTTGAAGAGATTAGAATTCTCGGTCCTGTATTTCTACACAATATGTTCCCCTTCGAGAGGTTCATGGGAGTCTTAAAGAAATATGTTCATAACCGAGCTAGGCCGGAAGGAAGTATCTCAAAGGGCTACGGAACTGAGGAGGTCATTGAGTTTTGTGTTGACTTTCTTCCCGACCTTAAGCCGATTGGTGTTCCTGAATCTCGGTATGAGGGGAGGCTGACTGGAAAAGGCACACTAGGAAGGAAATCAATGGTGTGCAGGGACAAGATTTCTTTCAATCAAGCACACTACACAGTTCTATACAATTCCATCTTGGTGGCTCCGTACATCGAGAAACATAAGAATGCTTTACGAGAAATAAACCCGGGCCAGCCCGAGTCCTTGATTACACGTCAACACATGAATACCTTCGGCAGTTGGTTGCAAAGACATCTCATTAATGACCCATCTGTTGTGGACCAGCTGTTCTTGTTGGCCAGGTTACCATCTTCAAACATATGTACATTCCAAGGGTACGAGATAAATGGGAATACATTTTACACGATCGACCAAGATAAAAAGAGCACCAACCAAAACAGCGGTGTCCGCTTCGATGCAACCGACGAGAATGGGCAGACCACCACATATTATGGATACATAGAGGAGATATGGGAACTTGACTATGGTCCCACTTTTAAGGTCCCTTTGTTTCGGTGCAAATGGGTGAAGCTCAGCGGTATACATATTGACGATAAGTACGGTATGATAACAGTGGATCCCAACAATCTTGCGTACCTGGACGAGCCATTTGTCCTAGCCAGCGAGGTGGCTCAGGTTTTCTACGTGAAGGACATGTCTAGCAAATCAAGAAAAAGAAATCAACAAAAGAATACATCAACCGAGGAGCCAAGCGCCACATAGTTCTTTCGGGGAAAAGAAACATCGTGGGAGTGGATGAGAAGACAGACATGTCAGAAGATTATAATAGGTTTAAAGAAATTCCGCCCTTCACGGTGAAAATTGACCCAAGCATCTTACTAAATGATGAAGATTCTCCATGGCTACGGCGTAGAAGATCACAACACTAGATGGCGATGTAATAATGTATTCTTCATATATAGTTCCCAAGACAATCTCTACATTTATGTAATAATGAGAACCCTTTCCCCAACTGTAGAGGAGACGGAGTATTCTTTCATAATGTATTCTTTCACTCTTGCTTGCCGAGGAGCAGCTTCCGAAGATGCCATAGGGCATGTGCACCAACGACATCTTCGAGAAGCTGCGCCACGGGAGATTTCCCAACCCTTTCCTTCATCAATGGGAATGAAACTGTGCTTGGCTTGTTGATCTGCTTGGCAAGGCGTATTGATGCTCCTTTTATAGGCACGGCACCGCTTCTACTTTGTCTTGTTCCTTCGACAGGCGTCGTGCGCTACATGCTTTATCTCATCGAGCAGTGCGTCCACCGACGCATCCTTATCCTGCACAGCTTTAGTCCCGTTGCAGCCACCAACCGTGACAAAAGGTTACCGACGCATCCTTATCCTGCCGACAGCTTTAGTCCCGGTTGCAGCCACCAACCGTGACAAAAGGTTACCTTCACATCATCCCCCCAGATAAGGCCCTCCTAGATAAGCCTCCCCAGTCTTTTGTCCCGGTTTGAGCCTCCACCCGGGATGAAAGTTTCGCGCGCCACTTCGTTTCCGCCTATTTTCTTCCCGCATTCCCGCCATTTTTCCACTATATATATGTAGGCCTAACGCCCCGGTGAACCTACCGCTCGGACGCACTCGAACGCCACGGAAACCGGACGCCCCTCGACGACATGGAGGCATCCCGGAGATGAATGAGCGGAGGCGGTGGCGACGTGTGGTTGCGCCCGCACTCGTCGCTCTATATAGCGCACGCGGGGCATGGCACGTGTCGCGGTGGCTACACGTCGCACGCCGGCGTCGGCGGAGGCACGTGTCGGCGGTGCCTACACGTCGCACGCCGGCGTCGGCGGGCGAGGCACGTGTGCGGTGGCTACACGTCGCACGCCGGCGTCGCGGGGCGAGGCACGTGGAAGCGGTGGCGACACGTGGCACGGGGACGCGACACGAGTGGCACGGCGGCGGTGCACAGGGGTGAAACATACACGACTATCCGTTTTATATGATGCGAGATGCAAATAGTTATATGGATGTCATATTCATGTTCATTGGATTTTTCTGATCAATTTTCATATATAAAACTTTTCTTTTTGAGTTACCATTTAAAAGTTATTGAAATAATAGTTTTTATTAAAAAAAAAAAAAACAAAAAACAGAAAAACAAAAACAAAAACGGTGCCGCAGCATCCGCGTCCAACGGCTCCAGGCCGTTGGATTCAAACGGCCGGAGCCGTTGGATGCGCTTCACGCGGATCGGCCTCCCTCCCACCCCTTTTGTCGCGGGTTGAGCCACGGTCCGCGATAAAAGGACCTCTTTGTCGCGGTGGTGGCACGACCGCGACAAAAGGGGTTAGGTATAAATACAACCCCGCGGGCGGAGCCCCACCCGCGACACCCGAGGCCATTCCTTAGCAAAAATCGCGCCGCCGGCTGCCCAAATCCACCGCCGCCGCCGCCACCTTCGCCGCCGCGCGCGCCTCCTCGCGCGCCGTCGATCTCTCTCGCGCGCCTCGCCGCGCCTCTCGAGCTGCCGCGATTGCCGCGCGCCGCTCGCCGCGCGCCGGTCGATCTCCTCCCGCGCGCCCGCCGCTGTGCCCGTGCCGGCCCCGCCGCGCGCCGCGCCCTCTCGCAGGTAGCCGCCGTGCGCGCGGCGCCGGCCCTTTTTTTTAATTTTTTTTCTTAGTTAGATAATTAGTTAGATAATTTTGTATGTTAGTTTAAATTTTGTTGTATATAGACATTTTGTTGTAATTAGTTAGTTAGTTTATTTTTGTAATTAGTATGTAATTAGTTAGTTTATTTTTGTAAGTATTTTGTTGTAATTAGTTAGTTTATTTTTGTTGTAATTAGTTAGTTCAAATTTGTAGTTTAAATTTTGTAAGTATTTTGTTGTAATTAGTTAGTTTATTTTTGTTAAATGTAATTAGTTAGTTCAAATTTGTAGTTTAAATTTTGTTGTAACCGCCGACACCCCTCTCGCAAACACACCTCTCGCAAACACCCGCGAGACCCTCTCGCAAACAACCGACGTCGACTCCCTCCCCCCTCGCAAAAACCCGTCGCCGACACCGGCGCGCCCTCTCCCTCTCGCCAACACATCTCTCTCCCTCTCGCGAAAATCACCGACGCCGCAACTCCCTCTCTTCTCTCCTCTCGCGAAACCATCGACGCCGCAACTCCCTCTTCTCTCCCTCTCGCGAACAACCGACGCCGACACCAGCCCTCTCTCGCAAACACCTCTCTCTCCCTCTCGCGAAACCACCGACGCCGCAACTCCCCTCTTCTCTCCCTCTAGGGTTAGGTTAGTTTTTGGTTAGCTAGGGTTAGGGTTTGGTTTGGGTTAGAACATGTACTTATCGATTTAATTTTTGCAGAAACAATGGATCAATTCGAACGGGACTTGGAACAGGAAGACATTTTGGCGAACTTCATCCGCGATGGTGATGGAGAAGCCGGCGGCTCCGGTGATCATGGAGATGCCGGCGGATCCGGTGATCATGGAGAAGCCGACGGCTCCGGTGATCATGGAGAAGCCGGCGGCTCCGGTGATCATGGAGAAGCCGGCGGCTCCGGTGATGGAGAAGACGACGGCACCGGTCATGACGAGGTATACGATCAGTTGAGGCATTAATGGAATTCTATATGTACATATGTATATAAATTAACTGATTTTTATTCTCTTAGGCCTCCGAAGATAAGTTGGAGAAACGAGGCCCGGCAAAGAGACTGGGCAAAAGAGACCACTTCAACATTGAAGCTATATCACCGGAAGGCCAACCTGTGGCACCCGCGAGTGTCAGAGTGACATTTAAGAATCAGTGCGGAGTTGTGGTTAGAGATCATATCCCGATCACTGTTAGAGAATGGAACAAGACCAAGAATGTGTCCGAAGATCAGGTTGCCGATAGGTACAAGAACACACTTTTTGACGACTTCATGTCACATTTCACTTTGCCAAATTTGGGATCGGAGTCTGAGAATGCCAAGCAGAGGGCGCTAGTGAAGAAGTGGGCTCTTAAGAAGATGGGGGAACTTTTCCGGGCGTATAAGAACCGGTTATGGCAAAATTATAAGAAAGACAAGAAGCCTCCAGTATTCGAAAACTATCTAGCGAAGCAGGAGCATAACTGGGAAGAATTTGTGAAGTACAAAGAATCAGAGGAGGCTGTGAAAAAAAAAAAGAAAAACAAGAAGAATGCAAGCGAAAAGAAATATCACCATCATACGGGGCGAGGGGGCTACGAAGTAGCCATGCCTAAGTGGGATGCACAAGAGGCTGAGATGAAGCTGAATGGGATCACTCCAGAACCAGAGCGAGAAGGATGGGACATTAGGGCTCGGAATTGGTTCCTCGCGCATGGCTGTGAGTATGATATGAAGACAGGGAACATTGTTGAAACTGACAGCAGGGTTAGGGTACCCAGGGAAGAATGGATTAAAGTGACGACAGAAATAAAGGCGGGAAAACTAAAGTTTGCTCCCGATAGAGAGAAAGACTTGCTGACGCTTGTCCTCGGTAATCCCGAGAAGGGAGGACGAACAAGAGGCTTTGGCCCTAGTGTTCCGTGGTCGCTTGGGTTTCCGGCCGACGCGGAGACTTATAGAAGCCGAGCGAGAGCTAAAAAACGCGAGCTGGAGGTGCAGAATGACAGGATGGCCGAGTTCCAATGCCGACTTGACCAGCAGCAGCGGGAGCTTCAGCAGCAGCAGCGGGAGATAAATGAACTAAAAGGACAGCGCCGCGATAATACCGCTGACATATCTCAGCGACGAGACAGCAGTGGCCGACTCGGAGGCCCCTTCTACACGGATGATGATAGATGCCGGTCCCGGCGACCCCTTGGATGGAATCAAGGAGCAAACACCTTGATCTCCATGAGGTGTTCAGGAAGGTTTCTGTTAAGGTGGCGGTCGGCTATGTCTTACCGGCATTTGGACCTGAAGGTGAGCCGGCAACATGGCATGGCAATCCGATTCCAGCTGGCTATGCTCGTGTCGGGGTGGATTCAGTTGTCCCGTCGTGGGAGACATTGGAGCTTGATATCCCTGGAGGTGATGGGGGGCTTACACTCGAGAGGTGCTGGGAGAAATCATTCTCTGGGAAAAGAAGAACATCAAGCTGCCAGGCTGGGTAGCCCCTACCAGTCGTCCGAGCAGGTCACCATCACCTCCTCCAGATGATCGCAGGCCACCATCTCCTCCTACTGATCACATGTCGCCACCATCACCCCATGGGTACGACGTCGACCACGACATCTGTAGTCCATCTCCATCTCCAGCGCCGCCGCCTCCGCCCACTAAGACTCGGAATGCACCCTACCGGAAGCATTTCAAGAGTCCGCAAGTTGTCGCCCCTCCCAAAAGTACCAAAGGTTTCTCCCCCCCGTCCTTGGGATCTTACTGTCGAGGAAAATGCGGCCGCTGTTGCGAAACACAACTATGATCATTTCCATAAGCCAAAACCTCCAGCGCCAGAGCCATACATCGAGAAGCAAATAGCATATGCTACTTCTTTTCTGAACACACCATCGCAATATGACTTACACGAGAAGAAGGATGACTATACACGCCACCTTGCGAAGGTAATTGAGGACAAGAGGGAGAATATTGCTGAGAAGAAGGGTAAGAAGAAGGATATTGCTACCACGAGCAAATCATCAGCTAGAAGTGCAACCGAGAAGAAGTCAAGTTCAACAACTGCACCCCTCAAGGCCAAGGAAACGACAAAAGGAAAAAAAAGAAAGGAAGTTCCCCTCCTCGGAGATCAGCCCAAACAATCGATCCCAGCACTCAAAGTGTTTAATGTTCCCAAGTTGTACCAGCAACAGGGTGGTTTCGATATGGAAGAAGCTGCAAAGCTAGCGGCTGCCTGTGACGTTAGCGTGGAGGAATTGATGGCTGCAGCAGATATAGTTCCCACTGCTGATATAGTTCCTCAATTTGTCTACGGGGCCGACTTGGTCAGCAAAGAGCAGCTGCATAAACTGCCAACACATATGCGGAATTTGCATCAGTGGTACCTTGATGCATGCAAGGAGAACATAAGGTTCATCGTGGCGCATATACCACGTGAATATTACTACCGAAAGGAGGAGATCCATATTGAGATGAATGAACTCTGGCAGTTATTCAATTTAGATGCCCTCGACAAATCTCTCATGAGTTGCTATTGCTTGTAAGTTGTTAACTACATATAAGTTCATTTTCATTCAGTTCATATTCGTTTTCAATGCATATACTCATTATTTCTTATGTGTTCTCTTATGCAGACTGAAGATCAGTGAATGCAAAAGTCACAATATTATCAATATTGGGTTTGTTGACCCAGATAAAGTAAATGTTCAAACGGTAAAGTATAACCGCGAAGAAACGGGGGGAAACCTACTCAGGTTTTTGGGCGAGCAATATTTCTGTGATTCAATATTGTTTCCTTACAACTACGAGTGAGAGTCTTAATGATCTTTTATGCACATCCAATTAATGATTTTTTCTTACTCGATGTTAAGTGTAATTCCTGACATATATACATAACATGTGCAGCTTCCACTGGATACTACTAGACATTAAAGTTGATAAGGGAATTGTTGAAGTAAGAGACCCACTGAGTAGAGCCGTGGACGGGTTCCGCGACTTGCAGAAGTTGCTCCAAGTGTAATTTCCTTCATCGCCGCGTGATGTCTACGGGTGCTTCTATTCTTGTAGACAGTGTTGGGCCTCCAAGAGCAGAGGTTTGTAGAACAGCAGCAAGTTTCCCTTAAGTGGATTACCCAAGGTTTATCGAACTCAGGGAGGAAGAGGTCAAAGATATCCCTCTCAAGCAACCCTGTAATCACAAAGCAAGAAGTCTCTTGTGTCCCCAACACACCAAATACACTTGTCAGGTGTATAGGTGTACTAGTTCGGCGAAGAGATAGTGAAATACAAGTAATATGGATGTATATGAGTGGTAATAGCAATTGTGCCAGAAAATAGCTTGCTGGCGTGTAGTTGATGGTGGTAGTATTGCAGCAGTAGTAACACAGTAAAACAGTAAACAAGCAGTAGTAACTCAGCAGTATTTAGGAACAAGGCCTAGGGATTACACTTTCACTAGTGGACACTCTCAACATTGATCACATAACAGAATAGATAAATGCATACTCTACACTTTTGTTGGATGATGAACACATTGCGTAGGATTACACGAACCCTCAATGCCGGAGTTAACAAGCTCCACAATAATGCTCATATTTTAGTAACCTTTAGTGTAAGATAGATCAAAAGACTAAACCAAGTACTAGCATAGCATGCACACTGTCACCTTCATGCATATGTAGGAGGAATAGATCACATCAATATTATCATAGCAATAGTTAACTTCGAATCTACAAGAGATCATGATCATAGCATAAACCAAGTACTAACACGGTGCACGCACTGTCACCTTTGCACACATGCAGGAGGAATAAAACTACTTTAATAACTTTGCTAGAGTAGCACATAGATAAATTGTGATACGATGCACATTGCAATCATAAAGAGATATAAATAAGCACTTCACTACGCTCTTCAACAGTGAATAAGTACTTCGTGAAATATAGCCTAAGAGACCCACACGGTGCACACTGTCACCTTTACACACGTGGGACAAGGAGTCTCCGGAGATCACATAAGTAAAACCCACTTGACTAGCATAATGACATCTAGATTACAAGCATCATCATATGAATCTCAATCATGTAAGGCAGCTCATGAGATTATTGTATTGAACTACATAGGAGAGAGATGAACCACATAGCTACCGGTACAGCCCCGAGCCTCGATGGAGAACTACTCCTCCTCATGGGAGCAGCAGCGGTGATGAAGATGGCGGTGGAGATGGCAGCGGTGTCGATGGAGAAGCCTTCCGGGGCACTTCCCCGCTCCGCAGGGTGCCGGAACAGAGACTCCTGTCCCCAGATCTTGGCTTCATGATGGCGGCTCGGAACTTTTCTCGTATCTCTCCCGTAAGGGTTTTCGGCGGCTTTATATAGGCGAAGAGGCGGCGCAGAGGGTCAACGAGGTGACGACACCACAGGGTGGCGCCAGGGCCTCGGCCGCGCCACCATGTCATCTCGGGCCCACCAGGGCCCTCCGCGCTCGGGTGTTCCGGATGCTTCCGGCAAAATAGGAACTCGGGCGATTTCGTCCAATTCCGAGAATATTTCGTTACTAGGATTTCTGAAACCAAAACAGCAAAACAGAACTGGCACTTCGGCATCTTGTTAATAGGTTAGTTCCAGAAAATGCATAAATATGACATATAATGTGTATAAAACATGTAGATATCATCAATAAAGTGGCATGGAACATAAGAAATTATCGATACGTTGGAGACGTATCAGCATCCCCAAGCTTAGTTCTGCTCGTCCCGAGCAGGTAAAACGATAACAAAGATAATTTCTTAAGTGACATGCCATCATAACCTTGATCATACTATTGTAAGCATATGAGATGAATGCAGCGATCAAAACAATGGTAATGACATGAGTAAACAATCGAATCATAAAGCAAAGACTTTTCATGAATAGTACTTCAAGACAAGCATCAATAAGTCTTGCATAAGAGTTAACTCGTAAAGCAATAATTCAAAGTAGAGGTATTGAAGCAACACAAAGGAAGATTAAGTTTCAGCGGTTGCTTTCAACTTTCAACATGCATATCTCATGGATAATTGTCAACATAGAGTAATATAACAAGTGCAATATGCAAGTATGTAGGAATCAATGCACAGTTCACACAAGTGTTTGCTTCTTAAGGTGGAAGGAGATAGGTAAACTGACTCAACAATAAAGTAAAAGAATGGTCCTTCAAAGAGGAAAGCATTGATTGCTATATTTGTGCTAGAGCTTTTATTTTGAAAACATCAAGAGAGCATAAAAGTAAAGTTTTGAGAGGTGTTTGTTGTTGTCAACGAATGGTAGTGGGCACTCTAACTACCTCATCAACCAGACTTTCAAGAGCGGCTCCCATGAAGGACGTTATCTCTACCAGCAAGGTAGATCATCCCTCTTCTCTTTTGTTTACACATGTACTTTAGTTTTATTTATTAGATGACACTCCCCCCAACCTTTTGCTTACACAAGCCATGGCTAACCGAATCCTCGGGTGCCTTCCAACATTCACATACCATGGAGGAGTGTCTATTTGCAAATTTAAGTTGCTTACTGATAGATCAGAGCAAAACATGTGAAGAGAATTATTAATGCAAGTTAATTAATTGAGGCTGGGAACCTCATTGCCAGCTCTTTTTGCAAAATTATTGGATAAGCGGATGAAGCCACTAGTCCATTGTGAAAGTCTGTCAAAAGTAAATGACAAGATCGAAAGATAAAACACCACATACTTCCTCATGAGCTATAAAACATTGACACAAATAAGAGGTAATAACTTTTGAATTGTTTAAAGGTAGCACTCAAGCAATTTACTTTGGAATGGCGGAAAATACCATGTAGTAGGTAGGTATGGTGGACACAAATGGCATGAATATTGGCTCAAGTATTTGGATGCATGAGAAGTATTCCCTCTCGATACAAGGTTTAAGCTAGCAAGGTTATTTGAAGCAAACTCAAGGATGAAACGGTGCAGCAAAACTCACATAAAGGACATATTGTAAACATTATAAAACTCTACACCGTCTTCCTTGTTGTTCAAAACTCAATACTAGATATTATCTAGACCTTAGAGAGACCAAATATGCAAACCAAATTTTAGCATGCTCTATGTATTTCTTCACTAATAGGTGCAAAGTATATGATGCAAGAGCTTAAACATGAGCACAACAATTGCCAAGTATCACATTATCCAAGACATTTTACCAATTACTACATGTAGCATTTTTCAATTCCAACCATATAACAATTTAACGAAGAGGAAACTTCGCCATGAATATTATGAGCTAAGAACACATGTGTTCATACGAACCAGCGGAGCGTGTCTCTCTCCACACAAGGATGAACTTATTCAGAGAACTAAGATAACAAAACAAAAACAAAAATAAAAGCACACAGACGCTCCAAGTAAAGTACATAATATGTGATGAATAAAAATATAGTTTCACTAGAAGAAACCCGATAAGTTGTCGATGAAGAAGGGGATGCCTTGGGCATCCCCAAGCTTAGACGCTGAGTCTTCTTAGAATATGCAGGGATGAACCACGGGGCATCCCCAAGCTTAGAGCTTTCACTCCTCTTGATCATAGTATATCATTCTCCTCTCTTGACCCTTGAAAACTTCCTTCACACCAAACTTCAAGCAAACTCATTAGAGGGTTAGTGCACAATTAATAATTCACACATTCAGAGGTGACACAATCATTCTTAACACTTCTGGACATTGCACAAAACTTCTGAAAGTTAATGGAACAAAGAAACTCATTCAACTTAACAAAAGCGGCAATGCGAAATAAAAGGCAGAATCTGTCAAAAACAGAACAGTCCGTAAAGACGAATTTAAAGATGGCACCAGACTTGCTCAAATGGAAAAACTCAAAACTAATGAAAGTTGCGTACATATCTGAGGATCACGCTCGTAAATTGGCAGATTTTTTCGAATTTTCTACAGAGAACTGTGCCCAGATTCGTGACAGACAGCAATGCTGTTTGTGCAGCGATCCCAAATATAACATCAACTTTAACATATAAACTTTACTTGGCACAAAAACATGATAAGGAGAGGTTGCTACAGTAGTAAACAACTTCCAAGACTCAAATATAAAACAAAGTACTGTAGTAAAAAAACACATGGGTTATCTCCCAAGAAGTTCTTTCTTTATAGCCATTAAGATGGGCTCAACAGTTTTAATGATGCACTCGCAAGAAATAGTATTTGAGGCAAAAGAGAGCATCAAGAGGCAAATTCAAAACACATTTAAGTCTAACATGCTTCCTATGCATAGGAATCTTGTAAATAAACAAGTTCATGAAGAGCAAAGTAACAAGCATAGGAAGATAAAACAAGTGTAGCTTCAAAAATTTCAGCACATAGAGAGGTGTTTTAGTAACATGAAAATTTCTACAACCATATTTTCCTCTCATAATAACTTTCAGTAGCATCATGAGCAAACTCAACAATATAACTATCACATAAAGCATTCTTATCATGAGTCTCATGCATAAAATAATTACTACTCCCAACATAAGCATAATCAATTTTATTAGTTGTAGTGGGAGCAAATTCAACAAAGTAGCTATCAAATATAGGAGGTATATTGTAATCATAATCAAATTTATCCTCCATAACAGGTGGTAACAAAAGACTACTATCATTATAATCATCATAAATAGGAGGCAAAGTATCATCAAAGTAAATTTTCTCCTCAATGCTTGGGGGACTAAAATATCATGCTCATCAAAGCCAGCTTCCCCAAGCTTAGAATTTTCCATAGCATTAGCAACAATGGTGTTCAAAGCATTCATACTAATAACATTCCCATTATCATGCATATAAAGTTCCATGGGTTTTTTAATTCTCTCTTCAAACACATCATGTCCTAATTCAAGATAAAGTTCATAAAGATCTCTCATATTTTTGTTGTTTTCCATTATGCCTAACTAGTGTAAACAAGAAACCAAATGTCGCAATTGCAGAGTCTAAAGGAAATAGCTTTGAGTACTTACAACGGCGCCGGAAAATAGCTTAGTAGCCGAGATCCGGAGTGTGAGTACCTTTTACCTTTCCTCCCCGCAACGGCGCCAGAAATTAGCTTGATGTCTACGGGTGCTTCTATTCTTGTAGACAGTGTTGGGCCTCCAAGAGCAGAGGTTTGTAGAACAGCAAGTTTCCCTTAAGTGGATTACCCAAGGTTTATCGAACTCGTGAGGAAGAGGTCAAAGATATCCCTCTCAAGCAACCCTTAATCACAAAGCAAGAAGTCTCTTGTGTCCCCAACACACCAAATACACTTGTCAGGTGTATATGTGTACTAGTTCGGCGAAGAGATAGTGAAATACAAGTAATATGGATGTATATGAGTGGTAATAGCAATTGTGCCAGAAAATAGCTTGCTGGCGTGTAGTTGATGGTGGTAGTATTGCAGCAGTAGTAACACAGTGAAACAGTAAACAAGCAGTAGTAACTCAGCAGTATTTAGGAACAAGGCCTAGGGATTACACTTTCACTAGTGGACACTCTCAACATTGATCACATAACAGAATAGATAAATGCATACTCTACACTTTTGTTGGATGATGAACACATTGCGTAGGATTACACGAACCCTCAATGCCGGAGTTAACAAGCTCCACAATAATGCTCATATTTTAGTAACCTTTAGTGTAAGATAGATCAAAAGACTAAACCAAGTACTAGCATAGCATGCACACTGTCACCTTCATGCATATGTAGGAGGAATAGATCACATCAATATTATCATAGCAATAGTTAACTTCGCAATCTACAAGAGATCATGATCATAGCATAAACCAAGTACTAACACGGTGCACGCACTGTCACCTTTGCACACATGCAGGAGGAATAAAACTACTTTAATAACTTTGCTAGAGTAGCACATAGATAAATTGTGATACGATGCACATTGCAATCATAAAGAGATATAAATAAGCACTTCACTACGCTCTTCAACAATAAGTACTTCGTGAAATATAGCCTAAGAGACCCACACGGTGCACACACTGTCACCTTTACATATGGGACAAGGAGTCTCCGGAGATCACATAAGTAAAACCCACTTGACTAGCATAATGACATCTAGATTACAAGCATCATCATATGAATCTCAATCATGTAAGGCAGCTCATGAGATTATTGTATTGAACTACATAGGAGAGAGATGAACCACATAGCTACCAGCCCCGAGCCTCGATGGAGAACTACTCCCTCCTCATGGGAGCAGCAGTGATGAAGATGGCGGTGGAGATGGCAGCGGTGTCGATGGAGAAGCCTTCCGGGGCACTTCCCCCTCCGGCAGGTGCCGAACGAGACTCGTCCCCGATCTTGCTTCGCGATGACGGCCTGGAACTTTTCTCGTATCGTGGCTCCCCGTAAGGGTTTCGATGGGGCTTTATATAGGCGAAGAGGCGGCGCAGAGGGTCAACGAGGCGACGACACCATAGGTGGCGCGCCAGGGCCCGGGCCGCGCCACCATGTCATCTCGGGCCCACCAGGGCCCTCCGGCGGCTCTCGGGTGTTCTGGATGCTTCCGGGCAAAATAGGAACCCGGGCGTTGATTTCGTCCAATTCCGAGAATATTTCGTTACTAGGATTTCTGAAACCAAAAACAAGAGAACAGAACTGCACTTCGGCATCTTGTTAATAGGTTAGTTCCAGAAAATGCATAAATATGACATATAATGTGTATAAAACATGTAGATATCAACAATAAAGTGGCATGGAACATAAGAAATTATCGATACGTTGGAGACGTATCACCGCGCTATATCTTTTGTGAGATATCAATTAATTATCCACTCATTCAATCATTCTTTTGCTTGGCAGGGCTTGGACAGCTTTCAAGAACCATCATAAGCAGAGTACCTGGGCAGAGAAGCTAACATTTACTCCTGTACCGTGCCCTCAGCAGCCACAAGGGACGAATCTATGTGGATACTACGTTTGCGAGTCCATTCGCATGTTAACCACTGAGAAGCAGAACAATAATAAATTCAACGTAAGCAATAACATTCACAACTTTATTTATTTTCGTCAATATTTCGTTATCAACATTGATATAGTAATACTCATCTCATTTTCCTATATAGGTCGACTACATGCGGGACACACTCCAACCAAAGGAACACCTACTAGGAATTGCGGAGGAACTGGCGGGACTTTTGGTTAAAGAAGTACTAAACAACAAAGGCTTGTTTAGTCCAAATAGAAGCTCTACCTCCAAATAGACGGTCGTTAGTACCGCTTGTCGATCGTGAGCTAAATGTATATATATATATGTAAGGGGAATCTACATGTAAAGGGGAATCGACTTTTGCTTCCAATATTTGTTTGATCGATTATATGAATGAACGTGTGTACCACTTCTAGTAGCGTACAAATATATGCAACTTTTATTTTCGAATGAAAAAATGAGGTGGCGGGGGTGCTGCACCCTCAAACCCTAAAGCAGCAGCGTTGTGCGCCCGCCACTAGAGGGCCTTTTGACGCGGGTGGTAATACCACCCGCGACAAAAGGGCCTCCCCTCGGCGCCCGCGGCTGCCACGTGGTGGACCTTATATCGCGGGTCGTAAGAGACCCGCGACAAAAGGTGGACCTTTTGTCGCGCCTCCCTTGTCGCGCCTGGCCGCCCGCGACAAAAGGGTCATACGACCCGCGACATTAGGCCTGTTTTCCACTAGTGATATAAAGAATCGAAGAGAAGCTTGGCTGGAAGGAAGGGCGTCTAGCTCTGATAACTCTGCAGAATCAAAAAGCTGGACAAAACTTTGGAAGACTAATGTTCCATCGAAGATAAGAGTGTTTCTCTGGAGGCTCGCTAAGCAGTCCCTTCCTACGGGAGACTTGCTTCAGCACCGTCATATATCCACCTCTAGTTCGTGCCTGTTATGCGGAAGGACGGACTCATGGCGCCATTCACTGTTGGAGTGTCCGATGGCGCGGAGTGTTTGGGCCTTAGTAGATGAGGAGGTGGTGGAACATATGCATGCGACAACAGAACCAAGTGCAAGGAGCTGGCTGTTTAATATGATGGAATCCCTTACCTCGGAGCACTTCATCCTAGTAGGTGTCTCGTTGTGGGCGATTTGGACGGCGCGAAGGAAGGCGATTCATGAAGGGGAGTTCCAAAGTCCGTTATCAACCCACTATTTTGTGAAACGATTCCTGGAAGAGCTTGCCTTAATACCTAAACCATCATCAGGTTTATCGGTGAGTACTCACCAAGACAGGAGAGGAAGATGGGTTCCGCCGAGTGAGGGGCTATTCAAAGCTAACGTTGATGTTGCTGTATCTAGAGACAAGTCTACTGGTTCTGTGGCGGTGGTGTTGAGGAGCAGGGATGGAGTGTACGAGGGTTCATCAGCTGTGGTGTTCAAAGGAGTATCTGATCCTCCTACCCTAGAAGCTTTAGCTTGCCGTGAAGCCCTAGCTTTGGCAAAGGATGTTGACCTGAACCGCTTGGTTATTGCAAGTGATTGTAAACAGTTTCAGATATTGCAGCAGGTACGGGAGGTCAATATGCAGCTATTGTTCAGGAAATCAATATCCAAAGATCAGACTTCCAAGAGGTGTCCTATACTTTTGAGGGAAGAAATTCAAATAAGGAGGCTCATAGTCTAGCTCGGTTTGCTTTATCTTTAGATCAGGGGCGCCACCTGTGGCTACTTCAGCCCCATGACATTATGTCGATTCCTGTAATTCTGAACATTGATCAATAAAGTCGGAGTTACTCTCAAAAAAAAAAAAGATGAGAAAGGCATGAAAGGATTGAATCGTCTTCAAGCTTCTCGTCCCTTGCTCTAGCTCCTCATCCACTGCTCTAGTTTCCCATCTCCTTGATTTGCTGATTTCTCACCCCTAAACTCTCTTGTATCCCAACTTGTATCCGAATATCGATACTGATCCGGTTGTTCATCCCATCTTTGTATTTGGGTCATGACACTCAGACGTCTCGTAGTCGGCGTCGGTCGGCAGCGTGGTGGGCGGGCCCTCCCCATCGCTGACGTCGCTGGCCCCCTCCGCTCCCGCCTCGTCCGAATCCCCCGCCACCAGCCCGTCGCCGGGGAGATCGTCAGCCTCGCGCTGGCACTGCTCGATCAGTGGGCACCTGTGATGTGTTGCAAACTCGCATGCCACGACTGAACTTCTGATGCCTCTCATTCCAATGGTATCATTGAAGTGATATTTTCTTCTGTGGGTATTTTGTTGGCGTGATCTTGATGGCTTCTTGGCGTGTTATCTATATTTGTATTGCTGAAGGCTCTACACCAACCCCTCTCTATGATCGCACCCTCCAACGTGTGAGCTCATCTGTGTCCTATTGATTCGCAAATATATGATGTGCGAATGTGGCATTAAGTAGACATTTGTGCAATTGGTTTGTCCATCCTCGTTAGGTTGGAGAACCTATGTATGGTAACATGACTACCATTTAACAACATAGCACGCTAGACTCAATGCACAATTTATTTATTCTTTTGCTAGAAAATAATGCATAGCTAGATATATATGGTCAAAAGACAATCTATGTTGTATGCCATAGCAGCTTTCTTCAAGGAAATATGTCATTGTAGTGAATATGTCTATAGCTACTAAAACGCTTTATATAGGACTTGACACCAAACGTGATACCACAAATTTTTCCTTAGGTTAAAGTGATAAATCGCTAGCTTAAGGGATTGGAAGTGATGTATTGTTTTGAACCCTGAATCACAGACCAAGATGGGAAGCAATGAATTGTGTTATGATGGGTAGCCTAAGTTGATTAAATGAGAGGGATTTGAATTCAATATTCAAACTCATGTGTGAATTTGCATCGGGTGGATGAAAAAAAAAAACTTTACATATGATTTGAGATGATAACGGCTAGTGAGTCGAAAAGAAACAGCGCCCTGCTAAAATGTCAAATGCTGATTAGATCTCTGACGGGGCTACAGTTTAGATGAACTAGAAGTCTGCAGTAGAAAATGTGAGAGGCAGTAAACAAGACAAGTCTACAGGTAAAACTGCTTGCCACTCAGATGTCTGGAAGCTCTTGCTAATGTCGGCAGATACATGCTACTGTTAAGTTGCCTATCAGATGACCGCTGATTTGTTTTGAGTAATACTTGGTGTTCCATGCCTCATCGTTTCCTTATCTTGATACTGAGACGCCTTAACTTTCTTGCGAGCCGTTAAACCTTAACTGAAAATTTAGCGTTTAACATACCACTCCTAGACTAGTATCTTTTCTTACTCGTTTGTGAAAAGGCAGAGCTCCTGTGTGCATTTACCCCCAAAAAAACATTTAAACATTTGTTGCAGGAGATTGCTAGACTTGATATTTTGACACAACTCAAGGCAATTTTTCTGTAGAACTCACTCAGCATTTTCAGCGCCTCATGCATGTCAGGCATTAGGTTTGTCTATCAATCTTGCACGGTTCAGCAACAATCTTTTCTTACTGGTTTGTTCTTTCAGTTGATGCGGCCATGTTAAGGATGATGTGTGGATTGGTTGGAGTAATGAACTAAAAGGTAGACCTTTTCATTTTTCTTTTGCATGACCCAACATGTGTTGCCTGATGAATTGCTACAAGGGCATTACATCATGCAGGACATAAAGTGGCCATGAACATATGCCATGGTGGTTGTATCTCTCCTCAAGTTATCTATGATATATGATGATTGATGCAACTTAGGAATTCCAGAAATCAGTTTATTTTGGTAATGGTAATCCAAACATGAATTAGGACATGACATAAATTAATTGTTTCATTAGAGTTTACAAATTAACTAAGCATTCTTGTACTTGGCAAACAAGATATAAGCACAAGTGGCACGCAGCAGTAAGCTGCCAAGGGAAAAACATATTTCTGACTGCTGCTCTCCGTTTCATCTACAATGAGTTACTGCTTATTCCTTTTCTATGAAACATGACATTGCAAAATTTGGCCTTTTGGATTGGTGCGGTCGTTAGTGTGAAAACAAATTAATTTATACCTGTCAAGGTTGACACTGTGAAAACTAGCATTTGTAATATGGTGTCCTAATGAGAATTAATTTCAGTAATGTATATGTGATTTCCCCTGAAGTGGAAGTCGTCTCTCACAGAACGAACTGCAATGCAAGTGCAAAAGGAAAACATAATGGTGACAGTTACTCTTGGTTCCATCTATAAACTATAGTGAGTTATTGCTATGGCACTACGATTCCATTAAGGTATTAGGTAGGACTCAGTAGGACATCATCACCACCATCTCTGTCCTCAAAAGGGCATAAGTTCACAACTTCAGATAGTAACAGTTCCGAATCCAAGGAATGAAAAGGGGCAACAAAAGCACAACACGAATGACCTTAAGAAAAGAAGCTCAAAGGAATCGGTGTATTTACATTTGGCCAGGTACACCCATGTTTGGTTGTACATCTGATATATACAAGGATGAGGTATCAATCAGGGGTCGGATACAAATGAATGATATAAGTAAACACACATGAAGCTGCACTCAACAGGTACATCAGATAGTAGGAATCAGCCCCCATATGCTCATCACTAGACACTATGTGGTTAGATCTGGCACATGATCTAACTGTTGAAAGCAGCCTATGAGCCTACGGGTGAAGACCTTGCGAAGGACTTTGGTAGTCACATGGCAGAACAGGCGTATCACAGAGTTTGACAACAACACTTCCCGTGATGGAGGTACAGGGAAGTCATAACACACAATGTGTACACGATCACGAGCACAGAACATGGGACTATTCACAGGAACTTGGAAACCACGCGGCAGGATGTCCAAAAGGCTGCAGTTGCCGCTTGTAGAATCGCCGGATTCTGGTAGATACTGCAAGAGCAAGATACAGTAGCAAAATCAGAGAGATAGCTACACAGCTATGGGAATAGCAAACACCCACATGCTCGCAAAAAAAAATCAGAGTTGTGCGATCATGTCAATGATGCCGTCAAAATTTACGTTAGTGCTTGCAGCGAAATATTGTTCAGGGATTGATCCCGGATTGATTGTTCAACGCTGTTCATGAGAATAGTAATTCGATTTTATTAAACAATAGGGCCTGGGGATTTCTCCGTTCATCATACTATTTCTCTTGGTTTGCATACAACTACATTGATTTTAGTAAAGCGGGCTTTAGATGGATTCAGTTCCAAATTAATGTCAGATAAAAAAGATTTTGGGAGTAGTTTTCCTTGTGATGACCCAGGTGCAACGGTACTTGTGACATTTCTGCTTGGGATGCGTTTTATTTGGCAGTTTTCTCTTTCTGGATGTTAAATAACATTGGATGGCATTGGGAATATGTCACATTATAACAGGGCAACGTTTAACAATCTACTGAATCCTCCATTTAGTTTGATGGGATGGTGAAGGTATTGTAGATAATGTTACAGAAGTTGGCATACTGAACGTATTCGATCAATATGGAACTTCAACTGATGGAACTCATCACATCCTAACATTCTTTACTAATCTAGTGTATTCTTTGTTCACGAAGTGATGATGTCCAGTTGCCCTGAGGTAAGTATTTGTTTATTTTTTCTGCTTACAGACCATTTATTTTGATAAAATTATATCCTAATTCTTCATTTTTCAGCTAGAATTAAATTTTCTTCTAAGGTCTTAAAAAAGATTATTCCGGTAGAGGTTCAAGTTACCTCTTGAAGACATCCCTAACAAATCCACCATGGGAGAATTATAATAGCAACTGTGATTGTAAGGATAGCTTACCCAATAGCTGTCGCACTCCAGGACGCTACATTATAAATAACTTGTGTTCCAGCCCATGCCTTCTGAAGTTTCCCTTTTCTCTTTTTAGTTGAAAATGTCTTGCTAAGGGCTGAGAAGTGAAGGGTGGGGAATCTAACATAAGGAAACTTTCAACTAACAAAATTCATCTGAATTAAGGGGAAAAAAGTTACCATCTTGAAGTTGATTGGGCGTCAATTCCTGCATAACACCAAATCTTCAGTATTAGAAGTGCAAAGATTCCAAATCAATGAGTGACATGAAATCCCCTTACATGATGACAATCTAACAATCAAGGTTCGACAAGGAATATGGACAGGCCTTCCCATGTTGATCTAGATAGTGCAATGGACAAATAGCGTGAAGCCTACCGCATGAAGAGTAGACACCATACTGAACTAATGGTTTTTACCCATGCATCTAACTTCTACAAATATATTTAATTACCCAAAGCATGCAATGGATAAATAATGTGAGGAGTAGACACCATACTGAGCTATTGGTGAGATCCATGACCGTAACTCATGTTTCTAACTTTCTGTATGTATGTATTTAACTATCCAGAACCTCAACAATCACTGTAAAATAAGCATGACTTTTAGTCAGAATCCAAGACTTGATGAACATTTGAATGCTGAGGTTGATATTCAGGACTGACTGTTAGAAAAGCGTAGTACACAGAACAATTCAAGGGAGGTCACAAATTAAAGGTGAAGTGAACTTTGCACACCTTAGTTTCCTTCAGTGAGAGCAAGTATGCAGCCATAAAGCACGCAATCCCATCAACTATATCCTCCTGCTTAACAAGAACATATCCATCCTCCGAATCATCGCTGACATTCATACTCTTATCATCCCATATATCCGCCGCACTTACGATATCCCATGATATGGTCTCATCTACTGTTACACGAGGTAATAGTAGAACTGTTCAGTTGTCAGGCTTAATTGCAACGAGTGATAAAATGGGAGCTTGCAGCATTATGTGGCAAGGTGAGTTTAGGCATTAAATGTAAGATAAATTATGTTTACATTCTGGGTCCAGCAAAAGGTAGTAACAGTTCGTTTGGGGAAGTACGCACCTGCGCCATTTTGGTATACCGACTTCTGAATGTTATCTAGCTTTTGAAGAAATTCAGGCGATTCGACCCTCGATTTGAGAAGATTGCACAGCTGCAGGGTATAGGTCGTGGTACAAAAATTAGGACAGTGCTAAAACAGAAGGATGCACAATGAAAAAAAAAACTCTTATTTTCTCCTTTCCTGTGTCCCTAGTCCTAGCTTTCATATCAGCACATCTTCCTAGTAAGTGATACCCAGAAGAAGTACCAGAGAATAGTTTACCCCATTCAAACCAGGGAATATCCCGTGCAAATTTAACTGAATTCGAGGAAGCTGGCTACCAGAGATCAGTTTACAGTCATGCTGTCGTTCTATAGTGGAGTTACTAATTGAAAGAAGCCGTGAAAAGTCAATGCATATGTTTGGTAAATGGAATGATAATTACTCCAGAAATAGCCTAAATCTCTACAGTTTCAGGGACCCCCCGAACTGCCCCCAAATCGCCAATCAATTAAACCATCAACATCGCAAACTGAATCCTAAGTCTCCTATACGGACCACCGCACCACAAAATAAACCGAGCGGCGCGCGGCGACGAGATCTCTCCTCCCGCTCACCTCGTCGGTCTCGTAGTCGGCGTCGGACGGCGGCGTCGTGGGCGTGCCCTCCGCGTCGCTGGCGTCGCCGGCCCCCTCCACCTCGTCCGGATCCCCCGCCCCCGGCAAGGCGTCGTCGCCGGGTGTGAGATCATCATCGGCGGGCTCGCGCATGAGCTCGAGCGCGCGCTGGCACTGCTCCAGCACGGTCTGGAGCGTCTTCCGCCGCAGCCTCAGCTCCGCGGCCTCCGGGTCCGCCCTCCGCCTCTCCGCCGACGCCGCCGGCCCGGAGGAGGAGGCGGAGGCCGCGGGCTCCATCGGAAAACCCTAGGCGCTGGCCTCGGCCTCGCTTGGCGGATTGGTCTACCCGCGGCGGAGGGGAGAGGGAGACGTGCGCTGCGGATTGAGTCGAGGGAGAAGGAGCCGGCCGGAGGAGGAGGAGTGTTGCTGCGTTCGTTTCTTTTTCTTTCTCCCGGCGGCTTCGGGATAAGACAGAGAAGCGGGGCCCGGGCACGGCCGGTTGGTGGTGTGGCTGCGAAGCCATCTGAAAGGCCGAAACCTACTGACAGGTGGGGACGATGCTTGTGGGACCCACACTTCAGTGAAGTGAATGGTAGACGTAGGCGTGCGTGCGTGCTCGTTTAAGTGAGAGGAGGCTGTCACGTGAAGTTGACGTTGTAGTAATTTACTACTCCGTACCACTTAATTACTACTTACTGCAGGGCATGGGACTCAATCATTTGGGCGTGTCAAACGTTCTCAGCACTTCTTTTTCTTTAGAATCTATATCAGCTTTCACGTGTGATGCCTCTCTATCACTCTATGTGCATTGCTTCTTCCATCACGATGATGTGAGAGGTGCCACTATTCGCAACTTGACACTAGCCTGAACAAAAATTAAGCATATGCTATGAGTAGCAGCATGTTTTGGAATACTAGGAACACTTTTTTTTTTAGGGTAAAATACTAGGAACACTTAATTAACAGGGTAAGTGTCCGGTGCAGATGGGCCGGAAAAGGCACCATCTCCAGTCCACTGCACAATGCGGTGCCTTGCAAGGCTTGCTACAGCAGCAGTCCGTGCAGGATGCTTGGCGGCTGTAACAAACAATGGTCTACGTCAAGAAAAACTAACACACAAGGAATGTAGTACAAAATAATCGCTGTGATAACTTGCAGCCACGACACTAAACCCCTTGCGCATAACAAATATGCCTTCAGTAGTCGACAGCTGATCTGTTGGCGGTTCTACACTAGAACAATTGGCCAAGTGCCACAGGTGACTCTCCCCTCATACAGCAAAATGCCATAGCTATACAACACTACTGACATCACGGATATTTAGCCCACAGGTGAGTGCGACTCCCCAATGGTGCAGTATCTTACCCATGTGGGTTCTTCAGAGCATCTCCAGTCGCCTCCCCAAACCGTCCCCCAAAGGGATTTGGGGCGCGCCGGACAAAAAAAGAGTTCCAGCCGTGCCCAAAGCCTTTGTCCGGCGCGCGATACGGTGTCCGGCGCCCCCGTCCCCGTCTCCACAGGGACGCCCGACGCCGGACACAACGAAAAGCGAGGCCAAACGACGCGGGCCGACCCGTCGCGGCACGGAAGGCTAAAACCCCGTCGCCTACCTTTGGTCAAGCGACGCAATGGCGTCCCGTTTTCCGTGCGACGCAGGACGCGTCTCGTCGTGCATGGCCGCGTGGTCCGCGCGCCGCGTAACCACCCGCCGCCGTTTTAAGACGCCCGCAGCGCCGCCGTAATCCTTCTGCCGCCGCCGCCTCCTCCCGCATCTTCTCTCGCGCTCTCCGTCGAGCTCGTTCCTCCCGCAAGATCGCCGCGGCGAACGCCGGACGCGCAGCCTCACCGTGGCGGAGGCGTGGGCGCGTACCACGCCATCGCCCCCGGACATGCGGTTGCCAAGAAGCGGCGGCCGGAAGATGGCCGTGAACGGCATTGCGTCCGCCGCGTAAGCCGAAGACGGACCAATGGAGGGACGCCATCAAGGCCCGGGCTCAACTCACCGCCGAGGAGCGGTTGGATCCGACATGGGCGGTCAACGACAACGACGCCTGTGGACGACGTACTTCCAGCGGCGCGACATCGAGATGCACAAGCACCGACAACCTCGTCGGCGCCCCAACAGCTGGAACAGGAAGGCCGCGCCCGTTCGGGGCGTTCCGGCGCACCTCGAGAACGTCATCCGCGGCCTCCGCAACGGCGCTCCAAGGCTGGAGATGCCGCCGCCGCCGCCGTCTCTCAATGGCAGCCGAGGAGGACGACGTACTGCCCTCCTCGCACTCTTCTTCCTCGGGACCGGCGCGATCGACGCCGTCCCTCACCGGTCGGCGCCCTACACCGTCCCCAAACGGGAGGTCAAGGAGGAGCCGGCGACGCCCGTCAACACGAGGCGTGGCGGTAGCGGCAGCGGGCGGCAGCAAGGGAGGCGGCGGCGCCCTCCTCATCCCGAAGCCGAGGTGAAGGAGGAGCCGGAGGAAGCGCCGCAGGCGGCGCTGCCGGCGGAGTACGAGCGGGCACGTTCATCGCCGCAGACGACCCCGAGACCGCCTGTGGCCGCGGGCGGCGTTCTTGGCGTCCATGGACGACAAGGACGCCTGGAGGGGCGACCTGGACGCGGCGATCGCCATGTCCATCCGCGACTCCGGCAAGCCGCCGGTGGACCTCACCGACGACGGCGAGGCAGGACCAAGCGGCTTGGTGAAGGACGAGCCCGTCGACGAGCCCGTCGACGAGCGCGTCAAGCAGGAGGTCGTCACCGACGAGATGTACAACTTCCAGCAGTACTACGACGCCTCCGGCCGCCGCAAGTGGTTCTAGATTAGGTTTAGTTTTAAAGTTAGTCAAATTTCGATCGAATCTATGTAAGTTTGGACGAATCTAATCGAATCTAGTTAAGTTTAAAATTTGCGAAATTTTGTTTGGGGACGCGACTGGGGAGCGACGTCCCCAAACGCGGCACGAACGAAACACGTCCCCAAACGCTCAATCCGCGCGGTTTGGGGGACGGTTTGGGACGCGGCTGGAGATGCTCTCAGCCAATATTAAGCCCGTAGATTGCAACACAGGGCCCGAGTCTGCAAAGAGAGCACGCAGCGGCAACAGAGGAGCGGTGCAAAATTAAACATCAACTAGTATATTGTTATCACCCGATTTTGGCCAAATCAGGAGATGGGCCGTAAATGAAGATGGGCTTTGAAGATTACACGTGGAGCATCTTCGAAGCGGCCTTGCGCTAAGAGTTTGGGCTAAGTTGCCCATGTATCTGTAATATAGTAGATCGTATCGTGTTTAGATTAAAAGATAGAGTCTGGCCCGTGCACGGTTAGGTGCATGATACGTCCCCGACGTATCCATAATTTCTGTCGTTCCATGCTTGTTTTATGACAATACTTACATGTTTTGCTTGCACTTTATGATGTTTTTATGCGTTTTCCGGAACTAACCTATTAACAAGATGCCACAGTGCCCTTCCTGTTTTCTTGCTTGGTTCCAAAGGTGTTCGGGCAATATTCTTAATTCGACGAAACGAAGCCCAAACCTCCTACTTTTCCCGGAAGGCTCCAGAACACCGAAGAAGAGTCTGAGAGGGGCCAGAGGGCCACCACACCATAGGCGGCGCCTGGCCGGGCCCGCGCTGCCCGTGGTGGGAGCCCCAGTGCCCCCCGCCGCCTCTTCGCCTATAAAATCCCTTTCGACCTAAAAACACCGCACCTCTTGACGAAACTCCGTAAAGACTCCAGGCGCCGCCACCATCGCAAACTCCAATTCGGGGACAGAGTCTGTCCCGCACTTCGCCGGACGGGGAAGTGCCCCTAAGCCATCTCCATCAACGCCACCGCCTCCATCTCCGTGAGTAGTTCCCCCATGGACTACGGGTTCTAGCCGTAGCTAGTTGGTATTCTCTCCCCCATGTACTTCAATACAATGATCTCATGAGCTGCCTTACATGATTGAGATTCATCTGATGTAATCGGTGTTGTGTTTGTTGGGATCCGATGGATGATACATTATGATTAGTCTATCTATAAAGTTTGTGAAGTTATTGTTGCTGCAATCTTGTTATGCTTAATGCTTGTCACTAGGGCCCGAGTGGCATGATCTTAGATTTGAGCTCTATAATTATTGCTTAGATTGTATCTACAAGTTGTATGCACATGTCACTGTCCGGAACCAAAGGCCCCGAAGTGACAGAAATCGGGACAACCGGAGGGGATGGCGGTGATGTGAGGGACACATGTTTTCACGGAGTGTTAATGCTTTGCTCCGTGCTCTATTAAAAGGAGTACCTTAATATCCAGTAGATTCCCTTGAGGCCCGGCTGCCACCGGCTGGTAGGACAATAGATGTTGTGCAAGTTTCTCATTGCGAGCACGTACGACTAAATATGGAAAACATGCCTACATGATTAATGAATTGATGTTCTTTCTTAATGCCTTATCAATCCTATCAATTGCCCAACTGTAATTTGTTCACCCAACACTTCTTATTGGAGAGTTACCACTAGTGTAGATAGCTGGGAACCCCGGTCCATCTTTCATCATCATATACTCTTTCTACATGTCAACTATTTTCTGGTACCATTGCTCTCATATTGCTATTACTGCTATCACATTATTGCTCTCATATCGCTACTTTCACATCACCCCTGTTACTAGTGCTTTTCCAGGTGCCTGAATTGACAACTCGCTTGTTAAGGCTTATAAGTATTCTTTACCTCCCTTGTGTCGAATCAATAAATTTGGGTTTTACTTCCCTCGAAGACTGCTGCGATCCCCTATACTTGTGGGTTATCAAGACTATTTTCTGGCGCCGTTGCCGGGGAGGCATAGCTCTACTCATAAGTTCACCTGGGGAGTACACTCCACCTCTCTCTCTGTTTTATTTTATTTTGTTTTGCCTAGTTTACTTTTGTCTAGTTTATTTTTGCTTAGTTTATTTCTGTCTAGTTTTACTTTGCTTAGTTTACTTTTGTCTAGTTTATTTTTGTCTTGTTTTATTTTTCCTCATATACCCAAAAATCCATAAAAATTTGAAAAACCAAAAAATTAAAAACTGTTGTTATGGGAGAACCTACAACCTACTTGGAGCTTATAGAATGTTATAATAATTATAGAGAATCAAGAACTGGTAAAATAATGAGTGCTATGATAGAGAAATTAAATACAATTGCTAGAATCTTGCTTAGACGCCATGATATAAACTGTTGCTCTCAACAGATACTAAACATCTTAAATTTCAATGTGGCTTTAGTGAGGAATTTTTAATTAAGAACTATAATCGGAATTGCTATATTCATTATGGGTTCGAAGAGGTAGAACAATTTGTCTTATTTATGGGAGCCTCCGAGATAGAATCCTTCATGGTTGAGAATTATGAAACTTGTGTTGTTTGTAAGGGCCTTAAAGATTATGTCTCTACTATCCTTAATTCTTGCATAGAATGCTACAGTAGGAATCCTTATATCCTTGATTATAAAGAGAGACACATTAATGCACAAGAATGCACTCACAATTTGCAGGAACCGGTGGAAGAAGAAATTGATGAACCTGAAAGCTCATTGGATGAAAAAGAGGAGGAAATTGATGAACTTGAAAGCTCATTGGATGAAAAAGAAGAAGAGAGCGACGAACAAAAGGAGGAAGAATGGATTAGCTACCCATGTCAACCTTCTAATGAGAGTAACTCTTTATCTCTTACACTATTTGATTGTCCTCCATGCTTACCGAAAAAGGTTGAATGTTATGTTCCTGTGGATTCTCTTGAAATATTTCCTATAAGTAAAACTTGTGAGAATGATTATGCTACTTTTATATATGATAATCCATGCTACTTTGATAAATCTTATGATAATGCTTTGTTTGTGCCTGATGTCGAAATGCATGGTACTAAAGAATTTTGCTTGGCAAATGTTTATGATAAAGCTCTAGATGATGGTCCTATGTTACTTGATAATATTAATTGTACTACTAATGAAAATGGGATTGGAGAGTTCTTGACTTATTCTATGAGTCCCATATCTATTGAGATTGATCACCTACCTTGTTATATTATTAATAAAAGTAAGTTTGAAAGTTTTAATTCCACTATTCTTGAACTTGATAAAAATTATGTGTTTGGAAATCATGAAAAGTATGCTGCATGTGATAGTTATATTGTTGAGTTTATTCATGAAGCTACTGAAAATTATTATGAGAGAGGAAAATATGGTAGTAGAAATTTTCATGGTGCTAAAACACCTCTCTATATGCTTAAAATTTTGAAGTTACTCTTGTTTTATCTTCTTATGCTTATCACTTTGTTCTTCATGAATTTATTTGTGTACAAGATTCCTATGCATAGGAAGTGGGTTAGACTTAAATGTGTTTTGAATTTGCTTTTTGATGCTCTCTTTTGCTTCAAATACTATTTCTTGCGAGTGCATCATTAAAACTGCTGAGCCCATCTTAATGGCTATAAAGAAAAGAACTTCTTGGGAGATAACCCATGTGTTATTTTGCTTCAGTAATTTGTTTTATATTTGTGTCTTGGAAGTTGTTTACTACTGTAGCAACCTCTCCTTATCTTAGTTTTGTGTTTTGTTGTGCCAAGTGAAGCCTCTAATCGAAGGTTGATACTAGATTTGGATTTCTGCGCAGAAATAGATTTCTATCTGTCACGAATCTGGGCTTATTTCTCTGTAGGAAACTCAGAAAAATCCGCCAATTTACGTGCGTGATCCTCAGATATGTACGCAACTTTCATTAGTTTTGAGTTTTCTGATTTGAGCAACGGAAGTACCATTTTTAAATTCGTGTTTACTGGCTGTTCTGTTTTGGGCATTCTGTCTCTGTTTTTTGCATTGTCTCTTGTGGACTTTATATGAGGCTTTCTAGACGTGGAGAGCTGTAGCTAATGTTTTATTGAGTTCTTGCAATGTGTCACTACAGGACCAAGGTGGATTCAAATTTTTTGAGTACTAACCCCTCTAATGAAGTTTATGAGAAGTTTGGTGTGAAGGAAGTTTTCAAGGGTCAAGAGAGGAGGATGATATATGATCAAGAAGAGTGAAAAGTCTAAGCTTGGGGATGCCCCGTGGTTCCTCCCCTGCATATTTCAAGAAGACGCAAGCGTCTAAGCTTGGGGATGCCCAAGGCATCCCTTCTTCATCAACTTATCAGGTTTTTTCTATTGAAACTATATTTTTATTCGGTCACATCATATGTGCTTTACTTGGAGCGTCTGTGTGTTTTTATTTTTGTTTGTGTTTGAATAAAGATGGATCCTAGCAATCCTTGTTTGGGAGAGAGACACGCTCCGCTTTTTCATATGAACACTTGTTCTTCGTTTTACTTTTAATGTTCAATGAATAAAAGTTGGAAGCTACAATATTTATCTTTATTTGGTTGGGAAAAGAAAATGCCTCATATGTCTTGGATAATTTGATACTTGGCAATTGTTTTGAGCTCTCAAGTAGATCATAAGTTTTTGCATGTAGTTTAAACCTATTAGTGGAGAACTACCGTAAAGCTTGTTAAAATTGGTTTGCATAATTGATCTCTCTTAAGGTCAAGATATTTTCTGGTAAAAGTGTTTGAGCAACAAGGAAGACAGTGTAGAGTATTATAATGCTTGCGATATGTTCTTATGTAAGTTTTGATGTACCGGTTCATACTTGTGTTTGCTTCAAACAACCTTGCTAGCCTAAGCCTTGTATCGAGAGGGAATACTTCTCGTGCATCCAAAACCTTGAGCCAAAACCTATGCCATCTGTGTCCACCATACCTACCTACTATGTGGTATTTTCTGCCATTCCAAAGTAAATTGCTTGAGTGCTACCTTTAAACAATTCAAAATTTATTACCTCTGATTTGTGTCAATGTTTTATAGCTCATGAGGAAGTATGTGGTGTTTATCTTTCAATCTTGTTGGGCAACTTTCACCAATGGACTAGTGGCTTCATCCGCTTATCCAATAATTTTGCAAAAAGAGCTGGCAATGGGATTCCCAGTCCCAAATTAATTAACAAAAATAGACACTCCTCCATGGTATGTGATTGTTGGACGGCACCCGAGGATTCGGTTAGCCATGGCTTGTGAAAGCAAAGGTTGGGGGAGTGTCATCATAATAAAACTAAAATAAAAGGGCACTCCTTCATGGTATGAGATTGTTGGCAGGCACCCGAGGATTCGGTTAGCCATGGTTTGTGAAAGAAAGGTTGGAAGGAGTGCCACCCAAAAATAAAAATAATTCATGGGAGCCGCTCTTGAAGGTTTGTCTAGCAAGGGGGTTAGAGTGCCCACTACCATTCGTTGACAACAACAAACACCTCTCAAAACTTTACTTTTATGCTCTCTTTATGTTTTCAAAACCAAAGCTCTAGCACAAATATAGCAATCGATGCTTTCCTCTTTGAAGGGCCATTCTTTTACTTTATGTTGAGTCAGTTTACCTACTTCCTTCCATCTTAGAAGCAAACACTTGTGTCAACTGTGCATTGATTCTTACATACTTGCTTATTTGCATTCATCATATTACTTTGTGTTGACAATTATCCATGAGATATGCATGTTACAAGTTGAAAGCAACCGCTGAAACTTATATCTTCCCTTGTGTTGCTTCGATGCCTTTACTTTGAACTTATTGCTTTATGAGTTAACTCTTGTGCAAAACTTTTGATACTTGTCTTGAAAGTACTCTTCATGAAAAGTTTTGCTATATGTTATCTATTTGTTAGCAACTATAGATCATTGCCTTGAGTCACTTCATTCATTTCATATGCTTTGTAATAGTATGATCAAGGTTATGTAAGTAGCATGTCACTACAGAAATTATTCTTTTTATCGTTTACCTTCTCGACGAGCAGAACTAAGCTTGGGGATGCTGATACGTCCCCGACGTATCCATAATTTCTGTCGTTCCATGCTTGTTTCATGACAATACTTACATGTTTTGCTTGCACTTTATGATGTTTTTATGCGTTTTCCGGAACTAACCTATTAACAAGATGCCACAGTGCCAGTTCCTGTTTTTGGTTCCAGAAAGGCTGTTCGGGCAATATTCTCGGAATTCGACGAAACGAAGACCAAACCTCCTATTTTTCCCGGAAGGCTCCAGAACACCGAAGAAGAGTCGGAGAGGGGCCAGAGGGCCACCACACCATAGGCGGCGCGGCCCGGCTGGGCCCGCGCCGGCCTGGTGGGAGCCCTGTGCCCCCCGCACCGCCTCTTCGCCTATAAAATCCCTTTCGACCTAAAAACACCGCACCTCTTGACGAAACTCCAGAAAGACTCCAGGGCGCCGCCACCATCGCGAAACTCCAATTGGGACAGTCTGCCCCTGACTGCCGACGGGGAAGTGCCCCGGAAGTCATCTCCATCAACGCCACCGCCTCCATCATGCTCCGTGAGTAGTTCCCCCATGGACTACGGGTTCTAGCTGTAGCTAGTTGGTATTCTCTCCCCATGTACTTCAATACAATGATCTCATGAGCTGCCTTACATGATTGAGATTCATCTGATGTAATCGGTGTTGTGTTTGTTGGGATCCGATGGATGATACATTATGATTAGTCTATCTATAAAGTTTGTGAAGTTATTGTTGCTGCAATCTTGTTATGCTTAATGCTTGTCACTAGGGCCCGAGTGGCATGATCTTAGATTTGAGCTCTATAATTATTGCTTAGATTGTATCTACAAGTTGTATGCACATGTCACTGTCCGGAACCAAAGGCCCCGAAGTGACAGACAATGGCGGTGATGTGAGGGACACATGTTTTCACGGAGTGTTAATGCTTTGCTCCGGTGCTCTATTAAAAGGAGTACCTTAATATCCAAGATTCCCTTGAGGCGCGGCCACCGGCTGGTAGGACAATAGATGTTGTGCAAGTTTCTCATTGCGAGCACGTACGACTAAATATGGAAAACATGCCTACATGATTAATGAATTGATGTTCTTTCTTAATGCCTTATCAATCCTATCAATTGCCCAACTGTAATTTGTTCACCCAACACTTGTTATTGGAGAGTTACCACTAGTGTAGATAGCTGGGAACCCCGGTCCATCTTTCATCATCATATACTCGTTCTACATGTCAACTATTTTCTGTACCATTGCTCTCATATTGCTATTACTGCTGCTGTGTATTACTATTGCTCTCATATTACTGCTACTTTCACATCACCCCCGTTACTAGTGCTTTTCCAGTGCAGCTGAATTGACAACTCAGTTGTTAAGGCTTATAAGTATTCTTTACCTCCCTTGTGTCGAATCAATAAATTTGGGTTTTACTTCCCTCGAAGACCGTTGCGATCCCCTATACTTGTGGGTTATCAAAGGCACGCCTCAATTAGAAAGTCCCTTGGACTATAAATATGTATCTAGGGTTATCGAAAAAGGAGGACAATCACGTTCACAACAAACACAAATCAGGCGCATCGCCACCCCTTTCTTCGAGGGTTTCTTCCGGGTAAGCATCATGCTGCCTAGATCGCATCTTGCGATCTAGGCAGTACATGTTTATTCGTCTACCTTGTGCTGCTCGTGCTGAAGCGTTGTTGATGGCGAGCAGCACTACTTATCATTAGGTGTTTAGGGGCTTGCATTGATGCTTTCTCATGCATATCTGCGTGGCAATGCCGTCTCGACACCTAGCTGCCCTTACACCTATTTGGGTGTAAGGGCAGCATCTTGCTTGTTCGTTACTTTTAGTAGATCCGATCTGTTAGTTGCTCCTGTTCCGCAGGATTAGTTTAATATCTGCATAGTTAGGCCTTATGCCGGGGCTCACGATCCGGTAGTGCGTTAGGTTGTTTACCGTCCCTACAAGGGATGTTCCGGGAATCAACGTTATGTTGGTTTTTAGGCCTCTTGTAGGGGTAGTTTGCATCATCTTCCGTGGCTGCTAGGCCCGATCACACGTAGGACGTTCCGGTTATGCGGTGAAAATCCTAAACTGTCGTAGATCGGTTTAGCTTTGTTTTGATCAAGCAGGATCCCAATGTCATTGTAAATCCAACGTGAACCATGGGGCGATCGGCTCCTTGAGCCGATCCACAGGGCAACCTGAGAGCCGATAGGGCTCGTATTTAATGTTTACGTGTCTACCATGCAGGAACAATCGAAGCACTCTAACACCTTCCCGATCGGGTCTAGGTCAGGTGGCACGCCCTAGCAACCGCCAGGACGTGGCCGGAAGACTTGCGGGACAACGCGAGGTGCCAGGGTCCACTAAGCGGCCTTGGGAGCCTCCCGGCTCTTCGTGTTGCTTAACCATTGCCCGCCGGTGGGTTTTGGAGGGTAACACATTCTGGCACGCCCGGTGGGACATCTTCTGCAACATCCACGTCAACACCGACATCCGAGATGGCAGAGGAACAGATCACATACGAGGATCTCCCCGCTGAACACAAGAGGAGGTACGATGAGCCGAAGGCCATCGTTGAAGCCGAACTCATCGGCTCCTTTGAGAAAACCCGTTCGCACGGCATCAGGTTCAAAGGATTCACGCCACAAGGCGTCCTCGAAGGGTTGATCTGTCTCTCCTTCGGAGGAACGTACCAGAGCCCTGCGACAGGAAATCAACTACGTGGTGGCTCATTCGCTACATCGGCATTCTGAGAGCCTGGTGAATACTTTGGAGCGCGTTGCGCTCCGTGTGGTGCAAGAGATCATGGAGCGCCGGTACTCCCCTTCAGGACCTGTTCTAGGGACTCACCAGGGAGAGGTGCAACTCCACACCAGGCCACCATTGCCGTACGCGATGGCAGCTCCACCACAACAAGGTTCACCGGCATACGTTGTCTACAAGTTTGGAGGTGATCCGGGCGACTATCAGTCTTGTATGAACCGCCCAAGGAGATCCCACACGGATACGTGTGCACGTTTGTGCCGGACTGCAACAACCGGACGCAGCGATCCAGTGCTCCAACAGAGGGATTGCCGGAGGCAAATTGTTCCGGCAGAGACGATCGCACGCGGGAGTTTGGGAGCAGATGCTGAGAAACAGGCGTGGCTAGCCACATGCCACTACACCACCATGAAAGCTCACCTGCTACTACCTCCACCGCGGGATCAGATCAAGCAGCCCCAGAGATGTCGGCATCCCGCCGAAGAAGAAGATAATCGGCTATTCCAAGCCGTACCCCAATGAGTTCGATCTGATCCCACTACCACCTAAGTACCGGCTCCCGGACTTCACCAAATTCAGTGGGTCAGAAGGATCTAGCTCAATCGAGCACGTGAGCCGATACTTGGCCCGTTGGGCATGGTTTCAGCATCGGATCAGCTACGGGTGAGGTTCTTCTCGCAATCCCTCACCGGTCCAGCTTTTGGATGGTACACCTCGTTGCACCCAAATTCAAGTACGATCATGGAAGCAGCTGGAGGAACAGTTTCACACAATATCATTCAGAATGGAGGTATTGCCGAACTAGCACAAAGTTCGGCAGAGGCGAGAGAGACAAGAGTTTGAGTACATTCATGCTTCAGACTGTCAAGAACCGGCTATTCTGTTCATTTAATCGAGAAAGAAGGCCGAGCTGGCCGTGGTGCCTTGCAGCGTCATTCAAGGATCCGACGTTCCAAGTGGAGTACAACTCGGCGCACATGGTCCAGAGATCGACCTTATATGAACAGCGCCATCCGTAACTGTACCAGACAAGTTCAAGCGCGCAATAACCCTGGTCAATGCTGATGAGGATGAAGATTCTGCGGAAGATCGAAAGTCGCAGTAGCCGAATGGACTCGGACGCCGCACTGTGTCCGCAAATGGGTGAACCCACCAGGGCCTCCAAGAGGGTTGGACTTTGATGTGAGCAAAACTGAACAGATCTTCGATCTGCTGAAAGAGAAACAGCTGAAGCTACCCGAAGGCCACAAGATCCCTACGGCACAAGAGATGAACAAAAGGCCATACCGCAAATGGCATCATACGTTCACGCACGCCACCAACGACCGCAAAGTATTGCGCGCACAAATTCAGATGGCGATAGAATCAGGCCGATTAACTTTCGGACTTTGCCATGAAGGTAGACATGCGTCCGTTTCCTGACGTCAACATGGTGGACCTAAGCCACTCCATAAGGGAGCCAGGGTTCTCTTTCGATGTCAATATGGCAGGGCTCGTGAGCCGCCATGGCAAAGATAAAGCAGAGCAGCCACCCCGTGGCAAAGATAAAGAGGAGGCCGTTCCACGCGACCGGCCCCAAGATGATGATAGACGGTACCTAACCGAGGAGGAGGTGAGAAGCATACGGTATCAGCGCCCACTCTCCGTGCATCTCCTCAACAAATATGAGCAGCGGTACGACCGACGTCGGCGCTACGACGAAGACGATGAAAGATATCGTCGGTCTCGATGCGTAAAACAGGAGGTATCGCGCACGACAGAACAACGACGGTACAAACGTCACGCTAGGGAGGTCAAGGGAGCAAGACGACGTGGACAAGCACTGGGACTGTCCTTTCTTCAAACATTGCTGGGACTCGGAATGAGCCGATTGCCAACAATCGAGAATTGCCCAGAATGCAAACAGAAAGGAGGAGGACAATGAAGTTTCAAGTGTTCGAGCGTCTAGGACCTCTCACACCTCATAATAAACAAGCTGGGTCATCTCAAGAAGAAGACTTTGAGAGTCGATGGAGAAGAAGATAGGTATCACCGACCAAGGTGGTGCCCCGATGGACTCAGCCACTCTAGCGCGTAGGTGCAGCGGCTACGAAACCCGGAAGAAGCCGAGGCACGTGACTGTACACGTTGAGGAAGGCACGCCCGATCTGGCCGCGAAAATTAAGCAAACATTGGAGACGAAGGCGCGCCCGCCAAAGAAAGTATGGCGCCCCAACAGACGAAAGCCGATGCACATCGGCTGACGCCGATGCAGAGACATCGGCGACACAAACATGGTGTTTATACTCCCGTCGGAGTTTCGCGCTCCAAGCGACGAGGAGGTTTCAGTGGCTCAATTCGACTGCGGTCCACGACCGTTATCTTTGAGAAGCCACGAGATAGAAGCTATGCATTTGAAAGCCCTATACTTGAGGGGTTACATCAATGGGCAGCCCTGCCAAAGATGTTGGTTGACACCGGAGCCGCAGTCAACATAATGCCGTATTCCATGCTACGACGTTTGGGGCACTCCAGATGATCTGATCAAGACCAACGTCACGTTAAGCGACTTCAACGGCCAAGCGTCAGAAGCGAAAGTGTTCTGAATGTAGAGCTTATCGTAGGCCGGAAAACCATACCTACCGCGTTCTTCATCGTCGACAAAGAAAAGCAATTACGCTGTCCTATTAGGAAGGGATTGGATTCATGCTAACTGTTGCATTCCATCTACAATGCACCAATGCATCATACAATGGGATGGAGATGAAGTGGAAGTCGTTCAGGCAGATGACTCAATCGAGATATCGTTAGCTGCCATGAGTGTGTGGGAAGCAGATGACCAAGAGCCGCTCTCTGGAATCAGTAGAAGGTGTGAGCGCATCGAAGCTTCGAGAAATGGGGTAAGGCTGGTTTTATCCACCGGCCTGACAGAGTAGCAACGTCCAAGGCCATGGACGTACGTGGCAAGGCCGATCCCTGCGATCAGCCCTCAAAAAAATGAAAAGCAAAGGATCTTATCTCCAGCATGCCACGTAGCTACAGTGGAAATCCAAGAAGTTGCAAACCATCGCCAAGCATTGCAACGGAAAAGGAGGCCGATTCTGCAATCGGCCAAAACTATCCTCAACATACCTTTGTCTTTGTTCAGCATTGATCCAACAGATGCCTCGAAGAGCCGATACCATCAATTACTTGACAGAATCGTGGGGCACATAGATGGATGAGACACGAGGATACGAAGCTGAGAATGGATATCAAATGCCCAAGCAGAGCAGCTCAATATGGGGGCCGATGCGTAAACAAATCGGCCATATAAACAATTGAAAATCCAAAATTTTTGCACCCGATGCGTAGACATCGACTTAAGGATTAAAAGCCGATGCACGGCCATCGACTCAAGGGATGCGACATTACAAACAGGAGCCTAATGGAGCAGTCATCGAGTTACATAGCGAGGCTCTACTGAAGGAGTCCCTCAAAGGAATGGTTGGTGGCTCCATTAGCAAGATCTTCAAGACCAGCAGCGCCTGCGTAAGCATGCAGATCAGGATAAGATCATGAGGACAGCCGATGACCATTCAATTGACTGTGACATTTCCTCCTGGGGCTTGACCAAGGTGACAACTTCATCAAACATCTTCACCAAGCTGCATCAGTCTGCCCGAGGTGATGAACCAATCTGAGCAAAGGCGCAAGGAGGGAGCTAGGAGGAGTTCAAGGGCCACTACGTTTGAGGCTTCTTAGTTCAAGGGAGCTGATCCTTCTAAGCCGTCCTAGTGCATCATCTCCTTGGGCGAAGCTTTCCGCCTGTTTGATGAAGAGCTGAGGCTCGGGGGCAGCTCGCCTTGAAGGTTCTCTGCTATTGAAAGCCGATATGATTAGAATCGGCTGACGCTGCACTACAGTTGGAAGCCGATGGTGGCCCATGCGGCTGGTACACTTTTATTTCGCCTTGACCGAGGCTCGGGGGCAGCTGGCCTGAGAATTCTTCGCTCTGAAAAGCCGATGGTGTTGAAATCGGCTGTCTCTGCATCATAACCATGTTGAAGGGTGGTGGGCTCTTGCAGAAGAAGATTACCAGGTTGACAGGAGGAGTTTGAAGAAGGAGCCATCATCGTTGATCAGGCTCTAGACCAGTTTGTTGCTGCAAGGAAACAGAGCATCACAAGGGAAGTTGTGAGCAAATGGTACCTGTTATACAGGTGTATCAGCTTTGGCGTCAAGGTATTTCAGCCATGGTCTTAGAAGCTTTCCTGGAGGCGTTAATTCAGGAGTTTTGCCATCAGGACAAACATCACGATCGGATGATTTTGAAGTCTAAAGATCTAGGGGTCTCAAGGCTGCGCGTTGGACCCGTTCGATTGGAAGTTTGATCTGAATTTCATGGATTGCAAGTTAACATCTGAGAAGGCGATTAGATCGGTCTGTCTTGCAATTTGTTATAAAAGCTGATGCATTACTATCGGCTCATTGAGCATCAACAAAGGGGAGAATCGGCTAATCTAATATGGAAGAGATCGACAGAGTCAAATTGGAGGAATTTCTTCATTGATAACCAGATTTCTTACATAGAAGGAGCCGATTGCTCTCAAAAGAAATTGCTAGGGGATACATTGCCCCGTCTACTACTCCTAGCTCTACCCTATCTAGGGCCGCGCTGCCCTCGTCGTCATCGCGCTGCGGGCGCTACTCCCGGCGGCTCGTCGTCACTCTGTAGCGGCGCCGGCAGACCTTCATTGTCCTCGTCTTTCTTCATCGCGTCGTCGCCATCGTCGAAGTCGCTGAGATTCCCGCCGGGGCATGGCGTTTGGCCGGCGGCCTGCCGGAGGAGCTATCGTCCTCCTCCTCCTCCTCCTCCTCCACCTCGGAGAGGTGACTCCCTCCCGTGGAAGGTCGTCGTCGTCGCTCTCCGTCTCCGCTGCCCCATTGACGAGGCCACGGAGGACGCTCTCCCCATCGGTCAGACTGGTCGTCCTCGACCCGATGGAGAAGTTGTGGCTGGTCCTCGGCCTCGATGGCGCGGCGGGATGTTGGCCGCATGGGCCTCTCTCCGGTTCCACTCCGGCCGGCCGCGGAAGGGGGAGGACTGCGTGGAAAGACCCGATGAGGAGGAAGAAGAAGACATGACGGCAGAGGAGGGTTTTTGGAAGTGCTAGTGCGAAGGGGATGAAGAAGGGAACTACAGAAGTGGCCAAATAAAAAGGGGATATAGCGATTTAATGCTTGCAGCCTCCGAGGACGTGGTAATCGTGAAATCGTGCAGAGTTGTGAAGGCAAGATGTCATGATGAAGAATACTGACGGTTCCGCCACGACATGACCCTTGAAGGAGACAGATGGTTTTTGCAATTATCATTATCAAAACCAGGGCATGTGTTATCACCCGATTTTGGCCAAATCAGAGATGGGCCGTAAATGAAGATGGGCTTTGAAGATTACACGTGAGCATCTTTGAAGCGGCCTTGCGCTAAGAGTTTGGGCTAAGTTGCCCATGTATCTGTAATATAGTAGATCGTATCGTGTTTAGATTAAAAGATAGAGTCTGCCCGTGCACGGTTAGGTGCACGCCACAATTAGAAAGTCCCTTGGACTATAAATATGTATCTAGGTTATCGGAAAAGGAGGACAATCACGTTCACAACAAACACAAATCAGGCGCATCGCCACCCCTTTCTTCGAGGGTTTCTTCCGGTAAGATCATGCTGCCTAGATCGCATCTTGCGATCTAGGCGACACGTTATTCGTCCACCTTGTGCTGCTCGTGCTGAAGCGTTGTTGATGGCGAGCAGCACTACTTATCATTAGGTGTTTAGGGGCTTGCATTGATGCTTTCGTGCATATCTGCGTGGCAATGCCGTCCCATTTAGCTGCTCTTACACACTATTTGGGTGTAAGGGCATCATCTTGCTTGTTCGTTACTTAGTAGATCCGATCTGTTATAGTTGCTCCTTGTCCGCAGGATTAGTTTAATATCATAGTTAGGCCTTATGTCGGGGTCGGACGATCCGGTAGTGCGTTAGGTGTTGTTTACCGTCCCTACAAGGGATGTTCCGGAATCAACGTTATGTTGGTTTTTAGGCCTCTTGTAGGGTAGTTTGCATCATCTTCCGTGGCTGCAGGCCCGATCACACGTAGGACGTTCCTGTTATGCGGTGAAAACCCTAAACTGTCGTAGATCGGTTTAGCTTTGTTTTGATCAAGCAGGATCCCCATGTCATTGTAAATCCAACGTGAACCATGGGCTCCTTGAGCCGATCCACAGGGCAACCCGAGAGCCGATAGGGCTCGTATTTAATGTTTACGTGTCTACCATGAAGGAACAATTAACACCTTCCCGATCGGGTCTAGGTCAGGTGGCACGCCCTAGCAACCGCCAGGACGTGGTCGAAGACTTGCGGGACGACGCGAGGTGCCAGTGGTCCACTAAGCGGCCTTGGGAGCCTCCCGCTCTTCGTGTTGCTTAACCATTGCCCGTCGTGGGTTTTGGAGGGTAACATATATATGCTTCATCGCTTTGGGATTGAACTTTCAGACAGTGCTGATTGTGTTCCCTACAATTGACTCCTGAACCACTATTGGACTGATGTACAATAACTGGTTTCAGTAGAAAGAAAAATGTAATATCCTGTATTGGGGTTACAGAATAGAGGAAATAGATGTGTGCATTGCATTCATGCATAGAAAATCCGGGGAATTTTCGCGCTTTAAAGTAAAACAACACAAGAACTTAAGTCACTTGATCTTGGTGGAATTGAAGTAGCTCATCAAGTCAAGCGCTATAAACCTAAATGTGACTTTGTTAAAACCTTGTTCTTTGGGTAGAGATGATTTGATCTAAGGGGTTAGATCAAATGAAACTAATGATCAACACAACAATATTTTACTCAATGATAAATTGCTTGATCTTATAAAAGATTATAATATGGTAATCCATGTCATAACATATGAACACCTATTCAATTGCAAATCAAGTATCAATAAAATGGAGAAACCCTTCTTCACTTATCTTTTCCATATCTTTAACAAATAAATATTTCTACCATGAACCTCATGGTATTTCTTGAATTAAACTTGTGAATTTAACACCAACACAAGCTTATCATTAAACCCTAGAGATGGGAGAGGTATATACCCATCAAAGAGATAATAAACAAACTCTAAATTATTAACACTTAAAAGTTAAGCAACTAACTTTGGGGTATAATTTAATTCACTTTAGAACTTATTATCAAATATGGTAAAACACAAGGACCTAAGTGCATAAAAGCCACACATTCTGATTTTAATCATAACTTATTAAATATGTGGAATATTACAAAACTAAATTCTGTTTACATTACGAATTATAGTTCAAACTATTTGAATAAAATAAACTATGAGTATTTTGAAACTCATATGATCATGCCTTGGTGAAATCAAACATCACCATTCAAAATTGGGGTATAATACTTGCCTTTGACATTTTGATCCCAATTACAATATAAATTCAATCACATATGATATAGTGACTCACCCACAAGTATAAAATCCTTCACAAGATATTTAGTAACAAAAACCACTTGGCTATCCAAAAACAAATCACATGAGAGGATAATACCATGCCACATGGGATGGAAATATCTACATAGCTTGAATCCTAAGCTATGCCACCTCATGCTTAAAGGATTGCTATGGATGAGAGTATGACACCCAAGCACCTTACTCATCAAATCAAAGCAAGAGTCACCCACCTATGTGTCATGATACTAGAGCATGCCCAAGCCTATAAAAGGAACCCTCTACCTCATTCATTCTATCATCTTGTACCATGATACAAGCAAACCAAAGAGTTGGGCCAATCCATAATTTAGGTAGGATCAAGATGAAGCAGCTAGGAGGTGGAGGCATACCACAAGAAGCAGGTTAGCAGAATTCCTGAAGAACAAGCTTCAGAAGATAGCAAGGTAGAATTCTTAGGTAAACCACATGTTCAGATAATCACATCATCATTCCTTGAGTAGAACCTTAGATTATAATCCAAGTCCTTGTGGAGTGAGAGAGGTAATAGGTATAACCCTAGCCAAACACATCAAGTGATACTTTGTGAAGCCATACCATGCATGTTCATCACCATTGGGTAATGATCATAAACCCTAAGAACTTGAGGTAGAATATATTAAGAACTAGTTGATCAGGTCTAAACCATAACCATGCTTTAGAGATATATAATTACCAGTTAAACCTTAGTGGGTTAAGCAGATACAATCCAGTACATTAAATCATAGGGGAACTACTAGAAACTCAAAACCATTTTCCATAGGATAATTAGAGAGACAATATTGGATAGTAACAAACCTTGCATAGTTCAGCCCAATATCAATCAAAAGGATTTTGATTGAACAACTCTATGAGTAGTGAGGAAGAGCAACCCTAGCCAAAGTAATATGGTGTTAAATCACATATAGAACCTATACCCATATCTCCAACTAACTTGTGAATTAATTGATGACCACAAGTAAAACCCTATACCATACCCCAATTCTAGTATGTGTATCACTTGGGTGATCACAATTCAAACCCTAGGCCATAATTGAGTTACAAACCATATGTCATTAGATGAATATAATTAGAACCCTAAAAGTACTCACTAGTCAAATCTTATACTTCAATTATGGAATATAAGAAACACCTAGTGCTAAATTCCATAATTAAAACCCATGGGTGGTGATTAACCACTTATATCAACCACTTATCCTTATAATTAAGAACAAACCATGATGGAAACCATACCTACCTTAGATACTTTCTAAGATAATGATAGTGTTAATCTTACAAGGGGGTTACAATGGAAATTATAAAAAACTAATAAATAGGTGCTCACATAAAATCATATGTAAGTCATCCAATTCTCAAATAGAAATCAAGTCCTAATAATAACCTCTAAAATACTTTGATTTAAAATTACCAACTCTAATAATTCCAAATAGATTTGATTCACAAGAAAAAGGAAATTTAAAATGAGAAATTAAACTCATGCCTATTTGTTATTTTGAATAAACCCACAAGTATGCAATATAATCCAATATAAAATAATTGTTTAAAATGAAATAGTGGTGTAATAATCATTACACCAGATATTAACAAAATTAACATATTGAAATATCTACAAAATAGAAAAGAGTTAAACTTTGAATTCAAATATGAATTCAAAAATTAGATATACAAAACAGAAAATAAATAAAAGAGAAAAAGGGGAAAAACCTTACCAGACCTTACCTGGCCGTGGCAGCCCACCAGAAGCCCAGCCGCACCAGCCCAGCAGCAGCCCATCAACGCAGCCCAACACCGGCCCGCATAACCCTTCGTCCAAAATATCGAGGACGAACTCGTCCTCATCCTCTCCTCGCGCATGGACGACAGCACTGCGTCGTGCTCCTCTTCTCCTCTCTCGCTGGCGATCCCTCCTCGCTCGGCGTCGTGACGAGGCACGCCCTGGCGCCATATAAAAACCCTAAACGACGAACCCTAGCTCCGTTTCCCTCTCTCTTTGCTCAATTTCCCCATACCGAAACCCTGGCTCCGCCGGTCACCATTACCGCCGGCGATGGAAGCCTCCCCGAGCCAAACCGAGCACACCAGCGTGACCGCCGTCCTCGACTTGCTACTCCTGCAGAAGGAATCGAGCCGGAGCAGTACGTAGCGCCGACGCCGACCTCATCTCTCCGACGGCCGGAGCTGGCAATTCCGGCGATGCCGACCACCCCTTGCCTCGCCATCAAGCCCTGCATGCTCAGGGTGAGCTCCTCTTCCTCCTCGAGTGCTCGGCATGCTCGATAGTGGTCTAGATCGTCGCCGTGTTTGAGCACCGACGGATGCCGTCGCAGTACCTCGCCGCCGATCAAGCTCCGGTGACCTAACCGGAGCGGCGCCGCTATCTTTAGGTTCCTCGTGATGCGCTGCTTCGAATGGAACCAGTAGCTCATCCACGCGTGGCCAGAATCATCGCCGCCGTCTGCCCGCCGGCCACCGTGAGCCATGCCCAGTCATTAATTTTGACTTGGTCAAGCCGACGTGGCCGCTGACCTGGCCCCTGGCCCACATGTCAATAGCTGCGGGTAGTTCTAGTCTGGGTAACTCTAGTATTTTCCAGTTTTAATTTAAATCCCCTAAATTACTGAAACTTCACATGAACTTATAAAATTCATCTTAACTCAGAAAAATTTATATGAGATATTAAAATGTTCATAAAAATAAAATCTATTCAATAAAAATATAATATGAAATTTTTATTTCTAATAAAAATTTAATTATTTAACCCGATTAATTTAAGCCTTTATTATTAATTCTAAATTCAATTAAAATTCAATAATTAGGAAAATTTTCCAAATTAAATAAAAACCAGTACATAAATAAAGAAAACATTAAAACTAATTTTATTTATTTGTTTTTTTAAATCCTTATTAGAAGGATTTAAAAACCTAAATAATAACTACCTTAATTATTAATTCTTTAAAATAATAAAATGCCAAATTCAATATTATTTTTATTTCAAAGTTATTAATCATAGAACTATATGGTAGATTAGGAAACCTAGTTCCATATTGAATAAAATTATAACCTCATAATTTTTGTGGAACCCTAACACCCTAATTCATTTAGGAACCCTAGGTCCATTACTTCATATGAACCTTAATTTGTTTATAAACTTAAACCCTAGGTTATACCATGTGATCATCCTACTTTCTTTTAAATCATAGAACCATATAGAACCTAGATTCTTGTCATGTCCACATAAAATGTAGAAGACCTGTCACTAATATATGGGTATCTCATGTGTTTATCTTCATCAGACCTAGATGATCAAGTAGGGTCAACCAAGTGTAAACCCTAGATCCTATTATCCATAATTCAGTATTCCATGTATGCACACCTATCCAACCTACATGATCAAATTAGGATAACCCAAGTCTAAAACCTAGTTTCTAATGCCAAAACCATCATCCTTATTCATCCATGCTTAGCATCACACCATGGTGATTAACCCTAATAGCAATCATGCCAATATTGTGCATCAGATTCCATACACACTAAACCCTACTGATAATACATATTTATGCACTATCCTATTTAGGAACCAACTATTCTTTACCTAGTGAATCCAATAGCAAAACCTAGACCACCTTAACCTTAATTGCTATACTTCTTACTACTTAAGAAGTATGTTCTTCAAAAGTTATTCTTTTGAAGTAAATAGGGAGTAGTTACCAACCCTACTTATAAGGACCTATAAACCTTAGCTAGCTATCACTAGTAAGATATGAACAACCATGGTAGCAATCAATTATATTCAATTACTTAGTCTTTCCTGGTTTAACCCCAAACTAGGCACCCTTTATATGACTAGGAACGCAATTCCACCTTAGTGTGATCCCTATAATACTTGATTAGGAAACTCAATTGAGAACCATGATAAACCATAGGAAACCATAGGACCCCGCAAGCCCAATTGTCATACTTGTTCTTTATTAAAGAATATGTTCTTCAAAAGTTATTCTTTTGAAGAATATAACAAGTAATCATTAATCATGCCATATAGTACTAAAACTGACAACTATTCTTTACATATTAACATTATGCAAATTATCATTCCTTGTGTGCTCAATTGATTACTTTGCTTCATTATACAATTTGTACATGAAACCAAGTAATCAAACCTTAATAAGAACCTTGTTTGGGAATCACTCTAAAAGTGCAACACACCCTGAAACAATCATTACAACTCACTGATCCTAAATCATCGGGGTTAGGTCACGATTAGAGCGATTGCATCTCATACTTATGCATTATTGCATACTTGCCAATCTTTTAAACATCGTCCTTACCGGACGATGATGCTATTTCAGAATTTGGAGTTATTGCGTATCGAAGACCTTGTCTGCATAATCTTGCAGACAAGAAAAGCAAGTTCATCGCTTGCTCATGTCATTTGAGTATTTTTACCAAATTACTTGCAAAGTACTATGTTTATCACTATTGCATAAAAAGCAAAACCACTATTTTCATAACTATGAATATGACTATGTGGTGGAACCATGGATCGTGTTGATATGGTGGAGGTTCCATTGCAAGGGTTTATATCCATCTAGGATTAAACAACAAATGTCATCCAGTGATTCTTGTGCCGTAATACCCGTGTTAACCATAAGATCGGAATGGGACGGTATAGTCAATTGTATTTCCACCTCTTGTACATCAACGGACGCGCTTTACCGTAGATACTTGTTATCCAAAGGTGCATTTGGTGGCTGGGGAAGCCTAAAGTCCCCACGGCATTGTCCGTAGACACTTGTATCCCGAGGAGCATTTGGTGGCTGGGGAAGCCTAAAGTCCCCACGAGACGGTCTATGAGGGGTTGCATCTACCGGCGAAGGAGTTCATGGTAAGAGCCCAGAACGTTGTCGTGGTCGGGGTCCACCCGTGAGTGGGAATAATGGGACCGACGAGGACCCAGGGTCGGGGCATGCAACAAAGGGTGGGTGTGCGAGGTAGCGGAGGAATATGATTGACTATGACCTTATACCGGGCCTCACACCAAAGGAAGTGTGGACGGGGAATATGCCCGGTTGGCACCAAGGTTAAGATCTCTTATGGGTAAAGAAACACACCTCTGCAGAGTGTAACGAACTCGGACCACCACTCGTTCCGGGATATGGAACTGCGAACGCTGCGGAAAGGAACTCCATGAAGTTCTAGTCAACCGTGAAGGCTGACGGACATAGCTCTTCGAATAAAAGCAACCTTTTGAAGAAATGATTACAAAAACTTGCATGCCTATGACTTTCTGGTCTATGGCTGTAGCTAGTGCATTAAACACCTCTTCCTATAATGAACTTGTTGAGTACGCTCGTACTCATCCCACTCTTAAATCCCCGCTTAGATATGGAGGCACCGAAGGAGGATCTACAAACTCGAAGACCGAGGAGTCAACAACTACTACAAAGGGACATGACCCTGTCAGAGGAGTCAAACACCACATCCAACAAGGAGAAAACATAGATTAGCAATAGAAGGGAACTAGCTTCCTAAACTTAGCTCCTATTTAGCTAGAATCTGTTCATAGCCTCTATAGCTAGTTAGATACTCTACAAATAGAGTTCGTGTTAGGATTAGACTACGAGTCGTTCTTCTGGAGTTTATTTGCAGTTTACCTCATTGTAAAGTAGGAGGCTGTGATGATCTTATGTAACAGATTCAATGTTGTAATTCTATAGACATACCTTGGACCCGCATATGTTTCTGTTGTACCAGAGCGATATAATACTAGTGGAACGGTGTTTCATTGGTGTTATATCAGACTTGCATACTACACCATGCAGGGTATGCCGGGTCACCACAATGGTATCGAGCAAATGCTTTGACCCTAGGATTAAAACCCTTTAAAGGAGACCTATAGGATTGGTAGTGTCTATAGGAAGTTGTCTTAGTTTAACCAAATCTTCTTATGACTTGAGATGGATATTCACTTGAGAATAATCCTGACACACTTGAGTCAACTTTCTTACCTATCTTTTCTAAGTGAAGTTAGGTAGCTAATCCCAAGTTTGTAGCATACCATTAAGTCTCTAAAACAATAGATGAGTAGATCACAGTTGGTATACAATACTTGGTAGTCCAAAGAGAGGATACAACCATAAGGAAGATATCCTATTGGAAGATGTGTACCAACACCTATTATGATTAAATAAAAGTATTTAGACCTATAATAGGAGTAATATCAAGTGATAAAGATAAGTAAGATATCCTATTAGAAGGTGTAAACCAGTACAAGTAATAGGGTAAGTAAAATTTATCTAAACCTGTGTAACAACTGATAGTAAGGATAAAAATATGAGTTATATGAGGTAGTTTAGACCATGATGAGTCAATCATGGGAGGTAAGGAAGAGAGATAGGAGTAAAACATGTCTACTTACAGAGTAGAGGTAGTAATCATATATGATTCACCTGAGAATCATTATGTGATGGACTAGAACATCATATATATTTAGGTGAAGTATAATGAGAAGGTAGATGTTAGTACAAGAATTCATACCCTACAATCATGGCAACTGTGCCAAGGGTATGCCAGGACCATAGACACATTGTATAAGCACATGGAAGTATAGGAGCTATATTCCAATAGTCATGTGTTTAGATTAGATGTTAGAATCTAGAGATATCATGTGAGGTAATCCTCAACAAAATGGAAGTTGATCAAATACTTCCTAAGGAGATTAGGTTAACCTTAACTATCCTAGACCACTTTGTTTCAAGTTTATCTCCTTGCAAATGTGCAAATTAAGATAAATGTTGAGACAAATAGTAGAAATCCACATATTCGTGCTAAGTATCACGGTATAAACCTATCTTATGTGGTGTTGTATATTACACATCAGAGCCTGATGCTTAGAGATGTCTTACTCAACTATTATATTCAGGCTTATGATGGTGTGTAGTATATGCACAAAGCTGAATCTTCTTGGATTTTATTGATTTTTCATTGTTTGACTAGATCCATACATGAAGTTTGACTTTGATATGCAAGTGCATGTTGCAATATCAAGTTCTTACTTGATGCTACAGATCTAGAGGGTAATGGTATTCGTGTGAGGAAGTGACGAATTCTAAAGATTCTGAAGACAAGATGAAGGTTCATCAGAAAAAGGAGTAAAGTTGTGGGAAGCAACCACAAAACTCTGAAGGAAGTACCCACCAAAACTCATGCTTAGCCTCAACAGAGGAGTACTTTAGTACGGAAGAAGCATGAAGGTGAGAAATATGGTGATTATGGTGAAGCTCAAGCAGAACCATAGTCATCATAGAAGAGGGAATGCATGGGAAATCACTTAGGATACTATATTCATAGTGTCAGCTAGTGGTTTTCTTGTAACAATAAACCCTCGATAAAGGAAGATGATTTATGAAACCATAGCAGATATAAGAAGACCAAAATTGATATTAGAAGACCATAGTTGATATAGGATCAATACTGCGAGGTAAAGTAGAAGATGTCTCGTCCAGTTAATCAGAACCTATAATAGAATCCATTTTTTTAGATATCAAATAGCCACAATTGATATCAACTAGTCCATAATTGGATTCTTCATACCAAGAAGTTGTGAACAAATAAAATTTTATCAACCAAATAGCAATAACCTATAATCATTTAGTCGAAGAATTAACATTGGATGTCCACAATTGAGTGGATGCACCACAGATATTCTTCACAAGACCTAGAAGAGTACAAACCATAAGCTATACTTATACCAATATTCCAACCATCAATCCAATGGTTGGAAGAAAAGGAGTGAAGACATAAGAAAACTCTAAGGGGTAGAGTAAAGATTGAGTTGGATGTACAGTAACTCAATACTTTAAGCTATATAGAAGCAGAAGGTCTGAACTGAGGGGAAGTTCGATCTTATTTTCATAAGATTGTTGAACACTACTTTCAGAAGTATGTCAGACCAGAAGCCAAGGTCTATACCTCGAGGAAGTAAGAAGTGGAATATAACTTGAGAAAGTGAGTAGTATTTACTCAGAAGTACGAAAGCTCAAGTAAGTTAAGCATAAAGAAGTTGGACGAAGAGAATACCATAGACCAAATATAGCTCAAGAAGGCCAAAGACCGAAGGAAATTGACCATACCAGAACCACAGACTAATAGAATGATTCCTTTCATGGAACCTAGATAACCCAAAATAGTTATAGGTATCAACTATAAACCATGATTGGATAGGCTAAATGAGTCTAACCTTCTTAGTAAAAGAAACCAACAAAATAATTTCCATGGTAAGTACCTTACTAAGTACCATTATTGCACTTTTGGTGGTAAGGGAAAACAAAGACCTATCTCACCAATTAGGAGTTTATTATCAAATTAGCCTTCAAATAATACCAGCAACAGAAGAAGTCTCAATCATTGAATCTTCAATGAGAAAGGAAACAAGCTTATAGAGTTGGAAGAAATCAAAGAATCAAAGTAAGAACCATGGTTCAGAGACAGACACTAATGGATTCCAGGAAGAATCTGGACAAGGGATATATTCAAATATATCCAACAAGATCAATACGGAGTTCGAGAAAAGTCGTAGTCTGCACAAGTCAGATCCACACTCCGAAACGTGAGAGAGTTCAAACTTCGAGGACGAAGTTTAGTTTAAGGGGTAGAGATTGTAATATCCTGTATTGGGGTGATGACCCACAAGTATAGGGGATCGCAATTCGAGGAAGTATTACCCAATTTATTGATTCGACACAAGGGGAGACAAAGAATACTTAAGCCTTAACAATGAGTTGTCAATTCAGCTGCACCTGGAACAGACTTGCTCGCAAGAGTTTATCAAGATAGTAACAGTTTTATGGCAGTAGGAGTAGTGAAATAACAAAGAAGGTGAAATAAAGATAGCAGTGGTGATTATAGTAAACAAGAGATTAAAACACTGTAGGCACAGGGACGGATTAACGGCGTTGCATGGATGAGAGAAACTCATATAACAATCAAAGCAGGGGCATTTGCAGATAATAATAAAACGGTATCCAAGTACTAATCAATCAATAGGCATGTGTTCCATATATAGTCGTACGTGCTTGCAATGAGAAACTTGCACAACATCTTTTGTCCTACCAGCCGGTGGCAGCCGGGCCTCTAGGGAAACTACTGAAATTAAGGTACTCCTTTTAATAGAGTACCGGAGCAAAGCATTAACACTCCGTGAACACATGTGATCCTCACATCACTACCATCCCTCCGGTTGTCCCGATTGCCACTGGGCCATTGGTTCCTGGACAAATACATGTGTATACAACTTGGTGTAAGATCATAAACAACGAATATCTTCATGAATCAATAACATGTTCAGATCTGAGATCATGGCACTCGGCCCTAGTGACAAGCATTAAGCATAACAAGTTGCAACAATATCATAAAAGTAACATCTACGGATACTAGGCACTATGCCCTAACAATCTTATGACTATTACATGACCAATCTCATCCAATCCCTACCATCCCCTTCAGCCTACAGCGGGGGAATTACTCACACATGGATGGGGGAAACATGGCTGGTCGATGGAGAGACGTTGGCGGTGATGGCGGTGAAGATCTCCTCAATTCCCCGTCCCGGCGGAGTGCCAACGAGACTTCCGGCTCCCGAGACGGAGTTTCGCGATGTGCGGCTTCTGAGGGTTTCTGGCGACTTCGACTTCTCCCGTGCGTTTTTAGGTCGAGGCCGATAAGTAGTCCGAAGGGGGGCGGAGGCCGACCGAGGGGGCCACACCATAGGCCGCGCGGCCCCCCCTAGGCCGCGCCGCCTTATGGTGTGGGGCCCTGCCCTCCACCTTACTTGCCCTTCGGCTCCGTGAGTCTTCTGGAAAAATAGGGCCTTCTGTATAAATTCCGAGGTTTTTCCCGAAAGTTGGATTTCTGCACAAAACGAGACACTGAGCAATTCGCGAAAGCGTTAGTCCGTGTTAGTTGCATCCAAAATACACAAATTAGAGGCAAAACAATAGCAAAAGTGTTCGGGAAAGTAGATACGTTTTGGACGTATCAACTCCCCCAAGCTTAGCTTATTGCTTGTCCTCAAGCAATTCAGTTAACAACTGAGCGATAAAAGAACTTTCACGAACACATTTGCTCATATGATGTACATATTCTCATGCTATGGTTAATACTCAAGCAGTTCATAATGAGATACATGCAAATAAGATCATCCAACAGCTATGTCAATCATGGAGAGGTACCAACAATTAATAATAAGCATCATGAATCATGTATATAAGCAGGATTGCAATGTTCATAAGAGAATATGATAAAGTGGTATCTCGCTTGCCCGTATTTGATCGGCAAAACATAAATGCCCAGGCACCTCTGGAGTTCATAGAAAGACTAGAAGTAGTGATTGTCAAAGGTAAAAGCATCAATGTTATACCACAATCAATCATATTTTGAGACAAGCATATTATACTAAGAATGACAGTTGTGCTCTCAAGATAGTGCTCAAAGAAAGAATGGAGACACAACATAAAAGTAAAAGATTGACCCTTCACAGAGGGAAGCAGGGATTAACATGCGCTAGAGCTTTTCATTTGTAAAGCAGGAGTAAAATTATTTTGAGAGGTGTTTGTTGTTGTCAACGAATGGTAATGGGTACACTAACTACCTCATCAACCGGACTCCCAAGAGCGGCTCCCATGAATTATTTGCATGTTTATGTGGCACTCCTTCCAACCTTTCTTACACAAACCATGGCTAACCGAATCCTCGGGTGCCTGCCAACAATCACATACCATGAAGGAGTGCCTTTTTATTTAAGTTCTATTATGATGATGACACTCCCCCCAACCTTTGCTTACACAAGCCATGGCTAACCGAATCCTTCGGGTGCCGTCCAACAATCACAAACCATGGAGGAGTGTCTATTTAAGTTAATTAATTTGGGACTGGGAATCCCATTGCCAGCTCTTTTTGCAAAATTATTGGATAAGCGGATGTGCCACTAGTCCATGTGAGAATCCGTCAAAAGTAAATGACAAGGTTGAAAGCTAAACACCACATACTTCCTCATGAGCTATGAAACATTAACACAAATTGAGAAGCATTTTGAAAGTTTTAAAGGTAGCGCATGAGAATTTACTTGGAATGGTTTGAAATGCCATGCATAGGTATTTATGGTGGACACTTTGGAACAACTTGGTTTTCAGGTGTTTGGAAGCACGAGCGGCGTTCCCGCTCAGTACAAGTGAAGGCTAGCAAAAGACTAGGGAGCGACAAATCAAGAGAGCAGTAACTGTCATAATCATGCTTGCGGCAAAATAAATTAACGGAAGCATAAAAGTGATACAAGAACTCTGAAGCAATATAAATCATCGAGGCTTAATTGACTTTTTTGTTCAGTCATATGCATGCGTGAGCATGTGCCAAGTCGATATAAATGAATTATTCAGAGGAGGATACCACAATGCCATACTTACTTATGAATAAAACAATGCAAGCGAACATCCATGACATGCTACTCATATTAATAAATTGGAGCTAAACATGAGAGATCATGAACTACTAGACTTTCTCAAATGACATATACCTCACATGAACCAACTAAGCATGCTCACATGGATGAGTATATGTACAAAAATGAAAACAAATAGAGTTCATACCAGCCTCTCACCACAATCAGATTGTCGTAGATCGTCATTATTGCCTTTTCACTTGTGTAGTTTGGATAATATGAAATGAAAACCACGCTCCAGCCACCGAAGAACATTGAACTCATGATGAACTTTACAAACCAAAGAAGAGCAGCAAATATTTTTGGTGTTTTCGAATTGGAAACAAGAACAAAAGAAACAAGAAAACAAAGCAAAATCTTTTTGGGTTTTCTTATGGCAAACTACCGATAGCGAATAAAATAAACTAAGAGCAAGGAACCAAATAACCAAATGGTGAAGAGAAACAACAGAAATATTTTTGGTCTTTTTGTGTTTTGGAAAGAAACAAAGCGAAAATAGAAGAATGCAAACCAACAGAAACACAAAGCATGACAGAAATCTGCCAAAACCTGACAGCAGTACAGAAATCGAAATTAACAAAAATCTTCCATTGCTCAGACCAAAAAGTGTTCAACTAATGAAAGTTAGATAACAACCTGGGGCACATGCTCAAAAATTGGCAACTCAAAATAACGTTCTGGCTGTGCGTACGAATTTTTTTGGTAACAGCCCAGAATCTGTTTTTGGACAGCACTTCCCCAAATATCATCTCCTTCTCATTAGAAAGCCACTCTAAGAAACTAAACAAGTATGTACAAGTATCCAGCAATCATAATATGCAAAGAATGAGTGATGCCGGTATACCTCCCCCAAGCTTAGGCTTTTGGCCTAAGTGGAGTTCATTCCCATCGAGGGTCGGAGTTCCACGCCGGTGGATCATACATGGAGTGATAATAGGGCCCCTGCGCAGAAGAATGTCGTGGAGGTTCCACATGACCATAATGTTGATATGAGGAGCTCGCTGCATCGGATGAAGAGTCGGGGTGCTCCTCGGCCTCCTCCATACCTTCCCTTGCACGATGGCTTTCCCTTTCTATGTATGCGTTTAGCTCATTTTCTGTGATCGACCACCCTTTCCTGGCATCAAGGTTAAACAGAGCAGGTGCAGGCAATCGTACTAATTTTTCAATTTTCTTAGTTATTCTCCAATTTTTCTTATACAAAGTTATCCTATAATACAGGTTGTTCAAATTAGATGCATCTGAAATAAATTCATGTTTAATCATGGAAACAACATCAAGCTTCTCTATAGAAAGCGAAATATCTAAATGGTGGGGTCCTACACCATGCATAGCTAATAAGCGAGAGGCGATAAGACCTCCACAAATTCCTCCTTTCTCACGGTTAGTAGCAAGTCTACAAGCTATTAAAGCACCCAAATTATAAGTCCTATCCTGTTGCAAAGCAGCAGCTAAGAAAGCCAAATCTTGGACAGATAATTTACCTCCAGTTCTTCTCGCAAGAACGCACTTTGTAATGAAATAGGCAAAGTAGCGGATGGCTGGCTGTTGAATGCTACTAATCTTACCACTATCATTGGAGAAGCTCCTCCCATTACAAATCCTTGTATAAAGATTTGAGAGCTCCCGCGGTGTTCCCCTGATCTTCTCGCAGGATCCCCACCGCGGCACTCTAATTGCTGTACAAAAATCACTGAAAGGCAAGTCGATAGTTTTGTTATAAATCTTGTACCGGACCATGGGGTTAGTTTGAGACCGGTGAAATTCGAAATCCTGCACAACCGACACCGTTAGTTTAGCATATTGGTGAGGTTCACCAACAGTAAAACCTTCCAATCCTGCATTGGAAATTAGTGTTTGAACGTCTTGCAGGATTCCTGCATTCCGCATAAAATCCGTGCATGGGTAATAAGAGGGGTATACTCCCTCTTCACGATGAACTCTCATGACTTGCTGTACCTCCAACTCTTCTTGGTTAAGTTGGTGCATACTCCCTTCCATTTTCTGAAATTTTCAACAATCATTATAAAATTTGATTTCAAGGTATGTAATTGAAGGGAACTACTATAGGAACTTGCTAGAGTACTAAACATGCATCAAAACTAATTTCTTCCACTTAGAACAAGCATGCAAGCTCACTAAACATGTTATCTACAGCAGCAAAATATTCAAGATATACTCAACCAAATGAAATTCTAATTGGACAATCAAAGGAGTCACATACCAAGGAGTAAAAGTGCCAAATTTCAAACAGAAATCTGGGCTGAGCAAGGAGATCGAAAAATCGCGAGTTCTTGAGCAGAAACACGAGTGAGAGGAACTTGGTACGAGTTTTTTCGGGAGAGAGAAGATGCTGGGAGGAAGAGATGATGTAGTGGGGCAAGGAGGGGCCCACACCACAAGGTGGCGCGCCCACCTCCTTGGCCGCGCCGGCCTGTGGTGTGGCACCCTCTGGTGCCCCACAGGTCATCCTCTGGTGCTCCCAGGTGCCTCGTCGAAAAATAGGACCAACGGTGTAATTTTTGTAATTTTTAGAGAACTTCGAAAAATGCACATTTCTGGGTATTAAATTAATTATTACTGCGCAGGAAAATGATTTCTAAAATCTTAAATAGCTAAAGCATATTGCAAAACAAAAGTGCTACAGCAAGTAAAATAGGTGGAGGGAGAAAGAAAGAAAGAAATGTTGTTTAGCTCTTTTATGCAATAAAATATACTTGTTAACAAGGTTGATCAAGTCTTGCTACCAAATAAATTTTATATGACATAAGAAGAAATAAACCTCAAATCAATCATGTTACCTTATATTGAATTGATATGGATCCAATCACAAGAGTTTGATATTCTTCTTTAGGCTCATATATAGGACAATCAATGGATCCCACTTTGATAGTTTTCACATTAAAAATTGTATTAACTCCACATACTTTATCAATCCTCTTGGGAAAATAGACAGTGTGTTCCTTATCATCAACATTGAAAGTAACCATGCCTTTATTGCAATCAATAACAGCCCCTGCAGTATTAAGAAAGGGTCTTCCAAGAATAATGGACATATTATCATCTTCAGGCATTTCCAACACAACAAAATCAGTTAATATCAAGCAATGCTGAGTAACTTGAACAGGAACATTTTCACATACACCAACAGGAATAGCAGTAGATTTATCAGCCATTTGCAAAGATATATCAGTTGGTATTAACTTATCTAAATCAAGTCTCTTATAAAGAGAGAAAGGCATTACACTAACTCCCGCTCCCAAATCACATAGAGCAGTTCTAACATAATTATTCTTGATGGAACAAGGAATAGTCGGTATACCTGGGTCTCCAAGCTTCTTTGGAATCTTACCATTGAAGGAGTAATTAGCGAGCATAGTGGAAATTTCCTCATTGGGGATTTTCCTTTTGTTAGTAACAATATCTTTCATATACTTTGAATAAGGAGGCAATTTAATAGCATCAGTCAAAGGGATTTGCAAAAATAAAGGTTTCATCCAATCACAAAATTTATTATAATGTTCCTCCTCCTTTGATTTTAGTTTCTTAGCAGGAAAAGGCATTTGCTTTTGAACCCAAGGTTCTCTTTCATTACCATGTTTCTCAGTAATAAAATCTTCTTTAGTGTACTTTTTATTTTTAGCATGCTTTTCAGGTTCTTTTTCAATTTCTTCTTTATCAGGAGTATCATTCTTATCATTATCTTCCTCATGTTCATTACCACTTTCAGTTTCAGCATCAGAAATAGAAATACTATTAGGATCATTAACAGGTTCAGAGGATTCTACAACATTCTTATGTTTCTTTTTCTTAGATGGAGCACTAGTTTTAATTAGTTGAGAATCTTGTTCAACTCTTTTGGGATGCCCTTCAGGATATAGAGGATCCTGGGTAGAAACACCACCTCTAGTTGTTACTTCATAAGCATGTTTTTCTTTAGAATTATTTCCCAACAAGTCATTTTGCACTTTAGTAAGTTGATCAATTTGAGTTTGAACCATTTGAAAATGTTTAACAAGTATCTTAACATCATTGGAGGTTCTCTCCACAATACCATGCAATTCACTAATAGCTCGGGAATTTTCCATTAAATGATTCTCTACTCTCATATTAAAGTTTTGTTGCTTAACAATATAATTATCAAACTCATCTAAGCATTGAGCAGGAGGTTTTGAATACGGAATATCTTCCCTAGTAAAGCGTTGAAGAGAGTGTACCTCAATCATGGATGAAGGGGGAGTTATCTCACATAAATCTTCTATAGGAGGTAAATTCTTCACATCTTCAGGTTTAATACCCTTCTCTTTAAGAGACTTCTTGGCTTCCCTCATATCTTCATCATTTAATTTAATCATACCCCTCTTCTTCACTATCGGTGTCGGGGTTGGTTCAGGTGTAGACCAATCATCATGATTCCGGCCTATTTTAGCCAATAATTCTTCAGCTCGTCTGGAGTTCTTTTCCTGAAAACACAACCAGCACAACTATCCGGGTATGCCCTAGACTCAATGGTTAGTCCACTATAAAATATATCAAGTAAATCATGCTTTTCCAAATCATGGTCAGGCTGAGCTCTAATAAGAGAGCAAAATCTCGCCCAAGCCTCAGGCAATTTCTCTCCATCTTCCTGGTCAAAATTATAAATTCTCTGCAAAGCAGCATGTTGAGCACTAGCAGGAAAGTATTTCCGGAAGAAAACATCAAGCAATTCTTTTGGACTTTTAATAGAACCAGGAGGCAAATTATTATACCAAGTTTTAGCATCATCCTTTAATGAGAAAGGAAAAATTTTAGCGACAAAATAAGTACGCATCTTAATATCATCAGAAAACAAGCCACTAAGAGTAGATAACTCAGTCATGTGTTCAACAACACTTTCTTTTTCAGTACCACAAAAGGGTGTTTTCTCAACAATAGCTATATGAGATAGATCAAGAGAAAAATCATAATCTTTATCCCTAATGTTTATAGGAGATGTGGCAAATTTAGGATCAGGAGATAGTTTATATCTAACAGCATGTTCTGCAAGCAACTTTTTAATTTTTCTTGCATCAGTAGTAGCATTGCATTTTTCAATAAAATCATCATCAAGCTCTACATAATCTTCATCAAGATCATCACTAGAATATTCAACAGACTCAGGTGAATTAACAGGTGTAGCAGCATTTTCATTAGGAGTTTCAGTATTTTCAATTTGTCTAGACTTAGCAATTGTAGCATCTAGAAAAGATCCTAACGAACCATCATTATTTTTTTTTGAAGAGAAACAGTGGGTAAAACCCACTGCAATTTTTTTCCTTTTTATTAATAAGTGTCAATATTTACATAGAAGAGAGAGGGACTCTTCCAAAGAAACAGAAAATACAAGAGAAAGAAAATAAAACTAAATCTGAGATTGAAGCCATTCTTTGAAAGTATCTGCATGTTTCTTCTTGATTCTATATGTGAGCATTTTTGCTTCTTGTAAGAAAATAGCTTTCCAACTTGTGAAGCTTGGTGTCTGGTTATGGAAGATCTTGTTATTCCTTGAAATCCAAATGCCTGTTATAACGAACCATCATTATCAAGCACAGCAGAAGCATCATCACAATTATGAGAGGAATTTTCAGATTCAGCAGAAGTACCAGCATTTGAAGTTTGTGGTGGTGAAACAAGTTTACTTATCACAGATGGTGAATCAAGAGCAGCAGAGGTACTAAGAGTTGTACCTTTTCTTGTAGTGGATGGTAATATGGCGATCTTAGTATCGCGAGGTTTACCCATGATGGAGAATTTGCAGCGAACAATATCAATCCAAGTGAACTTCCAAATAAAGCTATGCTCCCCGGCAACGGCGCCAGAAAATAGTCTTGATGACCCACAAGTATAGGGGATCGCAACAGTCTTCGAGGGAAGTATTACCCAATTTATTGATTCGACACAAGGGGAGACAAAGAATACTTGTAAGCCTTAACAACGGAGTTGTCAATTCAGCTGCACCAAACAGACTTGCTCGCAAGAGTTTATCGAGTAACAGTTTTATGGCAGTAGGAGTAGTGAAATAACAAAGAAGTGAAATAAAGACAACAGTGGTGATTATAGTAAACAGCAGGATTAAAATACTGTAGGCACAGGGACGGATTAACGGGCGTTGCATGGATGAGAGAAACTCATATAACAATCAAAGCAGGGCATTTGCAGATAATAATAAAACGGTATCCAAGTACTAATCAATCAATAGGCATGTGTTCCATATATAGTCGTACGTGCTCGCAATGAGAAACTTGCACAACATCTTTTGTCCTACCAGCCGGTGGCAGCCGGGCCTCTAGGGAAACTACTGGAAATTAAGGTACTCCTTTTAATAGAGTACCGGAGCAAAGCATTAACACTCCGTGAACACATGTGATCCTCACATCACTACCATCCCCTCCGGTTGTCCCGATTTCTGTCACTTCGGGGCCATTGGTTCCGGACAGCGACATGTGTATACAACTTGCAGGTAAGATCATAAACAACGAATATCTTCATGAATCAATAACATGTTCAGATCTGAGATCATGGCACTCGGGCCCTAGTGACAAGCATTAAGCATAACAAGTTGCAACAATATCATAAAAGTAACATCTACGGATACTAGGCACTATGCCCTAACAATCTTATGACTATTACATGACCAATCTCATCCAATCCCTACCATCCCCTTCAGCCTACAGCGGGGGAATTACTCACACATGGATGGGGGAAACATGGGGTCGATGGAGAGACGTTGGCGGTGATGGCGGTGAAGATCTCCTCCAATTCCCCGTCCGGCGGAGTGCCAAACGGAGACTTCTGGCTCCCGAGACGGAGTTTCGCGATGTGGCGGCTCTCTGGAGGGTTTCTGGCGACTTCGACTTCTCCCGTGCGTTTTTAGGTCGAGGCCGATAAGTAGTCCGAAGGAGGGCGTCGGAGGCCGAGAGGGGCCACACATAGGGCCGCGCGGCCCCCCCTGGGCCGCGCCGCCTTATGGTGTGGGGCCTCGGGCCTCCACCTACTTGCCCTTCGGCTCCGTGAGTCTTCGGGAAAAATAGGGCCTTCTGTATAAATTCCGAGGTTTTTCCTGAAAGTTGGATTTCTGCACAAAAACGAGACACCAGAGCAATTCTGCTGAAAACAGCGTAGTCCGTGTTAGTTGCATCCAAAATACACAAATTAGAGGCAAAACAATAGCAAAAGTGTTAGGGAAAGTAGATACGTTTTGGACGTATCATGGGGTTACAGAAATAGAGGAAACAGATGTGTGCATTGCATTCATGCATAGAAAATCCGGGGAATTTTCGCGCTTTAAAGTAAAACAGCCACAGAACTGAAGTTTCACTTGATCTTGGTGGAATTGAAGTAGCTCATCAAGTCAAGTGCTATAAACCTCAATGTGACTTTGTTAAAACCTTGTTCTTTGGGTAGAGATGATTTGATCTAAGGGGTTAGATCAAATGGAACTAATGATCAACACAACAATATTTTACTCAATGATAAATTGCTTGATCTTATAAAAGATTATAATATGGTAATCCATGTCATAACATATGAACACCTATTCAATTGCAAATCAAGTATCAATAAAATGGAGAAACCCTTCTTCACTTATCTTTTCCATATCTTTAACAAATAAATATTTCTACCATGAACCTCATGGTATTTCTTGAACTAAACTTGTGAATTTAACACCAACACAAGCTTATCATTAAACCCTAGAGATGGGAGAGGTATATACCCATCAAAGAGATAATAAACAAACTCTAAATTATTAACACTTAAAAGTTGAGCAACTAACTTTGGGGTATAATTTAATTCACTTTAAAACTTATTATCAAATATGGTAAAACACAAGGATTTAAGTGCATAAAAGCCACACATTCTGATTTTAATCATAACTTATTAAATATGTGGAATATCACAAAACTAAATTCGTTTACATTACGAATTATAGTTCAAACTATTTGAATAAAATAAACTATGAGTATTTTGAAACTCATATGATCATGCCTTGGTGAAATCAAACATCACCATTCAAAATTGGGGTATAATACTTGCCTTTGACATTTTGATCCCAATTACAATATAAATTCAATCACACATGATATAGTGACTCACCCACAAGTATAAAATCCTTCACAAGATATTTAGTAACAAAAACCACTTGGCTATCCAAAAACAAATCACATGAGAGGATAATACCATGCCACATGGGATGGAAATATCTACATAGCTTGAATCCTAAGCTATGCCACCTCATGCTTAAAGGATTGCTATGGATGAGAGTATGACACCCAAGCACCTTACTGATACGTCCAATTTGCATCACTATTTTGTATCATAATTTGCTGTTATTCATTGATATATTTCATATTGGGACACAATACTTATGTTATTTCATCTATTTTGCATGTTTCATCATCATTGGAGGATCAAGCACCGGAGCCAGGATTCGCTGGAAAAAGCACCGTCGAACGCAATATTTCGGAAGATCAACCGTGGAAGGAAATTTCACGTAAATTCCTATTTTTCGGATGACGGAGGGAGCCAGAAGGGGGAGAAGAGGGACCCACGGGCCGACCATAGGCGGCGGCCCATGGCTGCCGCCACCTTGTGGTCTGGGGGCCCCACAGCCTCTTTCGCCTCCTTTTCTTCACGTACTCCTTCGTCCCGAAAACCTAAGCCACAGAGAGGACCTCACGAAGGGTTACAGCCGCCCCGCAGAAAAGAGCTCTCCGGTGGGCAGGAATCCGCCGGGAAATTCCCTCCGGAGGGGGAAATCACGCCATCACCATCGTCATCGAGCGGGACATCATCTCCATCATCATCATCATCATCATCTCCACCATCTATACCGCCATCACCACCGCTGCACCTCGTCACCGCTGTAGCAATTCGGGTTAAATCTTGATTGTATGATAGGGGAAACTCTCCCGGCATTATTCTCTACTTGTTATAGATGCTATTGAGTGAAACCATTGAACCAAGGTTTATGTTCAGATTGTTATTCATCATCATATCACCTCTGATTGTATTCCATATGATGTCTCGTGAGTAGTTCGTTTAGTTCTTGAGGACATGGGTGAAGTCTAAATGCTAGTAGTGAATTATGGTTGAGTAATATTCAATGTTATGATATTTAAGTTGTGGTGTCATTCTTCTAGTGGTGTCGTGTGAACGTCGACTACACGACACTTCACCATTTATGGGCCTAGGGGAGTGCATCTTGTATTCGTTTGCTAATTGCGGGGCCGGAGTGACAGAAACCTAAGCCCCCGTTAGTATATCGATGCAAGAGGGATCGCAGGATCTCGAGTTTAAGGCTGTGGTTAGATTTATCTTAATTACTTTCTTGTAGTTGCGGATGCTTGCAAGGGGTATAATCACAAGTATGTATTAGTCCTAGGAAGGGCGGTGCATTAGCATAGGTTCACCCACACAACACTTATCAAAACAATGAAGATTATTTAGCTACATGAAGCGAAAGCACTAGACTAAAATCCTTGTGTCCTTGATGTAGATGTACACGTCCGTTGGGAACCCCAAGAGGAAGGTATGATGCGCACAGTGGCAAGTTTCCCTCAGCATGAAACCAAGGTTTAATCGAACCAGTAGGAGCCAAGAAGCACGTTGAAGGTTGATGGTCGCGAAATGTGATGCGGCGCAACACCAGGGATTCCAGCGCCAACTAGAACCGCACAACACAACCAAAGTACTTTGCCCCAACGAAACAAGGAGGTTGTCAATCTCACCGGCTTGTTGTAACAAAGGATTAAACGTATCGAGTGGAAGATGTTTGCAAAGAAAATAGTAAAACAAGTAGAATGTATGCTATGGAAAGAATAGGACCGGGGTCCACAGTTCACTAGAGGTGTCTCTCCCATAAGATAAAAGCATGTTGGGTGAACAAATTACAGTCGGGCAATTGACAAATAGAGAAAGGCATAACAATGCATATACATGACATGATAAATATAGTGAGATTTAATTGGGCATTACGACAAAGTACATAGACCGCCATCCAACTGCATCTATGCCTAAAAAGTCCACCTTCAGGTTATCGTCCGAACCCCCTCCAGTATTAAGTTGCAAAGCAACAGACAATTGCATTAAGTATTGTGCGTAATGTAATCAATAACTACATCCTTAGACATAGCATCAATGTTTTATCCCTAGTGGCAACAACACATCACAACCTTAGAACTTTCTGTCACTGTCCCAGGTATCAATGAAGGCATGAACCCACTATCGAGCATAATTACTCCCTCTTGGAGTTAAGAGTAAAAACTTGGCCAGAGCCTCTACTAATAACGGAGAGCATGCAAGATCATAAACAACACATGAACAATAGATTGATAATCACCATAATCATAGTACTCTCTATCCATCGGATCCCGACAAACACAACATATAGAATTACATATAGATGATCTTGATCATGTTAGGCAGCTCACAAGATCTAACAATGAAGCACAACAAGGAGAAGACGACCATCTAGCTACTGCTATGGACCCATGGTCCAGGGGTGGACTACTCACTCATCACTCCGGAGGCGACCATGGCGGTGTAGAGTCCTCCGGGAGATGAATCCCTCTCTAGCAGGGTGCCGGAGGCGATCTCCGAATCCCCCGAGATGGGATTCGCGCGCGGCGGCGTCTGTAAGGTTTTCCGTATCGTGGCTCTCGGTGACTGGGGGTTTCGCGACGGGAGCTTTAAGTAGGCGGAAGGTCAACGCGAGGGCCACACGAGGGGCCCAGCGGGCCGCGCGGCCAAGACCTGGGCCGCGCCGGCCACCCCCTGGCTGCCTCGTGGCCCCACTTCGAGGTCTTCGGTCTTCGAAGCCGTGCAAAAATAGGACCACGGGCGAAAGTTTGTCCAATTCCGAGAATATTTTTTACTAGGATTTCTGAAACCAAAAATAGCAGAAAACAGCAACCGGCTCTTCGGCATCTTGTTAATAGGTTAGTTCCAAAAATGCATAAATATGACATATAATGTGCATAAAACATGTAGGTATCATCAATAAAGTAGCATGGAACATAAGAAATTATCGATACGTTGGAGACGTATCAGCATCCCCAAGCTTAGTTCTCGTCCCGAAGGTAAAACGATAACAAAGATAATTTCTGAAGTGACATGCCATCATAATCTTGATCATACTATTTGTAAACATATGTAATGAATGCAGCGATCAAAGCAAAGGTAATGACATGAGTAAACAACTGAATCATATAGCAAAGACTTTTCATGAATAGTACTTCAAGACAAGCATCAATAAGTCTTGCATAAGAGTTAACTCGTAAAGCAATAAATCAAAGTAAAGGTGTTGAAGCAACACATAAGAAGATTAAGTTTCAGCGGTTGCTTTCAACTTGTAACATGTATATCTCATGGATATTGTCAACATAAAGTAATATAACAAGTGCAATATGCAAGTATGTAGGAATCAATGCACAGTTCACACAAGTGTTTGCTTCTTAAGGTGGAAGGAGATAGGTAAACTGACTCAACAATAAAAGTAAAAGAATGGTCCTTCAAAGAGGAAAGCATCGATTGCTGTATTTGTGCTAGAGCTTTTATTTTGAAAACATGAAACAATTTTGTCAACTGTAGTAATAAAGCATATGAGTTATGAAAATTATATCTTACAAGTTGCAAGCCTCACGCATAGTATACTAATAGTGCCCGCACCTCGTCCTACTTAACTTGGACTACCGGATCTTTGCATGCCATGTTTCAACCAAGTGTCACAAAGGGGTACCTCCATGCCGCCTGTACAAAGGTCCAAGGAGAATGCTCGCATTTCGGATTTCTCGCTTTTGATTATTCTCAACTTAGACATCCATACCGGGACAACATGGACAACAGATAATGGACTCCTCTTTAATGCATAAGCATGTAGCAAAGTTATTATTCTCATATGAGATTGAGGATATATGTCCAAAATGAAACTTCCACCATGATTCATGGCTTTAGTTAGCGGCCCAATGTTCTTCTCTAACAATTTTGCATGCTCCAACCACTAAAATGATAGACCTTCAGACAAGACGGACATGCATAGCAACTCACATGATATTCAACAATAGTTGATGGCGTCCCCAGAACATGGTTATCGCACAACAAGCAACTTAATAAAATATAAAGTGCATAAGTACATATTCAATACTACGATAGTTTTTAAGGCTATTTTGTCCCATGAGCTATATATTGCAAAGGTGAATGATGGAATTTTAAAGGTAGCACTCAAGCAATTTACTTTGGAATGGCGTGTAAATACCATGTAGTAGGTAGGTATGGTGGACACAAATGGCATAGTGGTTGGCTCAAGGATTTTGGATGCATGAGAAGTATTCCCTCTCGATACAAGGTTTAGGCTAGCAAGGTTATTTGAAGCAAACTCAAGGATGAACAAGTGCAGCAAGACTCACATAAAAGACATATTGTAAACATTATAAGACTCTACACTGTCTTCCTTGTTGTTCAAAACTCAATACTAGATATTATCTAGACCTTAGAGAAACCAAATATGCAAATCAAATTTTAGCAAGCTCTATGTATTTCTTCATTAATGGGTGCAAAGCATATGATGCAAGAGCTTAAACATGAGCACAACAATTGCCAAGTATCACATTATCCAAGACATTTTTAGAATTACTACATGTAGCATTTTCCAATTCCAACCATATAACAAATTAACGAAGAAGAAACTTCGCCTTGAACATTATGAGTAAAGCCTAAGGACACATGTGTCCATATGCAACAGCGGAGCGTCTCTCTCTCCCACAAAGTGAATGCTAGGATCCATCTTATTCAAACAAAACAAAAACGAAAACAAACCGACGCTCCAAGTAAAGAACATAGGATGTGACTGAATAAAAATATAGTTTCAGGGGAGGAACCTGATGATGTTGTCGATGAAGAAGGGGATGCTTGGGCATCCCCAAGCTTAGACGCTTGAGTCTTCTAAAAATATGCAGGGATGAACCACGGGCATCCCCAAGCTTAGAGCTTTCACTCCTCTTGATCTTAGTATATCATTCTCCTCTTGACCCTTGAAAACTTCCTTCACACCAAACTTCAAGCAAACTCATTAGAGGGTTAGTGCATCATTAATAATTCACTCATTCAGAGGTGACACAATCATTATTTTCACTTCTGGACATTGCATAATGCTACTGGACATTAATGGATCAAAGAAATAAATCCAACATAGCAAAAGAGGCAATGCGAAATAAAAGGCAGAATCTGTCAAAAACAGAACAGTCCGTAAAGACGAATTTATAAATGGCACCAGACTTGCTCAAATGGAAAAACTCAAAACTAATGAAAGTTGCGTATATATCTGAGGATCACGCTCGTAAATTGGCAGATTTTTCCGAATTTTCTACAGAGAATTATGCCCAGATTCGTGACAGACAGCAATGCTGTTTCTGTGCAGCGATCCCAAATATAACATCAACTTTGACATAGAAACTTTACTTTGGCACAAAAACATGATAAGGAGGTTGCTACAGTAGTAAACAACTTCCAAGACTCAATAAAACAAAATTGCTGTAGGTAAAAACATGGGTTGTCTCCCATAAGCGCTTTTCTTTAACTAGGCGCAGAAAGTGCAAATCAAGTATTATCGAATGAAGAAGCATCAACATCATAGCTTGTTCTAATAGAATCAAAAGGCAACTTCATTCTCTTTCTAGGGAAGTGTTCCATACCTTTCTTGAGAGGAAATTGATATTTAATATTACCTTCCCTCATATCAATAACAGCACCAACAGTTCGAAGAAAAGGTCTTCCCAACACAATTGGACAAGATGCATTGCATTCGATATCCAAGACAACAAAATCAACGGGGACAAGGTTATTGTTAAACGTAATATGCACATTATCAATCCTCCCCAAAGGTTTCTTTTTAACATTATCGCGCAAGATTAACATCCAAATAACAATTCTTTAATGGTGGCAAGTCAAGCATATCATAAATCTTTTTAGGCATAACAGAAATACTTGCACCAAGATCACATAAGGCATTACATTCAAAGTCATTGAATTTCATTTTAATGATGGGCTCCCAACCATCTTCTAACTTTCTAGGAATAGAAGTTTCAAGTTTTAGTTTCTCTTCTCTAGCTTTTATGAGAGCATTTGTAATATGTTTTGTAAAGGCTAAATTTATAGCACTAGCATTAGGACTTTTAGCAAGTTTTTGCAAGAACTTTATAACTTCAGAGATGTGGCAATCATCATAATCTAAATCATTATGAGCTACAGCAATGGGATCATTATTCCCAAGGTTGGAAAAAATTTCAGCAGTTTTATCACAAGCATCACAAGCAGTTTCAGCAATTTCAGGCAGCTTTGTACGCTTTGCACTAGGAGTAGAAACATTGCCAACACCAATTATTTTACCATTGATAGTAGGAGGTGTAGCAACATGTGAAGAATTAGCATTACTAGTGGTGGTAATAGTCCAAACTTTAGCTACATTATTCTCTTTAGCTAGTTTTTCATTTTTTTTTCTCTATCCCACCTAGCACGCAACTCAGCCATTAATCTTATATTCTCATTAATTCTAACTTGGATGGCATTTGCTGTAGTAGTAATCTTATTATCAAGATCATTATTAGGCATAACTTTCAACTTTAAAAGATTAACATCAGAGGCAAGCCTATCAACTCTAGAAGCGATAGTATCAATTTTATCAAGCTTTTCCTCAACAGATTTGTTAAAGCATTTTGTACTAATAAATTCTTTAAGCATGGCTTCAAGACCAGAGGGTACACTTCTATTATTGTTGTAAGAATTTATAAAATTACCATAACCATTACCATTAGCAGAAGGATATGGCCTATAGTTATTACCAGATTTGTATAAGCATTGTTGTTGAAATTATTATTTTTAATGAAATTCACATTAACATTTTCTTCTTGAGCAACCAATGAAGCTAAAGGAACATTATTTGGATCAACATTAGATCTACCATTCACAAGCATAGACATAATCACATCAATCTTATCACTCAAGGAAGAGGTTTCTTCAACAGAACTTACCTTGTGGAGCTCTTTCCGTGTGCCATTCGGAGTAATTTATCATCATATCATCAAGAAGTTTTGTAGCCGCCCCAATGTGATGGACATAAAGGTACCAGCAGCTGAATCCAATAAATTCGAAGAAAAATTTAGTCCTCGTATAGAAGGTTTGGATGATCATCCAAGTAATCAGTCCATGGGTTGGGCAATTCTTTACAAAGTTTTCATTCTCTCCCATGCTTGAGCAACATGTTCAAGATCTAATTGTTTAAAATTCATTATGCTACTTCTCAAAGAAATAATTTTAGGGAGGATAATATCTACTAATAAAAGCATCCTTGCATTTAGTCCATGAATCAATACTATTCTTAGGCAAAGATAGCAACCAATCTTTAGCTCTTCCTCTTAATGAGAAAGGAAACACTTTCAATTTAATAATATCACCATCTACATCTTTATACTTTTGCATTTCACAAAGTTCAACAAAATTATTGAGATGGGCAGCAGCATCATCAGAACTAGCACCAGAAAATTGTTCTCTCATGACTAGATTTAGTAAAGCAGGTTTAATTTCAAAGAATTCTGTTGTAGTAGCAGGTGGAGCAATAGGTGCATAGGAAATCATTATTATTTGCATTTGTGAAGTCACACAATTTAGTATTTTCAGTGGTTGGCCATTTTAGCCAACAGAAATAAAGCAAACTAGATAAAGTAAATGCAAGTAACTAATTTTTTTGTGTTTTTGATATAGCAAACAAGATAGCAAATAAAGTAAAACTAGCAACTAATTTTTTTGTGTTTTAATTTAGTGCAGCAAACAAAGTAGTAAATAAAATAAAGCAAGACAAAACAAAGTAAAGAGATTGAGAAGTGGAGACTTTGCTTTTGAACCCAAGGCTCTCCATTACCATGCTTGATGCGCGTAGATGTACACGTCCGTTGGGAACCCCAAGAGGAAGGTATGATGCGCACAAAGGGCAAGTTCCCTCAGAAAGGAACCAAGGTTTAATCGAACCAAGAGGAGCCAAGAAGCACGTTGAAGGTTGATGGTCGCGAAATGTGATGCGGCGCAACACCAGGGATTCCGCGCCAACTAGGAACCCGCACAACACAAAAAGTACTTTGCAACGAAACAGCTGAGGTTGTCAATCTCACCGGCTTGCTGTAACAAAGGATTAAACGTACGAGTGGAAGATGTTTGCAAAGAAAACAAGAAAACAAGTAGAATGTATGCTATGGAAAGAATAGGACCGGGGTCACAGCTCACTAGAGGTGTCTCTCCCATAAGATAAGCATGTTGGGTGAACAAATTACAATCGGCAATTGACAAATAGAGAAAGGCATAACAATGCATATACATGACATGATAAATATAGTGAGATTTAATTGGCATTACGACAAAGTACATAGACCGCCATCCAACCGCATCTATGCCTAAAAGTCCACCTTCAGTTATCATCCGAACCCCCTCCAGTATTAAGTTGCAAAGCAACAGACAATTGCATTAAGTATTGTGCGTAATGTAATCAATAACTACATCCTTAGACATAGCATCAATGTTTTTATCCCTAGTGGCAACAAGACATCACAACCTTAGAACTTTCTGTCACTACCCAGTATCAATGAAGGCATGAACCCACTATCGAGCATAATTACTCCCTCTTGGAGTTAAGAGTAAAAACTTGGCCAGAGCCTCTACTAATAACGGAGAGCATGCAAGATCATAAACAACACATGAACAATAGATTGATAATCACCATAATCATAGTACTCTCTATCCATCGGATCCCGACAAACACAACATATAGAATTACATATAGATGATCTTGATCATGTTAGGCAGCTCACAAGATCTAACAATGAAGCACAACAAGGAGAAGACGACCATCTAGCTACTGCTATGGACCCATGGTCCAGGGGTGGACTACTCACTCATCACTCCGGAGGCGACCATGGCGGTGTAGAGTCCTCCGGAGATGAATCCCCTCCGCAGCAGGCCGGAGGCGATCTCCGCGTAATCCCCCGAGATGGGATCCGCGGCGGCGCGTCTCTGTAAGGTTTTCCGTATCGTGGCTCTCGGTGGGGGTTTCACGACGGAGCTTTAAGTAGGCGGAAGGTCAACGCGAGGGCCACACGAGGCCCGGGGGCAGGGCCGCGCGGCCAAGACCTCGGACGCGCGGCCACCCCGGCTGCCTCGTGGCCCCACTTCGTTAGGTCTTCGGTCTTAAGCTTCGTGCAAAAATAGGACCCGGGGCGAAAGTTTCGTCCAATTCCGAGAATATTTCTTTACTAGGATTTCTGAAACCAAAAACAGAGAAAAAAGAATTTGCATCTTGTTAATAGGTTAGTTCCAGAAAATGCATAAATATGACATATAATGTGCATAAAACATGTAGGTATCATCAATAAAGTAGCATGGAACATAAGAAATTATCGATACGTTGAGACGTGTGTCCTCAAGAACGTTTATAAGTAAACAAACCCGCTTGTCCTTTGTGCTAAAAGGATTGGGCCACTCGAATTATTTCTCTCGCATTTTATTTACTTGTACTTTATTTATGCAATATCAAAACCCCGAATACTGTCCGTGAGCATTTGCAGTTGAATCCTTCATCGAAACCGCTTGTCAACAACACCTTCTCTCGCTTTGGTTCGACACTCTTATTTATCGAAAGTACTACGATACACCCCTATACTTGTGGGTCATCACTTACTCATCAAATCAAAGCAAGAGTCACCCACCTATGTGTCATGATACTAGAGCATGCCCAAGCCTATAAAAGGAACCCTCTACCTCATTCATTCTATCATCTTGTACCATGATACAAGCAAACCAAAGAGTTGGGCCAATCCATAATTTAGATAGGATCAAGATGAAGCAGCTAGGAGGTGGAGGCATACCACAAGAAGAAGGTTATCAGATTTCCTGAAGAACAAGCTTCAGAAGATAGCAAGGTAGAATTCTTAGGTAAACCACATGTTCAGATAATCACATCATCATTCCTTGAGTAGAACCTTAGATTATAATCCAAGTCCTTGTGGAGTGAGAGAGGTAATAGGTATAACCCTAGCTAAACACATCAAGTGATACTTTGTGAAGCCATACCATGCATGTTCATCACCATTGGGTAATGATCATAAACCCTAAGAACTTGAGGTAGAATATATTAAGAACTAGTTGATCAGGTCTAAACCATAACCATGCTTTAGAGATATATAATTACCAGTTAAACCTTAGTGGGTTAAGCAGATACAATCCAGTACATTAAATCATAGGGGAACTACTATAAACTCAAAACCATTTTCCATAGGATAATTAGAGAGACAATATTGGATAGTAACAAACCTTGCATAGTTCAGCCCAATATCAATCAAAAGGATTTTGATTGAACAACTCTATGAGTAGTGAGGAAGAGCAACCCTAGCCAAAGTAATATGGTGTTAAATCACATATAGAACCTATACCCATATCTCCAACTAACTTGTGAATTAATTGATGACCACAAGTAAAACCCTATACCATACCCCAATTCTAGTATGTGTATCACTTGGGTGATCACAATTCAAACCCTAGGCCATAATTGAGTTACAAACCATATGTCATTAGATGAATATAATTAGAACCCTAAAAGTACTCACTAGTCAAATCTTATACTTCAATTATGGAATATAAGAAACACCTAGTGCTAAATTCCATAATTAAAACCCATGGGTGGTGATTAACCACTTATATCAACCACTTATCCTTATAATTAAGAACAAACCATGATGGAAACCATACCTACCTTAGATACTTTCTAAGATAATGATAGTGTTAATCTTACAAGGGGGTTACAATGGAAATTATAAAAAACTAATAAATAGGTGCTCACATAAAATCATATGTAAGTCATCCAATTCTCAAATAGAAATCAAGTCCTAATAACAACCTCTAAAATACTTTGATTTAAAATTACCAACTCTAATAATTCCAAATAGATTTGATTCACAAGAAAAAGGAAATTTAAAATGAGAAATTAAACTCATGCCTATTTGTTATTTTGAATAAACCCACAAGTATGCAATATAATCCAATATAAAGTAATTGTTTAAAATGAAATAGTGGTGTAATAATCATTACACCAGATATTAACAAAATTAACATATTGAAATATCTGCAAAATAGAAAAGAGTTAAACTTTGAATTCAAATATGAATTCAAAAATTAGAAATACAAAACAGAAAATAAATAAAAGAGAAAAAGGGGAAAAACCTTACCAGACCTTACCTGGCCGTGGCAGCCCACCAGAAGCCCAACCGCACCAGCCCAGCAGCAGCCCATCAACGCAGCCCAACACCGGCCCGCATAACCCTTCGTCCAAAATATCGAGGACGAACTCGTCCTCATCCTCTCCTCGCGCATGGACGACAGCACTGCGTCGTGCTCCTCTTCTCCTCTCTCGCTGGCGATCCCTCCTCGCTCGGCGTCGTGACGAGGCACGCCCTGACGCCATATAAAAACCCTAAACGACGAACCCTAGCTCCGTTTCCCTCTCTCTTTGCTCAATTTCCCCATACCGAAACCCTGGCTCCGCCGGTCACCATTACCGCCGGCGATGGAAGCCTCCCCGAGCCAAACCGAGCACACCAGCGTGACCGCCGTCCTCGACTTGCTACTCCTGCAGAAGGAATCGAGCCGGAGCAGTACGTAGCGCCGACGCCGACCTCATCTCTCCGACGGCCGGAGCTGGCAATTCCGGCGATGCCGACCACCCCTTGCCTCGCCATCAAGCCCTGCATGCTCAGGGTGAGCTCCTCTTCCTCCTCGAGTGCTCGGCATGCTCGATAGTGGTCTAGATCGTCGCCGTGTTTGAGCACCGACGGATGCCGTCGCAGTACCTCGCCGCCGATCAAGCTCCGGTGACCTAACCGGAGCGGCGCCGCTATCTTTAGGTTCCTCGTGATGCGCTGGTTCGAATGGAACCAGTAGCTCATCCACGCGTGGCCAGAATCATCGCCGCCGACGTCGTCTGCCCGCCGGCCACCGTGAGCCATGCCCAGTCATTAATTTTGACTTGGTCAAGCCGACGTGGCCGCTGACCTGGCCCCTGGCCCACATGTCAATAGCTGCGGGTAGTTCTAGTCTGGGTAACTCTAGTATTTTCCAGTTTTAATTTAAATCCCCTAAATTACTGAAACTTCACATGAACTTATAAAATTCATCTTAACTCAGAAAAATTCATATGAGATATTAAAATGTTCATAAAAATAAAATCTATTCAATAAAAATATAATATGAAATTTTTATTTCTAATAAAAATTTAATTATTTAACCCGATTAATTTAAGCCTTTATTATTAATTCTAAATTCAATTAAAATTCAATAATTAGGAAAATTTTCCAAATTAAATAAAAACCAGTACATAAATAAAGAAAACATTAAAACTAATTTTATTTATTTGTTTTTTAAATCCTTATTAGAAGGATTTAAAACCTAAATAATAACTACCTTAATTATTAATTCTTTAAAATAATAAAATGCCAAATTCAATATTATTTTTATTTCAAAGTTATTAATCATAGAACTATATGGTAGATTAGGAAACCTAGTTCCATATTGAATAAAATTATAACCTCATAATTTTTGTGGAACCCTAACACCCTAATTCATTTAGGAACCCTAGGTCCATTACTTCATATGAACCTTAATTTGTTTATAAACTTAAACCCTAGGTTATACCATGTGATCATCCTACTTTCTTTTAAATCATAGAACCATATAGAACCTAGATTCTTGTCATGTCCACATAAAATGTAGAAGACCAGTCACTAATATATGGGTATCTCATGTGTTTATCTTCATCAGACCTAGATGATCAAGTAGGGTCAACCAAGTGTAAACCCTAGATCCTATTATCCATAATTCAGTATTCCATGTATGCACACCTATCCAACCTACATGATCAAATTAGGATAACCCAAGTCTAAAACCTAGTTTCTAATGCCAAAACCATCATCCTTATTCATCCATGTTTAGCATCACACCATGGTGATGAACCCTAATAGCAATCATGCCAATATTGTGCATCAGATTCCATACACACTAAACCCTACTGATAATACATATTTATGCACTATCCTATTTAGGAACCAACTATTCTTTACCTAGTGAATCCAATAGCAAAACCTAGACCACCTTAACCTTAATTGCTATACTTCTTACTACTTAAGAAGTATGTTCTTCAAAAGTTATTCTTTTGAAGTAAATAGGGAGTAATTACCAACCCTACTTATAAGGACCTATAAACCTTAGCTAGCTATCACTAGTAAGATATGAACAACCATGGTAGCAATCAATTATATTCAATTACTTAGTCTTTCCTGGTTTAACCCCAAACTAGGCACCCTTTATATGACTAGGAACGCAATTCCACCTTAGTGTGATCCCTATAATACTTGATTAGGAAACTCAATTGAGAACCATGATAAACCATAGGACCCCGCAAGCCCAATTGTCATACTTGTTCTTTATTAAAGAATATGTTCTTCAAAAGTTATTCTTTTGAAGAATATAACAAGTAATCAATCATGCCATATAGTACTAAAACTGACAACTATTCTTTACATATTAACATTATGCAAATTATCATTCCTTGTGTGCTCAATTGATTACTTTGCTTCATTATACAATTTGTACATGAAACCAAGTAATCAAACCTTAATAAGAACCTTGTTTGGGAATCACTCTAAAAGTGCAACACACCCTGAAACAATCATTACAACTCACTGATCCTAAATCATCGGGGTTAGGTCACGCTTAGAGCGATTGCATCTCATACTTATGCATTATTGCATACTTGCCAATCTTTTAAACATCGTCCTTATCGGACGATGATGCTATTTCAGAATTTGGAGTTATTGCGTATCGAAGACCTTGTCTGCATAATCTTGCAGACAAGAAAAGCAAGTTCATCGCTTGCTCATGTCATTTGAGTATTTTTACCAAATTACTTGCAAAGTACTATGTTTATCACTATTGCATAAAAAGCAAAACCACTATTTTCATAACTATGAATATGACTATGTGGTGGGCAATGGAACCATGGGTGTGTTGATATGGTGGAGGTTCCATTGCAAGGGTTTATATCCATCTAGGATTAAACAACAAATGTCAGTGATTCTTGTGCCGTAATACCCGTGTTAACCATAAGATCTGGAATGGACGGTATAGTCAATTGTATTTCCACCTCTTGTACATCAACGGACGCGCTTTACCGTAGACACTTGTTATCCAAAGGTGCATTTGGTGGCTGGGGAAGCCTAAAGTCCCCACGGCATTGTCTGTAGACACTTGTATCCCGAGGAGCATTTGGTGGCTGGGGAAGCCTAAAGTACCCACGGTATTGCGGTCTATGAAGGGTTGCATCTACCGGCGAAGGAGTTCATGGTAAGAGCCCAGAACTGTTGTCGTGGTCGGGGTCCACCCGTGAGTGGGAATAATGGGACCGACGAGGACCCAGGGTCGGGGCATGCAACAAAGGGTGGGTGTGCGAGGTAGCGGAGGAATATGATTGACTATGACCTTATACCGGGCCTCACACCAAAGGAAGTGTGGACGGGGAATATGCCCGGTTGGCACCAAGGTTAAGATCTCTTATGGGTAAAGCAACACACCTCACAGAGTGTAACGAATCACTCCCTGTTCCGGGATATGGGCGAACGCGGCTGGAAAGGAACTCCATGAAGTTCTAGTCAACCGGTGAAGGCTGACGGACATAGCTCTTCAGAATAAAATCAACCTTTTGAAGAAATGATTACAAAACTTGCATTGCCTATGACTTTCTGGTCTATGGCTGTAGCTAGTGCATTAAACACCTCTTTCCTATAATGAACTTGTTGAGTACGCTCGTACTCATCCCACTCTTAAATCCTCTGCTTAGATATGAGCAGACCGAGGATCTACAGTGCAACCTCAAGACCGAGGAGTCAACAACTACTACAAAGGGACATGACCCTGTCAGAGGAGTCAAAACACCACATCCAACAAGGAGAAAACATAGATTAGCAATAGAAGGGAACTAGCTTCCTAAACCTAGCTCCTATTTAGCTAGAATCTATTCATAGCGTAGCTAGTTAAATACTCTACAAATAGAGTTCGTGTTAGGATTAGACTACGAGTCGTTCTTCTGGAGTTTATTTGCAGTTTTACCTCATTGTAAAGTAGGAGGCTGTGATGATCTTATGTAACAGAGTCAATGTTGTAATTCTATAGACATACCTTGGACCCGCATATGTTTCTGTTGTACCACTCGAGCGATATAATACTAGTGGAACGGTGTTTCATTGGTGTTATATCAGACTTGCATACTACACCATGCAGTGGTATGCCGGGTCACCACAAAAAAACAAATGGCATGCAAACTGAATAAATTGACCAGTACAAGTTGTAGTAATACCTTAGCTTCTGTTAAGATCAGAGGTCGCATGAAGCACTAGTGCCATAAAATGTTTAGCAGCTAAAGTGAAATGATAGATATATTCTAAACAATACAACAGAAAGACAAAATTATAACAGAGCAATTTCAATACACAACAGATGGAATGGATACACGTAATGAATTGCAGCACAACACTTCACTGAAAAGTTGGGACCATAATGCAACAGTTACATTCGATGCAACAAGCGGTGCTCCAAGTTTTTCTGCTCAGGTGAAACTAGCAACTGAACAAATTGACAAGATAATCTGATACATTCAATCATCAGCTAGAACAAAAAAAATAGTCAATGAAATAATATTCAGTATTTGGTAAGACTGCATACAATTGATCTTCAAGAGATACAAGACGAATGATTTCACTGGTATAAGTTCAGTAGCAAGGGGCTCTGCCAACAGCCAGAATGTTCAACCAAGTGAGTTCTTCAGTGAATGTTTAGGCCAAGAATCGTAGCCCAGTTCATTATATGCCACGATGGATATGTTGGCACGCTGTTAGACGGGTGGCAGTGGGCTGCCTAGGCCGGGTTGCCCCGACAACGGCCACAACATTCTTGGAGTAGGCAACATCAATATAGGTAGAAGCTGCAAAAGAAGTATTCGACCAGAGAAACAGAGGAAGAATGCTATAAGACTAATGTATGCTTCATCACCTAGTGCACTTCGATATACTTGACCCATGGACGCTGAACCACTAATAATAAAACTGGATGAATTGTTTTTTTTTACATCCTAACTGAATGAAGTGACGATGTCAGTGACCAGATGTGAAGTATAAGGTTCCATCAGGTAGCCAAGGATTCAACTTACCAGGATCCAAAGAAGGGGGCCCCAAGAACCAGGGCGACCTGGAAAGCCAGACCCTCCGGCTGATACCTGATCCTACATTCCAGGGCTTCGCCCACCTGGTCCTCAAGGCCCAAGCGGAACAGAACCTGCTGCCGAGTGCAAACAACAGTTTCACAAGAACTCACCCATGACACAATCTTTTTTCATAGAACAAAACAAGACTTGACACAGCAGTTGGAGGTGAAGAATTTATAAATGTACAGTGAGAAGCAAAAACTAGTAGTGCATGCAACTCCCATTCCCTGGATTACCTGCTACTCTTACCCACTGGTCGACTTTCCAACTACTATTCTGAATTCTCTGCTTATTTTTGCCTTACAAAGACACATTTGAGCAAACACGCCGCATAAAGAGAAGGGATACAATATCAGGTGAAGACACTTCTCTATCGATCACCAGTTTCATGTCGCAGACACACACACACATCTGGAGTAATTTAAAAACTTATTTGTACATTCCGAATAGAGTGACTCATGGCTCTCATATTCTGAAGCAAATGCTCAGTGTATCTAGTGGTTGCTTCATAAATGGTGACTTGATAATTTTAGCATCAGCCCACACAGTAGACACTGCGGTCCGATAAGGTACTGAGACAAGCACATATTTCATGAGACCACATAAGAATCAGAGCTTCGGGTGCCGTAAAGAAGCCAGCAGGATCATACTTGATCCAGATACAAACAGCTAGGTCATTAAGAGGCACCACCTCACTCAACAACTGTCAGATGAAAGGCGAAGCGTTCGCAGCATAACCTTCTAGTGCTGTAAAGAAGGTGTGTGGAACAAGAGTTTGTTTCAGCCGAAATCCAGTTAGACGGAGGCCTTGGCCACCGCAATGGAAACTACCAACCAATTTGCCGAGCAGCCACCGACCAAACCAGACCAGCAAGTGCACGTCACCATTCACCAAAGCAACATCCATTGGCCAAGATGCAATCAGTGCAGCCTTAAAACCGGTCCCTGATTTCTGCAACCGGCAACTAGATTTTGTACTTCAAGTCCCAAACGTGACATTTGTAGTCCTGCAACACCCATATATCAACCGCTTCGGTTGCAGTGTTATGGTTGTAGATGCCAAGTGTGCCATCCATCTCAATGATACGTGAGTCGCTGGTAACATTTGGTGGACGCATCTGCCGAAACGTCTCCAGCTACGGTGTCAAATACAACTATCGGTTTGGTTTGAGCCTGATACTGTGATGGGTACTAATGCAGGTTATCACCGAACAGGGGAGGTGGGTTGAGGGCTGGTGGAAGGTGGCACTATCTCGGGACTAATCTTGTAAGCAAGTTCCTCGCTAGCTTTGTTGGCGCCTTCTCTTTTCTTGTAGTATTGGTCACACGACTTGGACATGCCCAATGGAGGATAATTCTTATGGTCTCAATCTCACCATGTGCAAAACTGATGTCACAAATATTGTTGTGTTATTCGAGCATCAAGGCCACCGATCATCTAGAGAGCTTAGGAGATGGAACCTCACCTGTCTTGCTCATGAGCTTAAGTTAAACTGGGTTGTTAACTCTGCATAGAAGAAAAGGCTTCTTGTGAGCTTACGGTGAAGTGCCAAGCAGATGAAGACTACTGTGGACCATAAATACTTATAACTAGTGTTGGTTTCTCCAGTGGTGAACAAAACCTTACTAAAACTTATCTGAAGAAAACAAACAAATAATTAGCACCAAATTAACAGATGCAATGTCAGATTCAACGTTTAGAGTCTGTACCGGTCAGACTAACAATCAAAATACCTAGCGTTTCTGAAATTCATGATTTGGCTCACCAAATAATGTTGCTCATAATATGTTTAGTTGTTCGGAACCAGCCAGACCAAAAAACTTGAAAAGTAACCAAGTTTGAAACTCAACACGTGTTTGCAAATGGCATCAAATTCAACCAAGTGTAAAACAGCATGTAGGATCACACGAACTTTTCCAGAAAAATAAAGGGTCAAATTTTAAGCAAGAAATAAACTCCTCAGAAGTCCCTTCTGCTCCACATAACATACACCATCTCATAGATGTCCTTTCAGGAATTGGAACGATATAGGAGGTGAAATAAGTCATCACTGGAGTATCACATGGATTTGGCACATTGCACCATTTCAAAACAGAAATGTTGAAAATGGAACCGTTTGAAGCTCTAAACATGGAAACTTGTGGCATAGAACTCAACCAATTACTGGCAACAAAATAGTTGGAGAATCAAACAAAAATCTCAATAGAGACCACTGAAAAATAAAAGGTTGTCAAGAACTGAAGCGACGTATGAGGCGAAATAAGTCATTAAAATTCAGTACGCTGCACTATTTCAATTAGGAAAATAGACAAATGGGACCATATTTGAAGCACTGCACGCATTTGCTTGCCGTGTCGAATTCAACCAAATGTCGACATCATTTAACAGTTCCGAAATCAAACAAAGGTACCAAGGAACAAGACTGAAATAAGGAGAGCCTGTAACAAGCAACCTGAACTCTTATATTCAGTTCCACACAGGTGTGCAGCGTCCATCGGGATGTGCATCCAGGAACTGGAGCGATATACTAGTGCGGAAATCAGTTATCACTTGTTATCCGGATCCCACCTTCAGGACGCAGATTCCATGTGGCGCGCTACGCATCTCCTTGCTGCACAAAAGGAAATCGTTCTCTGGGAGTCTAGCTGCAGCGCGCGGACTAGTAAGAACATAAGCACCCGAGATGAACAATGGGAAGCTATGCATCTAGACTCTATAGTCTAGACCGATGTTTCTAGTGTCTATGCGAGTGAAGCGGGAGGAGTAACGCGGTACCATTCGAGCGTAGAGGTTTTCGGCCGGAGTCGCGGACGCTGGGAGGCATCAGCATCGCCGTCGCGTCCACCGGCCGCCGCCGCCGACGACGACGACGACGACACGAACGGCGCAGGGTTCCTTCAGAGAGGAAAAGGCCCAGCAAATAGTCTGTTTAAGTAGGCCTGCGAGGCGAGGCCCATGGGGCTGGCCCTCTTTAGGGAACCCGGAGCCGGATTCCGTCTGGAGTCTGGCCTGGTACGGCAGCTCTACGCGGAAGCCTTTGAAAAGAGTCGAAGCTCTGGCGGTAAATTTCTCGGTCTTGCTAGTTCACCGTCGACCTGCATCCGATCTTGTTCTTGAGATCGAATCACCACTGTCGTCTCCGGATGGAATCGCCGCTGGCGACTATGGCCACGAGCGCAGGAGCGACGCATCTCCACCGCGGCCTCCCGGAGGAGATTGTCGTGTGGGAGATCCTCGTCCGCCTCCCACCTAAACCCCTCCTCCGGTGCCGCGCCGTCTGCCGCGCCTGGCGCCGCGCCACCTCGACGCGCGCCTTCCTCCAGGCGCACCACGCCCGCCAGCGGAGCCTCCCCATCGTCTCCTGGTCCAGATATGGTGGGCCCCGCTACGAAGACTTCCTCGCCTTTGATCACAAGGCTGCTGCTGGCACGCGTCTCCAACCTCTCGCCCGGCTCGAAGATTCCTTCGAGCCGGAGGCCTCCTGCGAAGGCCTCCTCATCTTGTCCAAGGATGGGGTGTGCTTGTCCGTCTGTAACCCCGCCACGCGTCAGCACGCTCCCCTCCCGCAACTCTCCGGTTTCGATGTATTGGGGATGTACGCACACCGCCCTACCGGCGAGTACCGGGTCCTACTACGTCGGATTTATCACACGGACTGCTACGTCTTCGCGTTGGGCTCCGATCAGCCGCCAAGGCACGTCGGGGTGCTGGAGGGGGTGGCAACGTCAGCATATCTCGAAAAACCTACCCTGCTCCGGCATAGCCTGCATTGGTACATCGTGCATTACCCACATCTATATCAGGTTGGACACAGAGACGTAATAGTATTCGACACCAGGTCCAAGTCGTTCCGACGGATGCGTGCTCCGGTTGTGCCGGACAAGTCATATATCTTCGAGATGGATGGTACGCTTGGCATCTATAGCTACAACGACACCACGCAAATCGTTGATATATGGGTGTTGCGGGACTATGGAAGCGAGGTATGGGGGCACAAGTACAGCGTCGAATTGCCTGCAGAGGAAATCAAGCGGTTCGGGTGGTGGAGTTGCAATTGGCATGTCACCGTTCACTCGGTGGATGGTGACGTGCTCTTGCTGGTCACTCACGGCGGGTGGATGTTTCATGTTGGTATTGACGGCAAACTGGTTGATAGCTTCCATCGTGATGGCCAACATGCCTCTACTTGTAAACTTTCGCTGAAACAAACTCTTGTTCCGCATGCTTTCTTCGCGGCACTAGAAGGTTATGTTGTCAACACTTCGCCTTTCCTCTGAGGGCTGCTGAGTAAGATGGCTCCTCTCAATGGCCTAGCTGTTATATCCTCAATTGATGCATTATAAAGTTGTACACTCTGTTTTGTGGTTGCATGAAATTTGTGCTATCAACCTCAAATATGCTATCCTCAGTTGATGCAACCTGAATACCCTTTTGTATCCTGACACCGTTTTTTTGTTCTATTCCGTGGTTTGGAATGATGATCCCTTATTGCTTCACCTTTCTTGCCAATTGTCTGGTGCTTCATGTGATGTTCAACCACCTGACAATTGTGTGATAATATGCCAACACTGCAGTGCCTTGCAAGGCTTTACTACAGCAATCCCTGCAGAATTAGCTTGGTAGCGGTAATAAACAATGGTCTATGTCAAAAAGAACTAATGTACAATGGAGTCCAGTATTCTGGACAATTTGTAAAAAACAGTCAGGATAATTTGCAATTATCCCACTAATCCACTTGCATTATAAGAAATATAGCTGACCTGATAGTGGATCTATTGACAGTTCTGTGGCACTACACTATAGGGAGTGGCCAAGTGTTACAGTTCACTCTGCCTTCATGCAACAAAATCCGTCGGTAACAGCTAGGGCAAAATATCATTTTCTCACCGAATTTGCCACCGTGTGACCTTGGACGTGGCAAGGTTGTACTGTACTATGCGTTTTCTTTGATTCCTCAATTCTTTTAAAGTTCTTGTTTTGCCAGGTATGTCTTCTGACTTTGCTCTCCATAGCTTTTCTTTGTGTTTCTTCTCGAAAAGTGTCTTTAGCTCAGTTGATTCCTTAATTTTCAAAAGATAAAATTATGTTTACTCCATATAAGTTTTTGAAAGGAATCTGGGGAAGAATCGGGCCATGGTAAATGATATAAATTCTTTATACTACGGGCTAAAATAATAACAAAACCTAATAAATTTGGATATTTGAAACTATCTATACTTATATCGATAATTTAAACTAAAACCTCGACACTTATGATGAATCACAGAAATACTTGAAATTGATATTTTACAAGTTTGCATCCGGATTTTTTTCAACTTTTTATAAAAGGGTGTAGCTAGTTCTCGGTCTACTGAGACAATAGAATGACGTCATTAAATCTTAGTTACAACTCATATTGCAACTGACCATTAACACAAATCACGAAGCAAATCTACTGGTTTGGAGGTATTTTTTGTAGTTGTAATCTTTTTTTTCGATGATACACCAACAGCGTACCATATTTTTATAGAAGGCAGAGGTTTGAATACAAGAACACTACCACTTGCTGCAAGCAACAAGCGTAGCATCAACTCCACACCAGCTAGTCTTAGCACCTAAAACAGCCACACCGACAAAACAACACACAACATGAAAGCGCCCGTCCTATGCTATACACAGAGCCGTGTCTCGACCAACGCCGACGACTCCGAAGAACAACAACTCCAAAAGGACTCTCCTTGTCGACGCACCATCTAAAGGAGAAAGATGGTGGAACATGGTCTGTCCCGAGAAGGCATCGTCTTGGACTTGCCGATAATGGCGTGCATTGCACCTCCGAAGAACGGACTTGGAAAACGGCGAGCACCGGAGGAGGGCAACCTGAAACATCCACGCCATGTCTCCAAACGCGAGGCTCCCAACAGAGTAGAGACGACATCGAGGACGCCGCCATCATCACGCCGATCCAACTCCGGACCTAGGCTTTCGCCTGGAGACATCAACCAGATCGGAGGAAGAGCGAAGCAAGTGTCGACACACCTCGACGACGCCTCCAAGGAAGAGAATGACACCCGCGGGCGTCGTTGTCGCCGGCACCGACCAAAGACGGGCAAGACTTTCGTCTGTGTCGTTGCACACCTCCTTCTCCATCCACCGAAATGGGGCAAGCATCCAGATTGTTCACACCACTGCCATCGCAACACCTCATCATCATGGCCGAAGTGTCGCAGAATTCCCGCGAGCCGCACGAATGTGAGCAGTCCGTTTCCTCCTTCTCCAACATGGCTGAGCCCGCATCCACCGTGTCTCTTACCATGTACAAAACGAATGCACAGCGAAACTGTTACCTTCCCCACATCCAGCGTGTTTCATGAGACCACATAAGAGCCAAAGCTCGTGATCATAACAATCGTTTACTGCTACTTTCGGCACGACGACTATTTTGATGGCATTCTCGGAACGAGACAATTGTTTAATGGCATTCTCGGAATATAAAAGGAAGAACACCCGAATATAACCGCCAAATCTTGTGATCAAATGCTAGAGTATAGTCCTGTCAAACTCCACGCTAAAGCAAATGACAGGGCAGCTGACTAGCCCTCCATACCACAACATGATGTAGCAGCACTATTTATTTATTTAACATCAATGAGCTACATGGTCTTCATATTTGCAGATGAAATCTCCTGCTAAGCCTGATCCTCGGGTCAGAAACATCACTCAGATGGCTTCGAGGTGATGGGTTCTAGTTCAAAACGAAACGAGTCACTTGGTAGGCGTGGGCAAGTGCAATCTGGAAACGAAACGAGTCCAGCTCAAAACCGGCATATTTTTCCTCTTCTTCAAGCACGCAAGGAATCAAGCCTATGCTCAAAGAACAAAATACAAAGGCAACCCGGAGCCGGATCGTGCTCTCGAGTCTGGCCTGCGTACGGCAGCTCTGCGCGGAAGCCAAAACATAGTCGAAGCTCTGGCGGTAAATTTCTCGGTCTCGCTAGTTCACCGTCGACCTGCATCCGATCTTATTCCTGAGATCGAATCCCCACTGTCGTCTACGGATGGAATCGCCGCCGGCGACGATGACCTCGACGGCAGGAGCGACGCGTCTCCACCGCGGCCTCCCGGAGGAGCTGGTCGTCTGGGAGATCCTCCTCCGCCTCCCACCTAAACCCCTCCTCCGCTGCCGCGCCGTCTGCCGCGCCTGGCGCCGCGCCACCTCGACGCACGCCTTCCTCCAGGCGCAGCACGCCCAACAGCGGAGCCTCCCTGTCGTCTCCTGGTCCAGATATGACGGCCACCGTTACGAAGAATTTCTCGCCTTCGATCACAAGGCTGCTGCTGTGGGCACCCGTCTCCAACCTCTCGTCCGGGTGGAAGATTCCTTCTATCCGGAGGCATCATGCGAAGGCATTCTCATCTACTCCAGTGACGATGTGTGCTTGTCCGTCTGTAACCCAACTACGCGTCAGCACGCTCCCCTCCCGCAACTCTCCGGTTTCGATGTATTGGGGATGTACGCACACCGCCCTACCGGCGAGTACCGGGTCCTACTACGTCGGATTTATCACACGGATTGCTACGTCTTCGCGTTGGGCTCCGACCACCCGCCAAGGCACGTCGGGGTGATGGAGGGGGTGGGAGCGTTAGCGTATCTCGACAAACCTACCCTGCTTCGTCATAGCCTGCATTGGTACATCGTGCATTACCCACATCTGTATCAGGTCGGACACAAGGACGTAATAGTATTTGACACCATGTCCGAGTCGTTCCGACGGATGCGTGCTCCGGTTGTGCCGGACAAGTCATATATCTTCGAGATGGATGGTACGCTTGGCATCTATAGCTACAACGACACCACGCAAATCGTAGATATATGGGTGTTGCGGGACTATGAAAGCGAGGTTTGGGGTCACAAGTACCGCGTCGAATTGCCCGCAGAGGAAATTAAGCGGTTCGTGTGGGGGAGTTGCAATTGGCATGTCACCGTTCTCTCAGTGGATGGTGACGTGCTCTTGCTGGTCACTCACGGCGGGTGGATGTTTCATGTTGGTATTGACGGCAAACTGGTTGATAGCTTCCATCGTGATGGCCAACATGCCTCTACTTGTAAACTTTCGCTGAAACAAACTCTTGTTCCGCATGCTTTCTTCGCGGCACTAGAAGGTTATGTTGTCAACACTTCGCCTTTCCTCTGAGGGCTGCTGAGTGAGATGGCTCCTCTCAATGGCCTAGCTGTTATATCCTCAATTGATGCATTATAAAGTTGTACACTCTGTTTTGTGGTTGCATGAAATTTGTGCTATCAACCTCAAATATGCTATCCTCAGTTGATGCAACCTGAATACCCTTTTGTATCCTGACACCGTTTTTTTTGTTCTGTTCCATGGTTTGGAATGATGATCCCTTATTGCTTCACGTTTCCTGCCACTGTCGGTGCTTCATGTGATGTTCAACCACTAGACAATTGTGTGACAATACGCCAACACTGCAGTGCCTTGCAAGGCTTACTACAGCAGTCCGTGCATGATTAGCTTGGTAGCCGTAATAAACAATGGCCTACGTCAAGAGAAACTAATGTGCAATGGAGTCGACTGCTCTGGGCATTTTGTATTAAACGGCAGGGATAAATTGCAATTATCCCACTAATCCACTTTCATTATAAGAAATATAGCTGACCTGACAGCGGATCTATTGACAGTTATGTGGCACTACACTATAGGGAGTGGCCAAGTGTCACAGGTGACTCTGCCTTCATACAGCAAAAGACGTCGCTAACAGCTAGGGCAAAATATTATTTTCTCACCGAATTTGCCACCGTGTGACCTTGGACGTGGCAAGGTTGTACTGTACTATGCGTTTTCTTTGATTCCTCGGTTCTTTCAAAGTTTTTGTTTTCGTTTTGCCAGGTATGTCTTCTGACTTTGCTCTCCATAGCTTTTCTTTGTGTTTCTTCTCAGAACCCTTTATTTTCAAAAAATAAAATTATGTTTACTCTGTATAAGTTTTTGAAAGGCATCTGGGAAAGAATCAGGACATGCTAAATGATGTAAGTTTTTTATACTACGGGCTAAAATAATAACAAAACCTAATAAATTTGGATATTTGAAACTATCTATACTCATATCGATAATTTAAACTAAAACCTCGACACTTATGATGAATGAGAGAAGTACTTGAAATTGAGTTTTTCAACTTTTTATAAAAGGGTGTGGTTAGTTCTCGGTATACTGAGACAATAGAATGACG